>CM053603.1:150405302-150434058 GCA_028646535.1 Procyon lotor
TATGCTAAGCGAAATAAGTCAGTCAGAGAAAGACAAGTATCACATGATCTCTCTGATATGAAGAATTTGAGAGGCAAGGCGGGAGTTTGCAGGGGTAGGAGAGAGAAATAAAACAGGAAGGGATGGGGAGGGAGACAAACCATAAGAGACTCCTAGACTCAAGAAACGAACTAAGGGTGGCTGGGGGGGGCAGGTAGGGATAGGATGGCTGGGTTGTGGACATTGGGGAGGGCATGTGCTGTTAAGTGGTGTGAAATGTGTAAGCCCGACGATTCACAGACATGTACCCTGGGGCAAATAATATATTATATGTTAATAAAAATTTAAAAAAAAAAAGCAGCACTAAAAAAATAAATAAGCTGAGGAAAGAAAATATTTAAGATCACAACATAAATTGATTAAATAGAAAATAAAAAAAAGTACAGTATCAATGTAATCAAAGATATGCCTTTGAGAAGATCAGTAAAGCTGAAGACTTCTAACCATAATGGTGAAGGAATAAAGGAAAAATCACAAATTACATATATCAGGAATAAGAGAAACGACATTACTACGGATAATATAGTATAGGAATGATAAGAATAAGTGGCTATTGTGGGGCACCTGGGTGGCTCAGTCGTTAAGCATCTGCCTTCGGCCCAGGTCAGATCCCAGCGTCCTGGGATCGAGCCCCGCATTGGGCTCCTTGCTCTGCAGGAAGCCTGCTTCTCCCGCTACCATTCCCTCTGCTTGTGTTCCCTCTCTCTCTGTGTTTCTATCAAATAATTAAAATCTTTAAAAAAAAACAAAAGAATAAGTGGCTATTGTGAAAAATTTTATTCCAATAAATTTGGCAACTTAGATGAAAGGAAAAATTCCTTGAGAGATAAAGTTCACTCAAAAAAGAAGAGAAAATCTAAATGGTCATATATCTATAAAATAAATTTGAAAGAATGAACAAAGTTGGAGAACTAACACTAATGATTTCAAGACTTAATTCAAGATGTTGTGTTGCTGATATTAAAACAGACAAATAGGTCAACAGAACAGAAAACAGTCCAGTAATAGAATCACACATAACTGACAGATGATTCTTTAGAAAGGTACACAGGAATTTAGTGAAAAAGTACACTTCTTTCAGCAAATGTTGCTGAAACAATTAGGTAGCCATTTGCAAAATATGAACTTCAAGATTTGTATCACATTCAAACATCAATTCATATGAACCCTAGCCTTACTGAAAAATAAAATAAAATAAAATAAAATAAAATAAAATAAAATAAAATAAAATAAAACATCTAGAAAAAAACAGAAGAAAATCATTGTGACCTGTGTCAGGATACTAACTGGCAATTTATAGCCAACACGTCAAATTCAATCCCCCACCTATGTTTCTAAAATGTGTGAGTTTAAGAATATTTTTTTACATATTTAAATTATTGATGAAATTTGAAAAAGAACACCATTTCATAACACATAAAATATGTGAAAGTGAAGTTTCAGCAAATAGTTACTGGAACACAACCACATTCATTCGTTTATACTTTTTGTGTGTGTCAGCTTTCATACTTCAGGCACAAAAATGGTTAGTGAGGTAGAGGCTACATGGATAGAAAGCTTATGTCACTTACATCTGGGCCTTTAAGAAAAAAATTTCCAACTCCTGTGATAGGCAATTTCTTAGCTATAACAGCAAAAGCACTGTCGATAAAAAGAATAAATTGATAAATTGGATTTCATCAAAATTTAAAATTCACCTCTTTAAAAGACACTAATAAAGTGAATGAAATGCATTAAACCACAAACTGGGAGAAAATATTTGTAAGACAAATATCTGATGACAGAATTGTCTGGAGTGTATAAAGAACTCTCAAACTCCATGGTTTAAACCCCCAGTCCCCCCAAAAGGACAAAATACTCCAACGTATATTTCACAAAAGAAGATATATAGATTGGAAATAAACACATGAAAAGATGCTCAACATCATTAACTTTATGGAAATGCAAATCAAAAGTATAAGAAAATAGGGGCACTTGGGTGGCTCAGTGGGTTAAAGCCTCTGCCTTCCGTTCAGGTCATGATCTCAGGGTCCTGGGATCAAGCCCCACATCGGGCTCTCTGCTCAGCAGGAAGCCTGCTTCCCCTTCTCTCTCTGCCTGCCTCTCTGCCTACTTGTGATCTCTTTGTGTGTGTCAAATAAATAAATAAAATCTTTAAAAAAAAAAGTATAAGAAAATACCAAATATGCACCTATGAGAATGGCAAAATTTTTTCAGAAAATACTGACCATACCAAAGATTGACAAAAATGTGAACTGGAATTCTCATGTAGCTCTAGCAGGGATATAGTAAGTTTTAGGCACTTTGGAAAACACTTTGTCAACTTCTTTAAAGCTTAAATGCCACATGATGCAGCCAGCCCATAGTTTGGTATTTATCCAAAAGAAATGAAATATGTGCTTAAGAAGTCTTATGCACAAATGCATACTCAATTCAAAGATTTTTGAAATTTAGAATAAATTTCAGCAACCATCTTGTGTGTGTGTGTGTGTGTGTGTGTGTGTGTGTGTGTGTGTGTGAAGGGAGAAAGATCTTAAAAAATTAAATATAGAGACTTTGTAGAGACTTTAGTATGAATTGTGGGGTCCTCAATTGATAGGCTATGCTTTCTGAAGATGAAATATAGTTAAAATTTTTATCCTATATATGTTTATAAATTTGAAAAATGTAATATTGTGTTCGTAAATAGCCTCTGTAAGATGTGTTTTATCTTTTTGTTGTTTTAGGGTTTTTTTTAAGTTTTAGTTAACATATAAGGCAGTATTGATTTCTGGAATGGAATCTAGTGATTTATCACACATATACAACACTCAGTGCTCATCACAATAACCTCTTTAATACCCATCACCCATCTAGCTGATCCTTGACTGACTTCCCTCCATCATTCAATTGGTTCTCTATCATTGAGAGTCTTATGGCTTGTTTACCTCTGTCCTTTTTTTCTTTTCCCTCTTCTACTATGTTCATTTGTTTTCTTTCTTAAATTCCACACATGAGTGAGATCATATGGTATTTCTCTTTCTCTGACTGACTTCTTTCATTTAGCGTAATATACGCTAGCTCCATCCATATCATTGCAAATGGCAAAATTCCATTCTTTTAATAGCTGAGTAATATTCCATTATCTTCTTTATCCATCAGCATTTGGGCTCTCTCCATAATTTGGCTATTGTTGATAATTCTGCTATAAACATTGGGGTGCATGTACCCCTTCAAATCTGTATTTTTGTATCCTTTGTGTAAAGACCTAGCAGTGCAATTGCTGGATTATAGGGTAATTCTATTTTTAACTTTCTGAGGAACCCAAATACTGTTTACCAGAGTGGCTGCACCAGTTTGCATTCCCACTGGTAAGTGCAAGTGTCATTCCACTCTTTCTGCATCCTCTCCAACACCTGTTGTTTCTTGTGCTGTTAATTTTGGCCATTTTTAAAGGTATCTCATTGTGCTTTTAATTTGTATTTCCCTGATGATGAGTGATGTTGAGTATCTTTTCATCTGTCAGTCCTCTGGAAGTCTTTTTTGGAAAAGTGTCTATTCGTGTCTTCTGCCCATATCTTAACCGAGTTATTTGATTTTTGGGTATTGAGTTTGATAAGTTCATTATAGATTTTGGATACTAACCCTTTATCAGATATGTCATTTGCAAATATCTTCTCCCATTTTGTAATTTTGTTGACTGTTTCCTTCAATGTGCAGATGCTTCTTATTTTGATGAAGTTCCAATAGTTCATTTTTGCTTTTGTTTCCCTCACCTCCGGCGATGTGTCTAATAAAACTTGCTATGGTTGAGGTCAAAGAAGTTGTTACCCATGTTTTCCTCTAGGATTTTGATGCTTTCCTGTTTCACATTTAGGTCTTTCATCCATTTTGAGTTTATTTTTGTGTATGGTATAAGAAAGTGGTCCACTTTCATTCTTCTGCATGTTGCTTTCCAGTTTTCCCAAAACCATTTGTTAAAGAGACTCTCTTTTTTCCATTGGATAGTCTTCCCTACTTTGTTGAAGATGAGTTGACCATATATTTGCGGATCCTTTTCTGGGTTTTCTATTCTGTTCCACAGATCTATGGGACGGTTTTTGTGCCAGTACCATGCTGTATTGATGACTATAGCTTTATAATACAGCTTAACCTCTGCCTTCAGCACAGGTCATGATATCAGGGTCCTAGGATTGAGCTCTGCATCTGGCTCTCTGCTCAGCAGGGAGCCTGCTTCCTCCTCTCTCTCTGTCTGCCTCTCTGCCTACTTGTGACCTCTCTCTGTCAAATAATAAATAAAATCTTTAAAATTATATTTAAAAAAATACAGCTTGAAGTCAAGAATCCTGATGCCTCTAGTTTTATTTTTCTTTTTCAGGATTGCTTTGGCTATTCTGGATCTTCAATGGTTCCATAAAAATTTTCAGGATTATTTGTTCGAGTTCTGTGAAAAATGCTGGTGGTATTTTGATAGAGATTACATCAAATATGTAGATTACTTTGGGTAGTATAGACATTTTAACAATGACTATGTAATGCTTTTCCATTTCTTTGTGTCCTCTTCAATTTCTCTCATAAATGATCTACAGTGTTCAGATTACAGATCTTTTACCTCTTTAGTTAGGTTTATTCCTAGGTATCTTATTGTTTTTGGTGCAAGGTATATGTTTTCTAAGTTCTACAAAAAGCTAAAGTTAATTCTTATAAGTGCCTTCCTTAATCTCTTCTACTTTCCTAATAAAGTAGTTCTTCACTTATTATCAAAGGAATTTCTGGAAATATAGTATCTTTTTAACAAAATTTTTAGAACTATAGAAATGATTAGGCTTACTAGTCCACTGAGTCCAAAATGTTATTGCCAGCAGAACATGAGAGTTTGTCAACCCAATATTAATTTGACTGCCAGATAGTTTAAATTCATCTCTGCTCCCCAGGCATTGGTGGTACCATGCATTCAAATGAATCTTGTTTCAAAAAGTAAAAAAGTATGAGGAGCATACATTATCACAAGTTCATTGAAGAAGCAGATATTTTAATTTATTCTGGCCAGCTGGCACATATCCCATAAACCAGGCCAAACTTTTAGCCTCACAGGGTGGAAAGTTCTGATCTTTTAAGTGACAGAGTCATAAAATGGAGCAAATGATCCTTACACGTAATCTCATGCAACATCACACTTGAAGGTCCTCAGCGATTTAGTAATAATTCTTCAGTCTTAAGTACCTACAATTGACCATAAGTTATCTTATATCTGTCTTCTTCTGATTTTATTACTCAAGAATCTTGTAAATAACTTTCATCTCTTCTCATCTTTTTATTATCATGGAAGACTGGTCTAAATTAGGTGTTAATTTATAAAACTGATGCAAATGTGCACTCTTTCTCAATCTCTCTCCAACATAATTTTTAGAAAATATTTCTGAATAAAAAACTGAGCCATTTTTGCAGACCTCTTTTCCTCTATAATATAAACTATGGATGAAACTACATGCAGTTGAATTGTGCACCATCTATAATTATTTCTTAGATATTTAATCTTACCTATAAAATTCTGTGATCAAAGTACATGAGGAGGGGAAGGCAATCTAGGCCAGCTCTCATATTACAAAAATGATGGTACTTGGGAGGGACGAGGTTCAGTGACTTACTCATGACCACAGCATGAGGAAATGCTTAAGCTGGACTTAGATCCACCTTCACTCATTAATTAATTAGACAGTTCTAGTGATGAGCCATACATTATGCTAACTACAAATCCTGTATAGAGAAAAAGGCACAAAACCAGCCATCCAAGTGAGGAGAGTCTAGTAAGGAAGAAACCCAGCCACATCCTTCAACTCAGTGGATTCTTGTTATCTATAGTTTTTTTCCTCAAATCTGCCATTAAAGATACATTACATTATAAGCAAAATACTTACAGCCTTACATCAAAAATATGGGTTTGTGAGTCCAGTTTATTTCAATTACAAAATACACCAAATAACTCTAAAATAAAGAAGTCACCTGCAAATCATTTTATCGAGGAATGACTACTACTAGTTTTTGTTTGACCTATACATCTAATGGTAACAGTGAAAACAAATTCTTCATGCAATGCTAGAGCTTAAAATGGATAGGTAGATGTGATTTTTATTTACAGATATGCCTTCAATCTCCTTTGCAGTAAGGTACAGCTTTATTGTTAACCAAACACATGGTTACACTTTGCTTTTAAGTGTACCAAAAAGAAAAAGACAAAGAATTAGTAAAATATTTTAATTAACACTTGTCACAGTTCCTTTTTCATAACTTACCATTATTATTTTTGAGTGTATTTTTGAGGAGTTGTATCCATTCTTTCTAAACCATGAATGATGGATATATGAAAACATATTTTCCTCTGTATACTACTCTCATGAGACCACACTTTCAACATTACTTTTATCTGTTGATCCAGCGGAGAGAAGGGGTAAAGAATATATCAGAGTGAGTTTGGCAGAAATCATCAGAAGATTGTTGGAAATAATGATACTATTCATTAAAATAATATTCATACTTCAACAAAGTCTATAGAGGAAGATACAAGTTTTGCTTAAACACTGGTATAATAAAACTTGAGAGAAGTGTCTGGTTAGAATGATATGATCGACAGAAATGAACATTTAGGATAGCAACAGAGTTGTCTAACAAGGAGTTAATAATAGCCTCACAGTTTGTATTTTTTTTTTTTTACTATGTTTGATAAAACATAGGAGAGATCTCAGAGGATGACTCTTAAACTGGAGGCCAAGCAACACAATCTATTACATCAGGTGCTTTTAGGCTGAGCTTTCTTTGATGCTTATAACCCAGAAAGTTCAAGTTTACCTAGCTTCACTCCCAGAAAATCCACCCGATATAATACAATGTAAAAGGATTCACTTCTATTACTCAAACTTGAGTGGAAAGAAAGGAAGAATTGGCAGAGTGGCAATGAGTAGGAATCACAGCTTTTTTGTCTTCTCTATGTATTTCTTTTCCTCTATGTGTGTCTAAATCTCAGCTCTTTGTATTAGCCCCTTGCATGAGTACATGCGCAAAATCTCCCATTGTTAACCTTACATCACTAAGAATTCAGAAAATTAGATAAAATTATAATTTCTAATACAAGACTCCATAAATAAAACATTGTATCTATACATCCTATAGATATGACATATCTATGTACCCTAGATATTTATATACCATATATATAACTCAGAGAAATTTAGCAAATTAAAAATTGGTTCAAGGCGCTCAAATAAACTTGCCTGGCACAGTCTTTCTGCTCCAGGATCCCATTATAAAGGATGGATTACTTTAATATATAACATATAATTTCTTTCCTTTTTCATAGGACACCCTCAGGAGTAAATTCTGAAATCATTAATTTTTAGAACTGACTTTAATACCAAATTTAGCCATCTATAAGGGAACTTGATTAGCATTCCAGCTATCAGTGGGGACAAAGAATAAAAGGCAGAACCAAGCAACAACTTCCTTCTACCAACCTACATCCCCACACTAGAGAAATCCAGATACAGAAATTTAAGGTCTATATACCTCAATGATCCCTGATGATAGGTGGATACCACGCCCTAGCTCTGTGACAAGGAGCATGTCAATTCACATTTCTGTCTCAGTTCCTTAGCTTGTAAAACAATTGTAATAATAATTGTTATCTCATAAGGTTGTTCTGATGATCACAAAGATTATTATATGCAAAAACTTTGTCCTTCACATAGTAGGTGCTATATTAATATTATCTGTTACTATAATAATTATATCATGATTAATATGTCCATTAGTAAAACTTTACCATCAGTATAGGGTAAACATATCTTCAGAATACTTTATTAAGGCCAAAGAACATTTAACAGAAGTGTTTCCATCAATCTTAGATTAAATAAAAATGCTTTATATTTTGAAGTTTAAACTTTAATTATCTTGAAAATTTTTTAAACCATAATGTTTCATCTTTCTATAACACTAAAGAAAGGAAGTCTCATTTATGTGACAATTATGATGCTTTTAATATACCTGGTAATATTCAAGGTTTTCATAAATTAATTACAGGGACCTTTGGTTGGATTTGTCACCTGAGAACATGCCTGGGTTATAGTCACCATTTGCCATTAGCACAGAGGAATTGACTCAAGTCTGTATCCACATTGACTCTAAAACAACCCACAATAATGGAACACTGAAGTCTCTAACACTTTTCATCACATAATAGTTACTGTGCTTGGCCACACACAGGCACTTTAAAATAGATATGCCATATACTCTGTATCTACTCAAGGATTCGAGATAAAGTCTATGAAAGTGGCTATAAATGTCAACATTATACAGCATCATAGTCCTATATTTGTGGCAGGAAGGTGTATTACCAGTTTCAGGCTGTAATCATTCATGTCTTACCAAGTAATGGTATGACACATCCATTTAGAAAGATGTTCTGTGCTCAGAGAGTATTATATTAAAAAGACAAATGCATATATACCTTAGCCTGAATATACAACATTGACTATGTATGTGAGAAATTGCTTTTTATCATGGTAACTATTATGGATAAACATTAAACAATTTTTTTAATAGTACTCTTTTATAGCTGTTGCTAAGTCATATTTTCTTAGGAAGCACACACATCTTAGGCTGTTTTTTACCTTTTTTTCAAAAAAAATAAATTCTGGGTTTTCTTATCTGGTAGTCACCTCTATGGAACTGGAACAGTAATCAAACTTATATTACCATATTTCACACTTGTTTTAGTTGTCAGAAAAAAAGGAAGATAAACTATTTGATGTATTTTCTTCTATTCTTAAGAAAAATTTGAAGTCAATGTCCCACCTTGGATGAATCTTGAGCAGGGAGAAGAAATGGCAGAGGTAGGATTCAACATAATTGACCCCATCTTGGGTCAGTATCAACCTGTGTAATCTGGGCAATTACTAATTTTCTATATGTAAATAAGTGTGTTGATCTCAATGGTCATTATGAACATGTTCTACCTCTAAAAAACATTTAATGCTGAACTAAAAATGTTTACTCACCCTTCTTTTATTCCTTTCTTTTGTTCTTAGGGTTTTTGGGGGGATGTTTAATAAACTTGTTTACCTGTACAGTATATATTCCCAGAATGTTATAGTTATTCCAGAGGGTGATGGTTCTCTCTTCTATTTAGCTGGTATCACACCCTCTCTGAACTCAGCCCACAAGAAGCAACAAACCTTGTAAATGTCAGTCTCACTGACCTCACCATTATCACTCCCTTCTATTGCAAAGCATCACTACAACCATAAAAGGGCACTTTTACCATTGGGACCTGATGCCTTGGTTTAGAATCTCAATTTTCTTACTATGCTCCCTATAGCCTTTGACTAGGCAGTTAGCATTGCTGTGCCTCAGTTTTCTCACCTGTAAAATGAGGATAATGATAGTGCTTACCCTCCAGGAGTGTCTGTATTTTGAATGGCTTTATTACATGTAAAGACAGAGAAGTGTGCTTGGTACTCAAGAAATGTTAGCTATTGTTTTTCTGTTCTTTTTATTTATTTATTTTTATTTCTTTTTTGACAGAGAGAGAGAGAGATCACAAGTAGGCAGAGAGTCAGGCGGGGGGGGGGGGGGAAGCAGGCTCCCTGCTGAGCAGAGAGCCCAATGCGGGGCTCAATCCCAGGACCCTGAGATCATGACCTGAGCCGAAGGCAGAGCCTTTAACCCACCGAGCCACCCAGGCGCCCGTTTTTCTGTTCTTAACTGTTCTGCAGCTATAAGTTTTTTTTTTTCCTGTTAAGAACCAAGGAAAAATTTAAAACTTCTTTCTTTCAACAGATAAGTGTTTCTAGAGGGCTCCCCATGAATCAGGTTTGGTCAATAAAATAGGTCATCTTTGTGTTTCTATAAAGCTTACAGTCCAGTGGGCACAAAAAAAGATGGTATTAAGTCAAATTAAAAATGAGTAAGATATTTTCAGGGACAGATAAGAGTCACTAAGAAAATAAAACAAGGACCTGTGACAGAGATGAAGAGGGCCAGGAGAGTGGAATGGGGGGAGAAAGAGCTTTAATTGCTCATATGCATAATCTCTTAATGTTGAAGTGAATCGAGGCTCAGTTCTTGCACATTATCTCTGCTTTGCTTATGCAACCCTCCTTACTTCACCAAGGCTCAGGGCTTAAATATGACACCCAAACATACCATGTAATTTGATTACCTTCCTCAAACGTGAGATACTAGCAGTGACTTATTGCAGGAAGTGACATTTTCCTTCACAAAGACCAGAGACCCTGGAGACAGCCTGACAACTTGTTTTTCTGTTTTCTTATGTTCAAAGCAGGAGCAAATTCTGTCAACTCAAAATATAGCCACTTCTCTCCACCTACACTGCTTCCACCATGTGCCCAGACTCCATGATTCTTTTTTTTTTTTTTTTTTTTCAGACTCCATGATTCTTGACTGAGCTCCTGGAAACCCTCCTAACTGGTCTCTCGGTGTCCACCTTTGCCCACCTACAGCTGAACTCCCACACAGCCACCAGAATAAGTATAAATTGGATGATGCACCTCTTCTGTCCAAAGGCTTCAAAGGCTCTGAATTCATTCAAAATAAAAGCAGAAGTCCACCATGGATATAAGGCCTTCCTTGATCTCTCCCAGCTCTCTTATGTTATCCTCCTTACATCCCACTCCTCTCTCTTGCTTCACTCTGTAGCTGGTGAACAGGCCTCCTTAATCTTCACCAAAAACACCAACAATGCTGCTCTGCTCCAGGCCTTTGCTCTTCTGCAAATGTCTGGCATGTCCTTTCACTATCAGCATGGTTTCCTTCCTCAATTCCTTCCTGGCTTCATTTAAATGTCACCTTTGCAGTGAGGCCCTCCTTACTAGCATTTTTTAAATTGATTCCTCAATCCCTAGCCCTTGTTAACCTCCATGTGCTTTTTTTGTTTGTTTGGTTTTGTTTTTTGTGGAGTTTTTCTTGCTTTATTTTCGCTCCAGGATAATTATTACTTTCTAACAAATTTACTTATTGTATTGTATTATTTCTTCTCCTTTATGTATGTATACCATAAAGGCAGGGATTTTTGTCTATGTCATTCCATGCTGTATTCCAATTACAGAGGCAACTGCCTGACACATAAATGTTCTTTCAGAATCTATGGAATGAATGAATGGTTTAAAGATGGAATATGTCATCCAGGAAGGCTTCTCCGAGGAGTAAGATTTGTTCTGAGCCCTAAGGATCGAGAGGCAGACGACCAGTAGGCCGTCTGGAGGCAGAGAATATTCTAAGTAGATGGAACTACTTTAGCAATTGTCAGCTATTGGACAGAGAGAGGAGAGACATGAGATGACTTACAGGTATAAGTGATTATTCTACTTCTATGTTTAAACAAAACCAAACCAGGAAGAACAGCGTTTGGAAGAGAGTCAGTGAGGAGGAGAGAGGTCAGAGCTAAGTTCTGAGGAGGGAGTGGATAGTTCGTTTCAGGCTTTCTAGGCTAAGGTAAGAAGTTGAATTTCACTTTAGATGCAGATGGAAGCACTGTTGAAGGGGATGATTAAATGTATGGGTTGAGAAAAGTGATACAATCCAGCACTGCTATTTTTTTTTAAAGATTTTATTTATTTATTTATTTGACAGAGAGGAGAGAGATCACAAGTAGGCAGAGAGGCAGGCAGAGAGAGGGGGGGAGCAGGTTCCCTGCTGAGCAGAGAGCCAGATGCTGGGTTCGATCCCAGGACCCTAAGATCAAGACCTGAGCTGAAGGCAGAGGCTTTAACCCACTGAGCCACCCAGGGGCTCCTGCTGTTGTTTTTGAAAGATCAATTGGCTAGCAAAGGAATAGAAAGTTCTTTTTTATTTGAAGAAAGTAATCAGGGAAAATCACATTATAAAGATTTTTAAATCAGTAACATGAAAATTATCTGTAAAATTAAGTCCCTAATGCTTCATATTTGAGGAAAAGTTCATGGTAGGAAAAAAATTCACAGAATTCATATTTTTTCAATATAGTCAAATATTCCTTAATATTCTAGACTGATTTTATCAGTGGTCTTATTACTATTACTGGGCCCTGTTTATTTTTCTGAAGGCTTCACATGGTTAACAGTTTCATTCACTTTTCCTGAGTCTTTGAAAAAACCCTACCAAAATGTAGCAAGCTGCATTTATAGAATTTTCTAAATGATGTAGTTTACTACAGAAAATGACTGGATTTTTAAAAATAAGAATAGGTATTATGTGGGGGCGCCTGGGTGTCTCAGTGGGTTAAAGCCTTATATTTAAATATATATAAGCTTTATAATTAAAGGTTAAAGCCTTATAATTAAATATATATTAATTAAATCAATATGTTAATCAAATAACAGCAATAAATAAAATTTATAATAAATTTAACATGATTACATTAATTGAACTAATACATTAATGCTAATAACATTTGTTACTATAATTCTAGTATTTTATACTGTGTCTGTATAAATGTATACAAATGTCTTATATTTATGCCAGCTTATCACTAAGATACATGACTAAAAGCTAAGTCAACAAGGATATATGGATAGAAAAGTCCATGGAACTTCCTAGGATTTTTTAAAATACAAACACTATAACTGATGCACTGTCATTTTAACTTAAAAAAAAAAACTAAACATATTCCATCTGTTCCATTATGATTATTTTCTTTGTTCATTTCTAGTGCATATTTATGTAAGGAGAAGGAAGAATTTTCAAGTGTGTAGGAACAGTTAAGTGTCATATATACGTGCATAGACTATAAATTGTCTTTTGTGTTTCGCCATGCTGTACGATGAGATTTGTATATAAAGAGTAGAATATATAAGAAAGGGGGATAGAAATGTGCATTATTTTTGAGCCATTTTGTCACCCAGTTACCTTGCTTCTGCTCTGCTTTCATTTAAACTCTTATTTCTATGTATATAAAATGTTTCTAGTGTCAAACACCAATTGGGCCACTCAATGACAGAATCAATGATTTTTAAGTCATTGGTGGAGTTAAGAGTTAAATTATATATCCTCCTAATAATCCAAGTTTACTTGTTGCCAGAACCACATTTCTACTTGTATTTCAGAATTAGTTTAAACTGATTCCAAATGTCAGAAAAAACTCTCCTTATCTTTACTGTGTTTTGAAAGCATATTTACATAAAAAGGCTCTGACATCTTAGGACTGGTTGTTTATACTTCTATCTGCAAATTAGCACATATGTTTCCTCCAAAGTAAAAATACAATTGGGTCTCCCACCCCCAGTGTTATCACTGGTAGTGCACGAAGATGAGTGGAAGCATAGAAGCATGTGTGGACCATTTTGTTACTCTCTCATACTCAGGCACTCTCTCCGCCTCACCAGCCCCCACAGCCTAAATTAGGCTACCCCCTAGAAATGGTGCTTATGACTTATGATTAATCAATAAGAATAGATAACTTCTAAATTAGAAGAGGATAAATAACAATATTCACTTGTTATTGAATTGTTATTTCCTCAACTCTTATGTGTCTGGCATATAGAAAGTGTTCAGTAAATTTTTATAGGATATCAGCTTAATGGTCACTTCTCAGTGAACTTTGAGAATAGGTTATTATAGCAGTCATCACAATTCTGATTAAATCATTTTTGGATTATATGTATGTTTGCGAAGACAACATAGTGTCTATATCTACTCACCATTGTATATTGCCTTAGATGTATGTCCTGACTTAGTAGATGTTCAATAAAACTGTTGAGTGAAAGAGTGTGTAAATGGATCTTCAAAGGAATGAGAATGCTATGATGGATATTTAGTAAATAGCATTTATTATTTATCTGTTACCATGAGCTAATCTTCTAAATAAAATATACAAGTCTAAACACAAGTATCATGGTTGTGTGACAGGAGACAGATGTTCCCACTTTTGTGAAAATAACTCAAAATCCATCCTTTTCATAGATAGCAATGCTGAAGATGGTATTGTTAAAATGTCTCAAATAGTACATATGATTATATCATACTTATTACTAAGTGATATGTCCTTTCTATATTTTATAGCTGTATATAGAGTGAGGCATACATAAGTACAATGAATATAGCTTCATACACCAAAGCCATGTCTTAGTAACTATATCGATGCATTGCTTAATTCCACTAAAGCCCAATTACACCATGTTTGACTCTCTGAAACACAATCATCCCCTCCAGAATAGTTCACTCAGAGCTGAGAGATGAGAGTTTTGACATCACTCCTCAGTGCTTTGATTTGTGTACACTGAACAACAAAGGAAACATGGCGACAGTGCCACCCATACCCAACTCCTGTCCCATTTTTCTTCCCAGTCCTCTAGAGCTGTTTTATCAATTACTATTAATTCTGAGATGTTGTCTTTATATCAGAAGCACAGAACTGTAGAAAGACCATCTATAACCACTTATTCCTTACGTTCTGTTTAAAAGGCCATGTAGCGATGCTTAGGTGGGTCAACTGGTTAAGTGCTCACTTTTGATTTCAGCTCAGGTCATGATCTCAGGGCTGTGAGCTCAAGCCCTGGGTTGGGCTCTGTGCTGGACCTAGGGCCTGCTTAAGGAAGAGTCTCTCTTTCCCTCTCCCTCACCCCCCAAAAAGGCCATCTAGCTTCCTACCTGGATATCAGTATTTTCTAGCAAACAGTATTCAAAAGAAATTGAGAAATATGAATATTGCTAAAGAAACCCACTTCTATTTTCAGGAGGTAAATGCCATTACATGAATTCTGTATCTAGCTGTTTTTGTTTAATATTTTATTCTGTGCTTCCCATCACACACAAATATACATATAGACACACAGGGGGACACAACAAAGAATGTTGAAACACTCTAGACAGTAATTTTATTCATTTATTTTTCTGAGTTTATAATACTACAGTATGAATTTATGAAATGAATAAAGTATGATAAAAGAACATTACCAGATATTATAGTTTAATAATTTTTTAAAAGATCACTTCTTGTTATTGAAGTATCTATTTTTGTATCATAGCTAGTTGAACGTGGTTTCCCAATGCAATATATAATAAAATTGAGTGCTCAGCTATTATTTATGGTTATTTTTCTTTTCTTTGGTGATCACTGACTACTTAGCTAAGAGGACTGTTACCAACACTTAACGGGAAGACAAATTAGTAATCAAATGTAAAACACAGTTTCCTTACCCTAGCGTTAGGATCATACTAAATAAGTATTACAAGATCCTCTATTGTGACAGATGGTGTATTAAAGAAGATCTCGTAGCTTAGAAAAAAAAAAAGAGAGAGAGAGAAGAAAAGAAAAAGAAAAAAAGTAAATTAAAGTCTTATGTTAAAAATCAGCTTACACACTAGTCCATTGAATTTTAAACAAATTAAGTAATTTCTTTGAAATTTTAGTAACATTTATTTTAGACATTTATTAAATACACATCTAAGCCAGTAGCCAAAAGGCAGTTATACATCAAAAAATGAAAATATAAAAATTAATTAGCTATGGACAACATGAGATATATGAATATAACTTATTCAATAACTATAAATATTTAAGTGTAGAACAAGTGCTTGTTACTGACATTTTCTCTAGTGCTTTCCAGAATGCTAAACAGTGTGTGTAAATTTCATTAATAAGAAAAGACTGTCTTTAAAACTCATATATTCCTTCCTACCTGAATGAGGTTTTGTGAGTGTGTGCACATGCTAATAAAAAAAAAAAACTCTAAGAAAACAGAGTGTAGTTTCTTTGACATAGCTATTTACTTGTGAAAACAATTTTAAATTTGAAATAAAAGGCTACTCCCAGAACTTAAATGATACATAGTCTGCTATTTAAAAACCTAGAAAAAAACCCCACCATATGCACATTTGGTTCAAATTTTCCACAGTTTAAACTACCACCAAGCAAGTCAAATGCATATTTAAGAATCCTCAAATTAAGGACACGGTTGTTTTTTTTTTTTTTTTTTTAAGGATGCAGTTATAAACACAGGTAAATATCAGCTCAGTCACACCCCTCTCCCAGCATAAGGCACTTAAAGTAATGAAATCTATCCTCTTTTTAGAAGTTAATTTGCACTCATTTTAGAGCATTTCTTCTGGGAAATTAAGGCAAATCTCTGGGGGTAATGGACCTACTCATCAGAAATGCTCCACCTGAGAAGTTGATAATTTATATATACAAATCTTTAATAAGATTTATCAAACTCTGAAAATAGAGCAATCTCTTTCGCTTTATTCCTAATTTGTGTACTCATGGTTGTGGGTTATCGAAAAAGGGAGGGGAGGAGTCACAAAAATAGGGCTTTGCACAAGATCACAAGGTAGAGGAAGCCCACAAGCCTTTTAGAATGTCCTCCTGCTGGGTGTGCACATGGCATTCCACTCAGCCCATGAAACACCGGATTGTTTAGCAATGGCGGACCCTGAGAGCAAAGGGAATGCTGTGTTGCAAACGTTTTCATTTAATGAAGTTAGTAAACTAATCATGTTTTGACGACTGTTCCTGACAGGTTGATTTCCCACCTGATAGTGCCAAGCTTCTAGGGCTCTTACCACCTACGGGGCAGAGACCTGCTTCTAGCTACACTTGTGGCAAGATGCAGGCTGCCAGTAGGCCACAGAGGCTGAGCAAACTTGATACCCTGTCTGAATAACGTCCCAATATGCCTGGGATTAAGAATAAATCTTTTAAAATGAAAAGTAAAGCAGGAAATATATATAACATACTAGCCTTTGGGGTAAAACTCCTCCAACAGAAAAGTATTTTGACTCTATTTTAAAGGACTGCTGGGGAATTATGCATGTTTTAGAAAGGCATCTTGCAAAAAAAAGTATAAACTCGTCATAAAGTTTGTAAAAGCAAAGATCTTTGTCAAAAAAAAATAAAATATATTTGAGACAAACCTCATGAACCTCTTTTGGAAAGGCAGCTGCAGCTAACCTCTTGATTGCAGTGTGAGAAGTAAGAGAATTAAACACCCCGTTGAAACTATATTCTCCATCCAAGGAGAGTCTGATAGAGAATCTTTGTGTAAAATATTTTTTAAAAGGAGACAAAAGAGTAAATCGTTTAAATTGCATTAGCTAATCAGAGGGAATTTTCATAAATGGGAAAATGAAGAGTTACTGAAAAGTAAAGTTTCAGGAAATATTTGGAGAGAAAGCAACAAAACACTAGAGCGTCATATTATGACAACAAATAGAATGCACCAGGATCATTTTCCCCATGAAATGAGTAGCTTAGAGTTTGAACTAAAAATCTATGAACTAAAAGTTCTCCAGAGGGTGCTATTCCTACAGTAACGTATCCTGAAATGCTCAGGTGAAAATACTTTATTTAAAGGCATCGTGTTTTCACAAGAGTACAACAATTCTACCATTGTCGTCTCGTTCTCAACTCCTATTTTGTGGTGCAGATTTATTTTTTGTCTTGTCCTTTAGAGTTCTGTGTCAGCTTAGATTTAAAAATTGTTAAATATCCATTTAATGATCTATTATGACCACATAATCAAGAATCTTAAGGTGGATGGGTGAGCCTGGTGGTGGGTATTAAGGAGGGAACGTATTGCATGGAGCACTGTGTGTTATACAAAAACAATGAATCATAGAACACTATATAAAAAACATAATGACTGTATGGTGACTAACATAACAGAAAACAAAAAATTGTAAAAAAAAATTAAATTAAGAAGACAAGAAACAAGTGCTGGTGAGGATGTGAAGAAAAAGGAACCCTCACATACTGTTGCATAGGAATGCAAATTGGATAGCCATTGTGAAGAACAGAGTGGACATTCCTCAAAAAATTAAAAATAGAAAATATCATATGATCTAATAATTTCACTATTATGTATTTGCTCAGGGAAAATAAAAGCACTAATTCAAAAAAACAAACAAAACAACAACAAATAAAAAAGAATTTTCAATGCATGAAATATCCATCATAGTGTTAGCTAGAAATGTATTCAAAAGCTTAAAGGATTTTTTGTCCAGTTACATTATGCTTGGATTTTAGATATCATTACCTCATTAAACGTGCCTGTAAATCATTCCACTTTAAATTTCATAATTAGAGTATATGTTTTTTATTATTACTATTCTTATTAATAACATCACTGTCATTTTTGCATGAAGGCAAGACAGTTATCTATTTGGAGAAAAAAATTGCATTTTTCAGAGAAAATTAGAGACTTGGTATGAGACTATTATTCCCGGGACATGAAAATTGGTGATACAGCAGCAAACAGAGAGATGGCATGACTTCCGAAATTCTGATACTCCACATGCATTTAGCTTGTTTCTCGGAGAGGAGGGGAACAGTATAGGTAATGCTATTTTATATGGATATCCGTGCAATTAATCATGAGCTTTACAAGATGACATCTTAAAAGGGATCTACGTGTTGAAAACTGTTAAATTGATCCTTAATATCACTTTGGAAAGTATAAAAGTTGCTATGATCTCCTTAAGTTAAGACTGCAGCTGGATAGCTTCAACATAGACTAACTTTCAGATATCCTCCTTAATACATAACGTGTCCTTTAGTGCTATCGTAAAATACATCATTTCCTGTGTTCTGTGGGAATCTAGACTTCCTGAGAGGCCTATTCAGATTAGAATCATAAATCTTTCTCCTGAATATAGAAAACCTGGCAAAACTTCCTCTCTCAATCAAACCCATTTCATATTTTCTTCCCCAAATAACATCTAAGAAGCTAAGAGAAGGACTGTTATCAATCTCTGCTGCTTTTGACTCCTGTGTTTTTAATTTATATGCACATTTTAAATCGCCATATTAAAAATAGAAGAGAGCAAGTTATCTCAGAATACTGTATTATCAGAACTTTAATTAGGAGCACTGTGGAGAAATTTGCAAAACCATTCTCTTCACAATCAGGCATCCAGTTGAGCATTCCTTCCTACTCAATCAAAATGTATTCAGTTTAAAGAATTTGCTAGTGACAGGTTCAATCAATAATTTAAGCAACCTGGCAGAGGCATCCTCACTCCATACAGGACGTTGCTCCACAGACATCCTATCTGGGACGGAGGGATTAAGAGAAGGTGTTCTGAGTTTTTCATACTATCGCTTATTCTGTAAAAGATTGACATATTTTTATGGATGGCATTCTGTGACATTGATAAATCAATCAGACTATGTTCTGGTGTATAAATTACCCATGTACAGTTTGAGAGCAGGGACACTTACACAAGATGCATATCCTTGAGAGCATCTATTTTAAAAATGCAGGCTTCCATTTCTGTGATTTCCTGAGAGTGCACTCTTGCCTTGTGGCCTCTTTGAGGGTTTTTCCCTCTGTTTTTTCCTCCCCTGTCCTATGCTCACTAAATGCAACTTATCCCTGGGGGTCCAGCTCAGACATCATCTTCTGCAACCCTCCAAAACTTGATCAAGTATATCTCCTGAGTTACACAGAATATGTAATGTATTGCATTACACTACACTGTATCCCTTTTAAACGAAAGAAGAGATTTTGCTTTACTCATTATTAATAGTACCAGTCCTCAGCAAAATTCATTGCTCTCTGTACCCCATAATATTTATTTAATGAATGAAAGAAATCGAGATTTTTGTCCACAATACAGAGTTGGAATAGTTAAACCAAATATGAAGAGCTCCACTAAAATCACACAAACCATAAATTATATCCTGCCAGCTACTAATTGTGGAAAATGCTTGAGAATTTTAACACATTACTGAGAGAATTCAAGATTGGAGGAGTGTGATAAGAATGAGCATGTTTGTCAGTGAGCTGGGTGCATTTGAAAGGCATTTTCAAGGACACTATCTCATTTGAACTCCTCAGTATCCAAGAGAGGTAAGAATTTAACCCTCACCTTCACAGATGAGGGCTCAGTGCCCTCACAAGTTGGGAACTTTGTTAGTGCAATTACGAATGTGCATTTTCCTCATTACGGACTGTGAGGATTTAGGAACGATATAATTGGAGGAGGAAATCTGGTTTCCTCTATCATTAGGATGCCTTGTCTTAGAAACATCACAGCTCTGTGTCAATGGGTTTTTCTTTCTTCTGTCACATCTTCTTGATTTTAGGAGCCATCAGTGATTTAGAATTGACATTTCTCCCTCAAGGAATATCTCCAAACTTATCCAATAGTTGGAAATTTGGATTGACATGTATATGGAACCAGGTATGGTGGAAAAATATGGATTTTAGAGTCCCTCAGACTTGAACTTCAATTTTAATGAAACTACTTACTAGCTTGTTCCATCTTATATAAGTCACAACAACTCTTAACTTTAGTTTTATCATTAGTAAAATTCTCAAAGTTTTAATGTCTACTGAACAGAATGTTAGAAGAATCAGAACAAAATATAATTGTGAAGTGCCTGACATACATATCAACCTGTGAAATGGGAGCATGAAATCCGACTGATTCCTGTCTACAGGAATGATGAAAATCCTGTCCTTTGATGGTTATATAGGGAGGGTTTGTTGGTAGTGATTAAGTAGTGGTTTCAGTTCTTAAATTTTTCTGTTAACCACTCTCTTTCCCTTCCCTGGTTGCATCCTAAATCACTGTTCAGCAAAAAACTGTAACAAAGAAGTACAAGGCAGGCATTTAATTCACTCTATAAAAATGATGCTCTACTGATACTGATTTTCACCTTTTGGTCAGGCATTTTAATTACGACACAAGTGATATCTCTTTCAGACACATTTTTCTGTTCTCCATGAATTCACAGAAACCTATGGCATTCAGATTAAGATATCATTTCTTACTCGTTAGAAAGTAGAATTTAATACAGATCATTAGATAAAAAGTCTGATGATTTTACCTAAATGATGTTCCCTAAATTTTCTCCTCTCTAAATATCTAAATACTGAGTATCTGCAATACTCATAGAGCATTAAAGAATACTGATATAAAAAAGAGTGGAACACTAAAGTGACAGAAATGGAATGATTTATTTTCTTACACTTTTGAAAGGTCAATAATTGTAAAATATGTCAGAAAGGGCAGAAAGTCAACTATTTGCAGGCTTGGAAAAAATGGGAAGGTGGCAGATAAATAAACAACAAAGCTGAGCTTCAGTATTGGTGGATTCTATATTTGTAAATGCACCTCCTCACTAAGATTCATGTGCGACTCCAAAGTAAATACCTGTGGCTCTTTCTTGGTCATTGGCAGGTTTGCACAAAGCGGCAGAAAAACACTTGGCCCGCCACGCACATTCAAAAACAAGGAGAAATTCTGTCTCCTAGTTTCAGATCTCATTCTGTAAACAAACGGCCTTTTTGCGGTCTGTTTAGTGCCACATTTTTCACATTTTTTATATATTTTGCTAGTGAGTGCGATGTTTAAAACGGCCCCAAAGCAGAGTGCCAGTGTTGTCTATGTTCCGATGCGCCTTACAGAAAAATGCATGTGTTAGAAAATCTTTCTTTAGGCATGAGTCATAGTGCTGTTGGCCTTGAGTTTAATGTTAATGAATCCACAATATATATTAAATAAAGTATCTTTAAACAGAAACACATAAAACAGGGTTACGTGTTGATCAGTGGATGAAAATGGGACCAGATGCTCACAGAAACCTACACTTGCATTTCCTTAAGAGGAGCAATCCAGTATTTTGGTGACTTTATAGAACATAACTTCCAAGAAAAATGAGAAGTGACCATGTGTGCTACAGCTATTTTATTACTCTTAGCATATTTTTCGCCATTCTAATTTCTCTTTGAATAGCATTCATTCACATGCATTATATTTATTAAAATTCTCTTCTAAGTTAGATTTTACAAAAAAAAATGCTGATGGAAATGGGCAAAAAGGAAGCTGACTACTAATCCATGAATATAAAATTTTATCTAAGGTATACTCAGTAAAAGATATAAAATAAACAGAAGAATAGCAGAAATGGACAGCAAAGAGAAAATTACATTCCTACAGACTTCTAATTCTCCTTTATTACTTTATCTCCCTTTACCCTCCCTCGTAGGTATTTACAAGCATTTCTATTTTCAATTAACACAAAAGCTAAGTGAGGCTTAGAGAGACAAAATAACATTTTGAAGAGAACATGAGTGGGGCTAAAAGAGCTGGTATAAGGAAACATTTTGACTCACAACCCTTACAGAAATTAACTTGAGTAAGCTAAAAATATATCTTGCAATGATAATAGATGCCCTTCTGGCTTAATAAACCACTTTCTTAGATAAGGAAATATTCATTTCTATTAATTAATACATAGCCAGTTGATGATGATTATTATTTTGTAAAGAATATTAAAGCCAGAATTTATTTCAGGCTGGAGATGGGTGGTTTCTTAAGGTTTTTAGAGTGATGGTTAGAGAACATTAATTCATTAAAATATGTCCCAGATTTACACGTTTACTTTCGAGCCTCTATATTACCAAGTTGTGAAAAATAATTCCCTTCATTCATCTTATAATATTCCAACTTCCCATGTGCTCTGTAGTTATTTTGAAACATGACAGATTATGAATATGAACAAAGAGAAAGAGAGTAAATATAAATGTGGTCAGGCTACACTAACAGGAATGATTTTAACAATTCCCTCACACAACAAGAAAAATGAGAAATGTGATTTCACTTGTTGCAAGCACGCGTGGATACTTAAAAATCTGGCGTGGCATAAGCCTTATTTTCCATTTTCTAACAAGTATTTTTTTTTAATATTTTATTTTATTTGACAGAGAGAAACACAGCGAGAGAGGGAACACAAGCAGAGGGAATGGTAGCAGGAGAAGCAGGCTTCCCGCCGAGCAGGGAGCCCGATGTGGGGCTTGATCCCAGGACCCTGGGGTCATGACCTGAGCCTAAGGCAGACGCTTAACGACTGAGCCACCCAGACGCCCCTCTAACAAGTATTAATGGATTGAAGTTCCCTGATACTCATAACAGGCAAAATTCAAAGATACTGCATTATTTGTAAAAGACAGTGTTTTTGTTTTCATTTCAAAGCTGATAGAATTTTCTGGCAGTCTGTCAGTACAACCACAGGTGTGTGGAAGATGGCTAAATTATATGACTTATGAAAAATTTTCTTAATTTGAATTTTAAATACAAATTATAACTAGAAATTTTATTTTTATTTTTAAAAATAGTGGCCTAAAATTGGTAAGGCTACTGATATAATTAATAGTAAATAAACACCGACTCGTTTGATAGCATTTTCTTTCCTTGTATTTCTGGTCATTTTTTCTTTCTTTCTTTTTTCCTTATTCCTCCTCTTCCTCTTCCTTGAATACAAATCAAGATCTAAAATATCTTAGAGGTGGTGAGGTCCAAAGACAATGAAGACCAAAGAAGGCCAGCTCATGCAAGTCACTTAGCTTCCCCAGGAGAAATCTAACCCTTATGAAATTCCATCCAAAGAAAAAGTAACATTTTACTATGCACACTATTCAGAAATACACCCAACTTTACTGTGTCCTACAGAAAAATAAACTTATTTTGGATTTTTAAAAACATTATCTTAGATTGCTATCTCTAAGTGTTTTCCTTGCTGTTATTTGTCTTTCTTTTCTTAACTTGTGTCTTCCAGGAGATACAAAAGGTGATAGAGTGACTTTGCATTTAAAGATCCTCCTTCTTCGGATACCTGGGTAGCTCAGTTGGTTAAGCATCTGCCTTTGGCTTTGACTCATGTCATATCCCCAGGTCTGGGATTGAGTCTTGCACTGGGCTCCCTGCTCAGTGGGAAGTCTGCTTCTCCCTCTCCCTCTGCTACTCTTTCTCCTCTCTCTCTCAAATAAATAAGATAGTAAAAAAAAAAAAAAATTTCTTCACTATTATTGGGTTTTATGGTTTCTGATGAAGAAAAATAAACATTTTTTGTCTCCATGCTGAAGCAGAGAATATAATGTCAATATGTAAATAATACATGGTGAGAATAGTCTATATTTTGTGTACACAAAAGTTACAAATATGTAAAAGAAAGGGCATTATTCTTTCCATATTAATGTTCCTACTTGATTATTTTTTTAAAAGCATTATTGTTGCAACTTGGGAAATATTTGGTGAAGGAGCAGTTTGGGGTTTTTTTGCCTGTTTGTTTTTAAATTAAAACACGGTTGTTGTTGTTTTTATCAGAAAGGAATGGAAAAGAGAAAAATGACACAGAAGGAAAATTTTGTAGGAAATACTGTTTCAAAGTTGACATTGAATTTATTCAAAAAGTTAAAACCACGAGGCACAGACAAAATTTGATAAAACGCAGATCCTTGAGTGTAACTTATCACTGAGTTCCACTAAAAGAGGGACACACATTTAAAATGGTTATGGTGGACTGAATTCATACTCAGGCCACAAAATTCAACACACTTGCGTCTCTTACAGAAATAAGACAGAAGTGACGGTCAGGTTGGCTGTAGATCAGGAGAAGCTGTCCATATGGCTCACACTGTTAGTCATGAAGAACAGGTGGACCAACAGCTGGCCAAAGACAGGCACAAACTAGAAGGCAGTGGACAGAAGTCCTGTCTCAGGGAGGGTGGAGAAAGATTTCAGAGTCTAAGGTCAAAGGTAAACCCAAACCCAGTCTTCTTCAAGTCAAATAATAACTGGCAAGGATAATGATTAGTAAGAGTACTACTAACAGCAACAATAATAATAACACTATGAAATCTCAGTTACTAAGCATTTACTGTTGGACACTGTGAAGAATGACATAGTATATAATATTAATGGATCCTCATATAATATTTAGCTCCCATCCCACGGATAATAAAACTGAGTTTTGGATTTCTTATTCACAAAAGATACAGTAGCTTCCTGAGGTCTGCTTTATATACACTTTTAGCTCTTCTGACACCCTCGTCAAAGAGGGACTATTATTATCACTCACATTCTAAAGATAACTCAGCCACTGAAAGACCAGGGACCTGAAGTCACACAGCTCATAACTGAAAAATTCTGTCATTCAAAGCCAGGCAGTTTAATTCCAGAATCTATGTTCTGGATTTAGTGGTTCTCAGACTGCAGCACGCATGATAATAACCTGGTAAGCACATATTGCTGGGCCCTGTACACAGAGTTTCTGACTCAATTGGTCTGGAGTGAGACCAAGGTGCTTACATTTCTTTTTTAAATTAAAAAAAAACCTGAAGTGTAGTTGACATACAATATCCTATTTACATTTGTAGCATACTCCCCAGTGATTCTGATGTGGCTGGTCCAAGGTCCACACTTTGAGAACTACTTCTCTAAACTCCTTCCCGGATGAGGGAAGGTCATTTAAACTCTTTGTGCCTCACTCTGTAAAATAGGTAAAATCAATCTTCCTTGCGATAGTTTTGAAGATTAAATGAGTTATCTCATAAAACTGCATCTGACGCACAAGAAATGCTAAGTGCATAAAAAAAAGATCTTACTATTGGACAACAAGAGTTACAAAAGTAATATTTGAATTAGATTGTGATGTTTTAAAAAGTTGGAAAGTAGAAACAATCATGTCATAAAACTATCTTTTTTTTTTTTCAATTCTAAGTAATGCTCACAGGTTTATCCTACGTCCTTGTATAAGATACAAAATCTTGCTTTGATGTCAAGGTTTTTTTTTTTCCCCTAACTTGTAAATAAGAAAAATTATATCATTTACCACAACACAGGAAGATTGAAAAGAATAACTTGTAAAATTATTTTATAGCACTTTGTGAAAATAATGGAGTATATAAAAGCTAATAATAAATTTCACCTTCCTCAAAGAACATTGTAAATTTTCAATCCTAGCTGATTTACTGCTATAGCTAAAGTGCTAAAGTTATAGACAAGAATTTTTTTCTTGAAAAATCATCAGAGCTAAGCTTTCTCTTTTAATGTGTCATCAATATAATTTATAATTTTCTATTGTCTGGTATCCTGAGAATATATTCAATTTCCTCACTTTCAAGCACATCGATTATGTAATAAAATTTTGGTAGCTTAAAAATAATAAAAACAGAAACACGAGAAACATGATAGGCCTCACATGTTAAGAAATAAGAAAAGGGAAAATCAAATTTGGAGATTTTAGGAAATTGAAGTATCCCTTTACATTTTTGAGAATGCAGTGAACTTGAAGATGAGTGATTCCTTCTTATTATTTCTTTCTGAGCAATGAAGATTAGCCACATGAACAGACATATCTTTCAGCAGCAACAGTATTAGGAAACATGTGTTTTTAGAAAGAAGAAAGTTAATCTACTGAGGGCAGTTTGAAACTGGTGTGGCCTCTTGGACTAGGTGTCAGAAATTGTGAATTTTAATCCCTCTCAAGCATCACCCTATACTCTTGACTTGTGTGGCCTGGGGCAAGTGACTTGTTTCTTTTGACATTTAAATGCATCCTTCGGAAAAATGGATAAAATTACATTAACCTACCACAAATAAGAAGCTTCATAATTTTTCTGAGTGACTTCAGCAAGTCCATCCTAGCTATTAGGATCTTCACGTATCTTTTCTGTTATCGTAAACATTTGGCAGAACTTTGTTGAAAGCCAAAGTGAAATGAGACCAATAATGAAGAGAGCTTCCAACCAGTTACAGTTACTAATAAAACATTCTTGTAGCCTAATGGAATCACACTGATTTAAAACAGAAGCCTATCAGTTTATCTATTGTTCTTTTCTCAAACTTAAACCCAGGATCGTCTCAGAAACTTGCTAGCATTATAGTATAAAATTTTGAGTCTTTGCTTGGCTCCCATTTATTTTCAGCATTTATTATTATTATTATTATTATTATTATTATTATTATTTTGCAGTTTTTTAAAAAAAATTAAAAAGTAAGTCCAAGTTTAAGTAGAAATAAAACAATGATTGATTCTGTGTTGTGAGAATATACCAGGACAGTCTTCATAAAGGTATTTTTAAAACCTTAACTGACCGAAGAGCAAAATCTCCTTACGAAGTCTTTACTTTGAAAAAAAAAAAACCCTTCCAGTATGAGGGGTTTTTAAGGCTCATTTAGTTACATCCTTTCTTTGGGATTCTGCTTCCTGGCTACCAGGGAGAAGAGCAGGGCTGTGACTTGTAAGTGTCAGTCAATGATGCCCACGCCTTTCCTTTTAAATGAGATTAGGATTCCAGACTGAATAAATCAAGTTTCTCCCTCTCTGCCTGAGAGAGTAACATCTGAATTAGCCACAGTGTAAAATAACCAAGGATAATTAATTATATGCCTTGAGTCAACCCTCATTCACTTGCAATTCAAGTACACAGACATCTTTTTTTAATGTAGTTACAAAGAAAATGACAACAGTGCTATTATCTTGTATTTCTTGAAGGTTTTACCATTATCTACTCTAAATTTTATAAAATAATCTTTGGTAAAATAAGTTGACTTCATCCACTAGCCTGTTTAGTTACTCTTCACCTTCTATTACATGTTTTATTCTATATCCTTTCTACCTGTGCCTTAGAAAGAGGGATTTCTCTTCATCCAGTGGGCTTGTACTCCACAAATTTCCTTACATTTTTTTCTGGGAAAAAACACACCCAGACAGAAGATGAGGAAAATGGTAGGAGACATTAGACAATTTCAATTTCTTTAATGAAATTCTAGTTTAAATCTTTTTTAAAGGTCACTGTTTTCTGAAGATCTTAGCCCTTTCAAAGTTGGATAAATTAATCTCTGTTTCTGAAGAAAAATGTGTTAGAATATATTAAAATAAGTCTTGAAAATATTATTTCATATTTGGTAAATGACCATGATATTTTTCATTGTTAAATTTTCTTCTAATCTATTCTTGTTTCTGAGTTTATTTACTTTCGATGATGCCAATTTAATAAAATTAATTTAATAAAACCAATTTTTAAATAACCAAACACTAATATAACAACAGTTACAATGAATAGGAGAGAACACAAAAATATAAAGAAATCTAAAGTGTAAACAAACATGAAGAAAACATTTAATCACTCATAATGATTGAATATGCCAATGAGTTAAGAAAAGTTATATCCTTAGGATTGGAAGAAAATTAAGAAGTCTTTTATAAACATTTATATGTAAAAACTGACTTGTCAAAATCTACAAAAGTCATTGAAGTTCATTAATTTATGTATTGTGCTACAATTGAATTTAAATTCTCAATTGAATATTAACACACCTAAAATATGAGACAGAACTTTTAAAAATCATGCTAATAAGAATACATTCAGATTAACCTAGATGGGAACTAAACTGGTTTCAATAAGACAACAGGTTCCAAAGTACACGAGGGCTACTGGATCCAGCAATTAGGAATAGCTCTAAGGAGTCAGCTGACTTATCTCCTACACTTAGTAATTATGACCTAGGATAAGTGATGTAAACTCTAGGTCTACCTTTCTTCTGTGTAAAGTGGAATTAATAATAAAATCTATTTCATAGGTTTTTGAATATTAAATGAGTCCACATTTTATGTTGTTTTCATTGTTGTTAAATAACATTGGAGTGCCTTTCTTTGCAGCACTTTGCTCATCTGGAGTACCTTGGGATCCAGAAGCTAGAGTTGAGGCGAACCTAGGACTTTAAATGAGTTTAGATATCTTCTGCTAGTGTCCATCAGACTGGAAAAGCCTGAGTCACAAAAACTTCCCAAACAAACTTCCGGGTAAAATCTGGAAAACTTCCTTAGAAATAAACAGAATTGCCTTGTATGTATTCTCACAGTAACTTTCTCCTCTCACATTCACCTGAGGCAGAGGAACTTTGCCTACAGAGGGGTGTAAGAAATAGGATGCCCAGCTGCCCAACCTTTCCTCACTCT
>CM053603.1:150434558-150460726 GCA_028646535.1 Procyon lotor
AGACTGTCTTTTTTCCATTGGATATTCTTTCCTGCCTTGTCGAAGATTAATTGACCATAGAGTTGGGGGTCTACTTCTGGGCTCTCTATTCTGTTCCATTGATCTATGTGTCTATTTTTGTGCCAGTACCACACTGTCTTAATTATTATAGCTTTGTAATAGAGCTTGAAGTCTGGAATTGTGATGCCGCCAACTTTGGTTTTCTTTTTCAACATTCCTCTGGCTATTCGTGGTCTCTTCTGGTTCCACACATTCCATCAGTATTCTTAATGACTCTTTGGAAGTTTAACATGGAATCAGGCATTTTTTGCATGACATTGTTTTAAGTCCCAGAGTGGAAAAGCCATGTTGTTTTCTTTGAAGATAGAATTCCAATTCTGCTTTTTTTCATTAATCCAGTAAGTATTTTTTAAGATCTTAGTATGCTGCACATGGTTACATGCTTTGGGGATGTAACAGCAAATAAGACATATACTGGTTCTGTCTGCTCTCATAGTTTTCATCCAGCTTGGAGACACAAACATTATCAAATGTATTTCAGAAATTACTTAACTGTAATAAGTGCTGGCAAGCATAGGTGCATGTGATGATGAATTTTATGTGTTAACTCAACTGGAAGAAGGGATTCTAGACATCTGGTTAAACATCATTTCTGGGTGTGTTTGTGGGTTTTTTCCAGAAGAGATGAAACTGAATTGGTGGACTGAGTAAGGCAGAGAGTCCTTCCCAATGTGGGTAGGCATCATCCAATCCACTGAGGGCCCAGGAGAACCAAAATATGGAGGAAGGTCAATTGAATTCTTTCTCTCGTCCTGACTTCTTAGCTGAGAAATGGACCTTCTTTTGTTGTGGGACTTGAATTTACATGATTGGCATGTATGGTTCAATCCTCTGGACTCAGACTGGAATTTAAGCCACTAGCTTTCCTGTGGCACTAGTTTATAAATGACAGATTGTGGGACTTCGCCAACTCCATAATCATGTTATCATATATATATGATATATACATACATACACACACATACATACATATATATATATATATACATACAAACATACACATATATATACATACATACACACACACACAAGAATAGGCTGGAAGACTATTTAACAATGAATATATGTCTCCTATTGGTTCTTTTTCTCTGGAGAACTCTAATACAGTACAGATGAGTATTAATATGGAAATTTATAACAAAGGGACCTCATTTACCTAAGAAATTTAAGTAATATGTAAGCCAAGACTAAAAGATAAGTAGGATTTTATAGAGAAAAAGGGATAGTATAGATGTGTGGGAATTGATGAGGAAGGGAACATAGAGTAGGGCTGACATCTATGGGCCTTTAGAATTGTGCATCAAGCCGCAGAGGAATATTTTCAAGCCTTGAAACCTAATGGAATTTGCCTTTTTGGGATTAAGACTTGTTTGGGACAACTGACCCCTCTATTCCTTCCATTTTCTCCCTGTGAGAATGGGAATGTCTATCCTATGCCAGTCCAACCATTGTATTTTGGAACCAGGTGACTAATTTTCTAGTTTCACGGATATATAGATGAAGAAGGTTTTTCTCCTAGATATATCATATGCGCAGTTTCATTCATATTTGATTTAAATGATGAGATTTTAAATTTCTTGAGTCTATGATATTTAGATGAGATTTCAATTTAGAGCTGATGCTAGAATGGATTAGGTTTTAAGAATGTTGGAATGGGGTAAATACATTTTGTACAAGGGATGGATATAAATTTGAGGGCCATAGGGCAGACTCTTGAGTCCTCTCAAATTGATAGCATCCCCCCCAAAGTTAAAACACACTGGAACTTCAGAATGCAACCTTATTTGGAAATAGGGTCTATGCAGATGTAATTAGTTAAGATGAGGGCTTGTCTTAATATTGGATAAAGTTGGGCCTTAAATCTAATGAGTGGTGTCCTTAGAACTTGCTCATGGAAGACCCAGGAAAGAAGGCCATGTAAGACAGAGGGAGAAATTGGCAGTGACACAGCTACCAGCTAAGGAATGCCAAAAACGGCCAGCAAATGCCCAAAGCTAGGGAAAGATTCTTCCCAAGAATCTTTCGAGGGAGCAGGGTCCTGCCAATACCTTGATTTCACACCACCAGTTTCCAGAACTGTGAGAGAGTATTTCTATTGTGTTAAGCCACCCAATTTGTAGTTATCTGTCACAGCAGCTCTAGGAATTAATTCAGCTTCTCACCAAAGTAAATACCCTGAGATATTTTTGTTTGTATCACTAGACATACTAATTACAGAGGTCTGTGAAGAGGAAGAGTTGAATTTCCTAGTTAGGTAGGTTGGGTAAGTACAAATATGACAGTTTCTTCTGGGGCTAGTTATACTATTACTTGGTATTTTTTCAGTGGAAAACTAAAATTGTAACTTTGTAATATTGCATGTTTTATGTTTTACCTAATATTCAATAAGGTAAATAAATAATATCAAAAGGTATATTAAGGACAATACTATAATATCATATTATCTATTATTATACTATATCTAAAATAATAATACTATTATAGACAATATTATAATAACTGTGTGTTTACATCTATATGTAAGTATCTGTGCATTTGAAGGTTAAAGGTTGCATAACTCTCTAAATAACTATTTAAAGGGCGCCTGGGTGGTTCAGTTGGTTGAGCAACTGCCTTCGGCTCAGATCATGATCTTGGGAGTCCCAGGATCCAGTCCTACATCAGGCTCCCCTGTTCAGCAGGGTGTGTTTGCTTCTCTCTCTCTCCCTCTCACTCTCTCTCTCCCTCCCTCCACCCCCCTCTCTCAAATAAATAAATAAAATCTTTTTAAAAAAATAACTACTTAAAAATATAAAATGGCTGAAATGTGTCTTGAGGAATAATGTAAATATAATACACCAGGGTTATGAATAAATCAATTTCTGATACTTGTAGTTAACTTTTGTTTAAATATATTATTTCTTGGATATATAAATTTATACAAACAACATGTGGAAATCAGTTTTGTCAAACGTACAATTATTTAAAAAAATATTTATTTTGGGAACACCTGCTTAACTTAGTCAGTTAAGCAACCGACTTTCAGTTTCGGCTCACATTGTGATCTCAGGGTCATTAGATCAACTTCCACGTCCAGCTCTGTGCTCAGCAGTCTGCTTGAGATTGTCCCTTTCACTCTGCCCCTCCCTGACTCTCTAAAATAAATAAATAACATCTTTTAAAAATATATTTATTTTGATCACCTATCACATACAAATCCGGTGCTAAGTGCATACAGGTTAGTGGGAAAGAAACAAATAACACAATTTAAAAATGCAGGTGCCTGGGTGGCTCAGTGGGTTAAAGCCTCTGCCTTTGGCTCAGGTCGTGATCTCAGGGTCCTGGGATCAAGCCCTGAATCGGGGTTCTCTGCTCAGTGGGGAGCCTGCTTCCTCCTCTCTCTCTGCCTGCCTCTCTGCCTACTTGTGATCTCTCTCTGTCAAATAAATAAATAAAATCTTTAAAAACAAACAAAAACAATTTAAAAATGCTTATAAAGTAATAAGTTCTCTGTAGGGTGTGGTCACAGAAAAGAACAAGTAAGTATATTTTCAACCCAGTGGTCAGTGCACAGACCTCTGAGCATATGACTTTTAATTGAAGGCTGAAGTAGTAAAAGGAGCAGAACACACAAACAACAAGGTCAGCATTATGATGAAAACACTGCATGTGTAAACATAACCTGAGCAATGGATTACATTTCCAAACATATCAAGAGAAAAGAATATGCAAATGTTAACATCATAAAATCAAATAATTCTAAAATTACAAAATGTAAAACCTGTTGGGCAGACTTCCACCCAAGAGTGTCAGCATGGGCTTTTGAAGACTGAGTTTGAAAACAAACAACACCATCACTGGTTTCAGAGTCCATCTTATCATCCACTAGTAAACCTTACTGGAAATTCAATGGCATGTGAAGAAGAGCAAGCTCAGCCAGCAAGCCGGTGTCCTTTGTTGGAGTAAAACCCCACAGAAAGAAATGTGGAAAGAATGGATGACAGCAGGACCCCTAAGCAGCTGCTATGTACTGAGCAGTAGCAGGACAGCCTCAAAGATTTCAGTGGACCGTGGTGGATGCCCATAGAGTCCTAACGGGAAACAAAGGCAAACGGCGGCCCTTCATTAATCAGTCTGGTGTGGAAGTCAGCACAGAGGGAGATTTTAACTGTGTGCAGAATAAAAAGGCAAAGAAAAAAGTAATATTATGTTCTGTCAATAGTGCCTTCAGTAACTATCCAAAGAGTGTTATTTTCTTGTTTCTTGTTGGAGCTTTCCGTCAATGCTATACCGACAGTGGTCAGACACAGGATTTTCTTGAAATAAAGTATTTCTCGCTTCTCACATAGAAACTTCCAGTACAGAACTTCCTCAACATATGATGGAGTTACCTCCCAATTAACCCACTGTCCACTGAAAATATAAATCAAACTGCATTTAATACACCTAACTTACCCAAGTCATAGCATCATGCCTTAAATGTGCTCAGAACACTGACACTAGCCTCCAATTGGGCAAACTCATCTAACGCAAAGCCTGCTTTCTAATAAGGTGTTGAACATCTTAGGCAATTTACTGAATACTGTTTTGAAAATGGGAAATGGAGTGGTTATTTGGAGACAGAATGCTCGTATGCATATCAGTGGTTTACCGTCATGATCCCATGGCTGACTGGGAGCTGAGGCTTGTTGCTAACCCCTGCCCAACATCACCGGAGAGGATAACACCATATCGTTACCCTGGAAATAGATCAAAATCCAAATTTTGAAGTACAGTTTCTACTAAATGTGTATTCCTTTCACACCATCATAAGGTCAAAGAATTGTAAATAAAACTATTATAAGTCGGTGAATCATCATCATAAGTCAGTGACCTTCCCAGATTCACTCGTTAATTCAACACTTAAATAAGAATACCCACTCTGCCTAAAGCATTTTTTTTTTAGCTACTTGGTACCATGTGTAAACCAAATAAATATCCGTTGCAACTTTCATTCTAGTCAGACAGACAGACAGACAATAAACATAATGGTTAAGAAAATCATTATGTTAATAGAAAGTAATAAGTTCTCTGGAAAAAAAATAAGTCAAATAAAGTAAGGGAATGGGAAGTTCTTTGGAGCAGTTGCATGTAGTAGTATTATAGGCCACTATACTTGATATTTATTCAACAATTACAGGTTAGTGACAAAATAGTGATGACTCTCCCCTTTCCTATCATGCTCTTCCTACCCTGTGTAATATCCTTCAGGTAATAGACAAATCCACTTCAACTCAAGTTACTGAGTGATGTTTAAAAACATGCCTTCCCTATAGGAAAGCTTTAATTTTAGTTCAGAATTGAGATCTTTTATCAGTTCTGCTGGGGTGTGAAGCCTCCAGCTCTTCTGGCCATTAGCAACTAAAGGACATTTATAAAAGGGGTATTCACACTCTGAAAGATGTCTAAAAATATTAAATGCTGCCAATACACTGGTCCTTCAAAAGTTTTGCTTTACTTAAATAGAGTTGATGCTATTTGAATAGGAAATTTTAAACTGAGCAAAAACTTTCAGGATTCACTCTACATACAATTGTAAATATACTATCCATTATATAGCCTCTCTTTCTATTTAGGGTGAATGTAACATCAAGAAAGGAAATAATATTAATCACAAAACTAAATACATAAAAATCATTCTATATTTGATCAGTGCAGAGAAGACTGATTTCAGGCATATATTACCCGCTGACACCAACTTTTTAACAAGAAAAGGTATGTTTCCAAAAATTTTTAATAAGAGTTTATAGAAATGTACATTGTTACTAAGAATAGGGTCCAAATGTGAATTAAAGAGGTTATTTTAGTGTGGAGAAACATGGATTCAAAAGACTAAAAGAAAAGTGAAAATATTGTTCATCATTTTCTAATATTGTTTTCTATCAAATAGTAAGGATCAATCTTCAAAGCAAATGGCTATATTTGATATTATTTATGAGGATACTAATTAAGAAGGTTGAACATTCTTTTGTTTTCTGTGATTTTTTTTCTGCTAAAATTTAGAGAGAGTATACTTAGAATATGGAAAAGAAGCAGGTAGTTCAACTCCACAAGGTAAGATCATGAGTTCCCCATACCACTTACTTTTGCTATGTTAAAAAACAAAACAAAAACAAAACTCATCCTATCTTTTTTTTCAAATAAACTCTCCACAAACTATAATTTCAAATCAGATTTTCTTAATATTGCATTTATCTTTAGCCATAGTCTTCCCTATTAATTGACTCAATTTGGTGTTTGAGCCAATATGAAATGAAGTTGGAGTTTTAGATCTTTACAGACCTAGGTATATGCCTAAATTGTTCCTATTTGTTTAAAATAATCTTAAAGTTTACATTTTTGCAAGATATTGACAATTGATCTTTTGTGAGTGTAGCCTTCCAATAAACATATGCATGCACTTTAAAGTTCACACTATAACACTTGTCTACATAGAAACTAAGAGAACAGAGGAGTGTTCTAATGATTAAAGGCTGGCCTAAGCCAACCATATTTTTGAGAACTTTTATTTTAAAAGAAAGTGTAACTTTGAGGTGGTGAGGAGAACATGGTGTGGATGTGAATTTTATGTATCTTTCAATTTTATAAATCCATTCTTTTCAAAGAAAACCTCAAAAGTCCCTCAAATATAAGTGTATTGTATCTGTCTCTGTTATGTACTTGAGGGATTTTATCCCTAAAGTGAGGTATAGTTAACGATTGGAAAAAGAAAAAAGGGATAAAATACTGTAGCATATAATTTATAGTTATTAACAGGGAAAACTTTGGTTTTTTCTAATGTAAACCTATAACTCCTGCTGAGATCAGAAGTATCATTTGCAGACCTCTTTTAACCAGTGTTTCACCTCTCCACTTGTCAATGCATAAATCTTTTTCTATTGCCTGGAATAACTAAATGACATCTGGCAATGGGGAATGACTAAGTTGGGGGGAGGGAGAAGGAAAGTCAGTTTAAAGCAAACAATTTAGAAGAACTAAATTCTATCAATGTCTTCCCTAAATTAAGTTGATGTTTTATACTATTACTTCAAAGGAAAAGATATATACATAAAGGAAAATCCATAAAGGAAAAGATATGTATGTTTTATACTATTACTTTAAAGGAAAAGATATAATAGATATTATTAATAATAATATTACATATTATTATATGTATTACATATTATTAATATATCATTATATTATATGTAATATATATTCTGCAAATTGTATTGTATCTGCTATTGACATCTATTAAGGTAAAGCATTACAAACTTGAACAATATTTATAAAATATGAATAGATTAAAGTTCAATATTTCCTTGTTATTAGAGACTTAGAAAAAGTATCCAATTTTTTAAATGCTGAAGGAGAAACTGGCAAATGGGATATGAATTTTTTTTAACCAAATGTATTTTGCATCTGTATTACACTTGAGGATTTTCTTTTTTAACACCAATAGCCAAAAATATAAAACGTTCTCCCTTGTTCAGGAATTTAGTCTAGCATAATATATGTTTAAATATGCTCCAAACCAGTCCTGGAATTCAACATTTCTAAAAGAATTCAATGAAACATTAATTATCATTGTTCTTGGCAAGCATATGTGGAAATTTGGAAATGGTGTACAGTATGAGAAATATATGGAATCACATTTACTCTGCAAATATTTCATATTTCTTTTAAAAGAACTGTTCCTCTATGACATGTTTTTGCTCTATAATTTATTATTCCTGAATAGAAGATCTATAGAAACTGAGACTCAAAGTATAATTCACAATTTTCTCTCCCTTAGGCTGTATATGCCATAATTATTTTTCTCCATTTCCAGATGCTCCATTTCAAAAGACAAAACAAAATGCTGTTATTAAGAAAGAACATACATAACATATTTAAATAGAGATATCATAGGATACTTGGAATGATACAATACCCCAATATATTTTTCTATTAAATAGAATATATGGCTACAATGTAAATCAATTTGAACTTTTTCATCCCCATGCAACAATAGCATGGAGTAAAACAAGATATGTCAATGAACTAACTTACTCTATATAAGACAAACTGACAAAAATTTAAATTGCTATTAAAATAAAAATAGTATTTGAGTGTTATAGTGAATTATACTTGATTGTTTAACATATTTATCTTTATAATTATGGGAGAGTTGAAAGAGCATAGGCTCAGTAATCAGATTGATTTGTGTTTAAATCAGAGTTGTACCCTTTGCTGATTATGTTACCTTGGAGAAATTATTTAATATCTCTGAATTATGGTTCTAACTCTATTAATTAGATTTATATCGCCTACTTTCAGGGTTGAGATATTATGAAAAACATATCTAACACATAATCTGCCTTCATAAATTTCAGTCACCTTTCTCATATATCATTTTTAATGTTTATATATGATAAATTAATTTGGCCTAGAATTGTTACTGTGATTGAAACATTTATCACTTTCTATAGGTTATTACATTAGTCTCCCTCTTTAAAGAAATAACCATAATCTATTTGAAAAGTAAAAAAAAGAAAAAAAAAGTCCTGAAAAGAAGTATGTTCTCATAGGTTCTGATTCTAGAAGTTTTGTTTGTTTTTACCTTTTCTTATTTCTCCGTTTGTAAAAAAGAAAAAAACAAAGAAACAAAAAAGCCCAATAGTTTGACAAGAGTATGGCAAGAGAAGTTCAGTATGGCCCAATAGTTAGACAGTCAATTTTATTTTATTTTTTAATTTAATTTAATTTTATTTTATTTTATGATTTTATTTATTCATTTGAGAGGCAGAGACAGAGAGAGTGCAAGCAGTGGGTGTGGCAGAGGGAGAAGGAGAAGCAGATTCCCTGCTGAGCTGGGAGCCTGAAGACTCAGGGTTCCATCCCAGGACCTGGAGATCATGACTGGAGCTGAAGGCAGAGGTTTAAACACCTCAGCCACCCAGGCGCCCCCAATTTTTTTTTTAAACTAAGAAAGTTGATTGATTTTATCCAAAACCAAAATTTTGGATATTGAACTTTGAAGACTTTCAAATTTTCAAGAGCAAAATCATTATACATGATTTTTTATGTCTAACTGCTTAGAGCTAAGGCTAACTTTTTTGTTTGGTGGTTTCAAACAACTAAGTCTACATATGATGTTTCTAACAATTCCATGAAAGATTATTGCTAATAGTTGCTAATTGCAGCCTCATGAGAAGCTCTGTAGAGCTCACTTAAATGAATACCAGCAATCCTGGTCAAATTTGCAGTTCCACAGAAAGATATCACTAAGAAGTCATTGGGAGAAATTTTACCGCTAAAGGGATGTGGTTGAGGTTTCACGCAGAAATGGTATTAGAGACAAACACAGAGGGAAAAAATGATAGTGTTTTTGTATCCAGAAGCCATCCCAAGAAAGAAGGTAAGAGAAAAGAGCCTGACTAACAGGCAATGATAAGATAGCTTTGAACCTTTTAAGCAAATTCTGATGAGTTAGTACATCTATTCCTGGAACTCACTGGAACCTTCAGCTTGGTTTAAACATTAGGTCAGTACAGGATATCAGCAGCAATAAGAACAGAAGATAACTGAGACTAGATTCTTGAAAGCCTGGTTGAGGAATCTGGGATTCAGAGGAAGACCCTGAGGACTTAAGGGAGTAATACCGCTAGACTCACAAATTAGGGAGATTAATTTTGAGGTTTTTCCTGAGGTAGAAAAAGGTAGGGAGACATAAAAGACAAACAAACAAACAAACAAACAAAACAAACAAACAAAACCAAAAGCCATACTAAACCAAAACAAAAAACCAAAACCATAATATATAATACCTTGGTAATACACGTGAGAATTACTGAAGTCCTAAAACAGTGTGGAAAATATCCATATTAACTAATAAATATGAGGGAAGAATCAAGTGAATACATGTGTGAGGGTAGTTACATCGATAAGGCTTCTTTGGTTCTACGCAAGGAACAAAGGAGCTTTTGCTAATATGGGAAAATGGCTCAGCGGAGCTGATTTTGTAGGGAGGATGTTGACTTTGGTTTTGAATAAAATCAATCAACTTCCTTGGTATTAAAATAAAGTTGTCCGTATTCAGAAATATAGTACTAGAAATATGAAACCTCAATTAAAAGACATTAAAAACTGGGAATTGTTGGTAATATCGGATACCCAAAAATGGATTCGAATGAACAATGTTGGTTGCTAAACTAGCACTCCTCCTCATCTTGTTTTCTAACACAACCTTAAGTATCCACGATCCATCTTCCTCTCCCTTACCACCATTACCCTCAGAGCAAGCTGACTGTACCACAGCCTTAGGGATGGAGGATGATTGTTTCAGGACAGTGAATGAGTGCATGACTTGATCATAACTGGTGAGACATTATATAAAGTCAAATGAGAGAAGTCTGGGGGAAAAAATATCCCCTTTCTCAGAGAAAAACCTAGGAAGACAATCTCTCTTCCGGATATAATGCCTGGCATTGCCACAACCAAATTAACTACCAGCCCCCAATGATGAAACTGCAGGGATTATGGCAGAGCAAAGAAAGAATCTGGGTTCATTATGGTAATTTTTATTTCAAATAACAATACATCCTGAAACGCATCCTACCTCTACAACTCCTGCCATGTAAAACTAGATACATTTTCCTGATTTTTTTCTGCTGGTTCTACTAGCAGTATCTATTATTATACCCAAATGTGATTCTGCTGCTAAAGACATTTAAAAGACTTTCTATGTCAAAGGGCCAAAGGGAAATAAAAATGGGAACAGAATACTGGCAATGGAAGTTCATGTTTTAAATTGGGGAAAATAGTCATGTAGATCCATATTGTGGAGATTAGAAAAGGACCAGGGGTGATAAATCACAGAGCTGTAGAAAGGCAGACTTTCTAGAATGAGTCTGGTGAGCAACAGAGCATTTGCTTCAGAGAGATCAGGGAAGATGAGAATTGAGAAAGAAGGTCATTAATTTGGAACCTGGAAGTCTCATGTTGTGAACTCCAAGAAGATCATTTCCACACGGCACCACACATGCAAAAAAAAAAAAAAAAAAAAAAAATGGGCAGGGATTTTATGATGAAAAAGTACAGACAGCATATGCTGTAATTCATTAAGGAAATGATTAGGTTACCTTATTAGTTTAGATTAAGGAGAGGAAATAAATAGGGTAACCTGAGAAGACATATTGAGAAATTATTTTTGTTTTTGTTTTGTTTTAATTGGGAAGATGTGGGTATGTTCAAGTTAAAAAAAAGGGTAAATTAAAGCCAGGTACCATAAACAATAGGCAGTTGACATAAAATAATTGAAAATTACTTCAAGTATCTCTGTTCTCCAAGGCTCCTTACATTAGTATTGTTTTTACTTTCAGTCTCTGTGGGCAACCTCATCCACTCTCTTGGTTTTTAGCTGTACCTATTATTGATGAGTTTCACAAATCCATACGTCAATCATGTCTTGAGCAATGAAATTTAGACCCAAATTTTAAGTTTACTTAATAGTTATACTTTGATGTTCCACTATGACTTTGAGAACAGAGTGCCCCAAACTGACCTCATCACTTTATTCACAGTCCTGTATTTCCCCACACTTCTTATTTCTTATCAGAAATCTGGGTCACCTAGATTTCTCTCTCACTTAGGTAACCTATTTCCATGGATTTCAGATCCTGTGTACTTTTGGGATCTGTTCCTTTCTTTAGTTTTATAAAACTGGTTCAGGAAAAGGCCATCACTACCTCTTGAACTGGCAACTGTAATAGCCTCCTTACATCTCTAATTTCACTCCCATCACCAAGATCTATCTATATCAACTGTTTGTTTCAGGACATTCAAAACTAACCCCTCACACACATACCAAAAAGCACCTCCCCAGACACACATTTACAAAAAGTTCCTAGGATATTACATGAGATACTATATTATTTGTCCCCTGCCTGTTTCTCAGATAAAATTTCCATCTCTGCCATACCCTTGTGTTTCAGCAACACCAAAATATTTGCTATTCTGCTTACATCCTACTTATTTCTTTTCTTCAGAACTTTGTCATGACACTTTGCCTTATCTCAGATTTCCTCATCCATTTCATTTCTTATGTGCCTAATTATCTCCTAATATTTCTTCAAGTTCCACCTTAAGTTTATTTGCTCTTTAAAATCATCTTCTGTCTCCATAAGTTGGGCTGAGTCTTTTCCAGTCTTAGAGGATGATGTCCATTAATCTCTACTGCCTTGAAATAATTCCCTTGACTTGACTTCTTGCTATTGTTTATATCCCAAACATGGAGCTGCTGGGAGTGATAACTGGGACTTATATTTGCAATTATCCTAAGTATCTAGAAAAGTATTGGTGCAGAGTAGATATTTAATAAATACTTGTTGATTGGTGCTGAATATTTTTATTAAAAGACCAAGTCAACAAGTACCATATGTACTATATTTATATCTATCTATCTATCTATCTCAGATATATCAAACGTCAGTAAGAACTCCTAGGACAAGAACTTCAATTTGATATAGTCAAGCAAGAAAATTCACTCTTCCAAAGAACATTAAATTGACATTACTTTCTGATGATTTCAAAGGTAATAAGGAGCAAAATGAATAAATCATTAAAATGTTAGTAGTGAATTTTGAAAAAGCCCAGAATATTTCTTATTATAAATCATATTTAACTTTCTTAGATACTATTCAAATTTCTGTCAAAGAAAAGTGATTGAAAGTATGTCCACTGTATCATAGAAAGTGTAGGGTGACAATTGTCTTGCAGTATATTCATACATAAAATAATTGGGCTGCCGGAGCTCATGGAAATGATGGCAACTTCATTGTGTCCCTTGCAAGCTCTTTGACACAACCTAGCAGGAGCGGCAAAGAATGAGGTCAGCAGGGGGCCAGATCTATTCAATAGAGGATCATGGTATAGACAGCTATGTCCTTTATCACATTAAAGGGATGTCGGAGCCATCAAAATGTTACTCCATCTTCCAAAAAAATAAAAAGTTTTATTAGAAAATACAAAATTTCAAGGTCATAACTTCTTTTATTTTGAAAAATTAAAACATCTAATTAGTTCATAGTAGAAGCTAGGTACCCCATTATAAAATAAAATATAAACTTAGAAATCTCATAACTGCATTGGAAGTTTTTATTGGGGCTTTTAGCTCTGTTGATGTTTCTCAGCCATGTTAAAATCTTCAGAATAACATGGCCTAAAATGCAGAAGATTGTAGAAGGTTGCAACAATCCCACATCATGTGTGAACATTATGTCATTGCCTTAAAGGGTTTCCCTTTAAAGAGTCAGTATTTCTATGGTTTAAATTGAACATACCAGTCACATAACATGAGAAAAAGCAAAGAGGGGATGGGATTTTAGCCTACGCTTTCAGTAAAAGGTTTTTCCAGTATCCAACTGTGGGTCTAATTTATGCTCCTGAGATTCCCCATTCTAGTATTTCTAAATGATCTTGTATATTGCAGGGTTTTAAGTAAACTTATGCTCTTTTACATTACCGACAAGGAATTAGAAAAGCTATACCTGTACAATTTGACCCACTTCCCTAAAGACTTTTTAACCTGAAGCAAAATCCATTTAACCAGCCAAGGCTAACACTATGATAATAGTAGCTGCCAGCTGGATGGCCAGTCCCCTGATGTACACAGACATCCACATCAACTCCAGACGATCCTGAGACATCAGACTTAATTCACACTTCAGAAAAGGTGTTACAGATTAGTCTTGTCCGTTGCTGTAGGATTTTTCACAATTATGAGAGTCAACTAGATTTTTAGATTTGTTCTATCTCACCAGAACCATCAACATAAAGAACCTTATAATTTTTCTTTCCCTTTCCATTTCATTATTTTTCAAGGTAAAAATAACCTTGGCAATATATAAATATTACCCTTTAATGTTTATAACATCAACCATTTTCTTTACAAGATACAGAAAGCCATTTTATAAGGTTTGATTATATAATAGATATGAAAATACCACAATGCTCTAAGCTGATTAACTACAAAATGCTATAAAAGATAAACAAAACATTCTTTTCTACTGTCTTTCCTTCAAATATCATTCAGTTAATTACATATCTGGATATTCTAGAATGCATTAATATAATAGCTTTAAATTTATCTCTAGGATAAGGACATAAAGGATATATGAATTTTTAATGTAACTTCAAGTTTTTTTAAAAAAGACAAATTATTACTAAGTTTGGCATGATCTGTGATATTTCTCTTTAAAAAACAATGAAATGAAGGTGAATTAAAACCATTACAGACACTGATCTTCTGGTTTGGTTATTTGTTTTTAATGTTTCTTCAAGAATATCCAGCCATATTTATTCTTTCTGCAGTTCTCTTTAATAATTCAGACTGACCTGAATGTCAGCAAGTGACTGGAGCATAACAGTTCATCTGGGGGGTTAACTGCAATTGAACTTTGCCCAAAACAATCTGCTCAACTGCATTTTCATAAGAACAAGTGTCACTTCATTTCCAAAAACAAATGCTTAGCACAATAGCAAGAGTTTGGAAAAATTAAAAAGCCAATACTTCCAACACAATCATTCAACTGTACATTGTGTAGTTGATGAAATGTTCTCATGGCATGATAGTCACTAATGAAGTTGCATATCAACATTACTATTACTGTTACTGGCACCATGGTGAATAAAAAATATATTAACATAAGAAATAAAAAACACTTCTATTTTTCTATTCTTTTCTCACATTAGTATTTGTGGAAACATATTTTACAACCACTAAATTAGTACCTTTGTAAATAGAAAGAATGGAAAAATATATATATTTGTTTCAAGAATTAAGGGATGGTATAAAATATTTTTTAAAGTTCTCATCTTCCTTTTACTGGAAAAAAATCATTCAAATACATTGCATGTATAAAAATGGCTGATCCACATGATAAATTAACTCACACCATTCTGAAAATCACACTATTTAAACTTTAATATATGAGCATACATATCAATTTGTCTGATTAAAGTTTTAACTCATAAGCAAACTAAACATAGAATATAATAAAGTTATTTTCTTTCAGATTTCCTTAAAATGGACATTCCTGAAAACCCCATTCAACTGACACAAAAAGTCATCTTAATTTTGGTTAAAATATCTTGCAAATTTTTTTTCAGAATTATTGGGTGTCAATAATGTAACATAAAGTTTGTATTGCAAATATAAAAAGAGATGTGATGGCAATATTTTTATGTTTTCAAATGTAAAATAATTCTTAAGATCCAAATCCGAACAGTATATTTGTGAATTCTAAGTGAGCATTGTTAGAGGTCGTGTGAAAGAAAATATTAAAAAGAGAGAATTCTTTTTCCTGAGTGGAAATATTCTCATACTTTACTAAATAAAATGGATAAAAGGTAATGAAAACACAAATAATGATATAAATGAACCTGGGAAGTTTTATAATGTGTACCTAATACCTGTCCAATGAGTTGGAGAAACTCATCCAATGCGAGTGTTTTAAATCATTATAAACTACAGAAAATATGAATTATAAAGGAAATACTAAAATATTTTACTGCAATCACAATTTAAATGGTTCTCACATTGAACTTTACAAGAATTCTTAAGCTATTTTATTTAAAATATTATTATCAATGTGTGATCCTAACAAAATTATTGTTACTTTCTTTTAACAGGAATAGTCCATGGATTTTAGCCTGTGGTGGGAATTGCTGTCTCAGTCGAATTACAGTTCTTGACTTGAACCTACTTTAAAAATCATCAGCTCATATTGCAGCATTTGTAGCAATTAAATAAATACATTCCTCTTCAGACTCTGAGTTGGATTCCCAACTCTGCCAACTGTGCATTTCCTTTCATACCCTCATTGATTGGAAAGCACCTTAAAAGAATCAACCTAGGTTTGAAATCATCATTTTATTGCACTAAAGGACAACTTAATCTTGTTTTCTGAAACAGCGAAGTATAATTTTATTTACTGCCCCATCAATAAGATCCTGAAACTTGAGAGTTATAATTCTGTTTGATGGTCCCTTTAGTTTACCTCAGGGGGAGAAAAAAAAAACTATTCAATAATTATGGGAAATATTTAGTTTTTGTTTGAGATATATTTTCTCTTATACTTTCATTTTTAAAAAAACTCAAAATAAAAGATATTTTTTACTTGTAATCCAAGAAGTAATGAAATATTTAGATAAGAAACAAAGAAAATGCACTACATTCTTTAAAAAACAATGTAGAGGGTCTTAAAAAAAGCAATTGACTGATAAACCACTTAAGTTTCTTCATGTTAAAAATGAAGAATATGATAATACTCGGCAAAGAGAGTTGTTATGAGGAATAAATGTATTAGTACATACAAAACTGATGGAACAATCCCTGGCATAAAGTAAAAACTCAATAAGTACTAGCTATTAGTAGCAGTGGTGGTATTAATTAGCTGGTAGTGTCTGTAACAGAGGCATCCTAGTTGTTGATGTAGTAAAAACGGTTGCAACAGGATTGCTAAAAACATATGAAATCACCACTACTGTAGTATATCTGAACTAAATGCACTGGGTTAGTGTCAAATGACAATCAGTTTTCAATTACCCAATATTTAGCTACAGGAGGTCAATAGTGACTGGCTGATTCACTGATTAGCATGTGGTATGAAAATTCCCACCAGAAGCATGAAGGTAATTGGGTTTGAGTAAAATAGTTAATCACCTTTTCCTGATTCTCCCTGAGGAAAAACAAGAAGAAATCAAGTAGGACAAACATTAAAAATAAGGTTACCATCCAATGACTACTTTTGTTTGTTTGCTTTTGTTTTTTAATGTTCAGACTAGATACTGGACTGCTTCAAATTAACAAAATGGTAATTACTGTAGGTAGGAAGCTATGAGGTATATAATGTATTCTTCAAGAAAATTAAGGTTTCTTTAAAAGGAAAAAAAATACATCTTTCGTTGAAGAAATCAAATGTTTTGTTTGATTTTGTCTGTTATCTGTGTGTTTAGTTTTCAAGAACTACTGTGTTGCTTAATAATTTCTCCATTTAGCATTTCAATTTTAAAGTTCTGTTCTCAAAATTTGCTCTCTAGTGATTATTGAAACTAATTGTCTCAAATCAGCTTGTCAATCTTTAAAACTTAAATTAGTGCTGCTTTGTGTTATTTTTATTGGCAACTAATTGTCATTAATTACTATTACTTTACTATTATTTTTCTACCGTTGATCATCAGACACATAATTATATAATTATCCATTTATTATACTATTTATCAGACACATAGTTAAATAGATGAAATGTGAATAGTCTTATTTCCCTACTCTTCTGAATTTAAATGAAAATGTCTCATAAATGAGCATGTTCTATTCATATAATTAGAAAAAACAATATATGATACACTAATTCTGTAGTAGATATAAAAACATTACATAACTAGGGACTTTACAAATCAGACAGTCACATAAAACAGAGAACATTTTTTTATTAATGTGTTGTAAAATGTTTCTTATTCAATAGTGCATTTCACTTTTAAAAGGATACAAATATACATTTCTAAGATGCTTGAATAGTTTTATAATAGTATACGGACTTCAAAATACCAGTAGTTATGTTTGGTTTTCTTCCTCCTAGAAATCTTAATTGCATTAATTACACATTCTCCCAGTGAAACAGTCAATGAAGCAGGCATTACAGTTACTGGAAGCCTTTCAGAAATCTGCTCAGGAAGTTGTTTTCAAAAAAAAAAAAAAAACACAGAAAATCATATCCTAAGATCATATCACTGCTTCTACACGAAGATTCTCTAGAAATGCCACACAAATACATTATTTCAACCATCTGACCTGCTTTCTTCCCAGAAGTAGAGTCTTGGGAAGAGCAGCCCCTGCTTTGGCCCCACTGGGGTTAGATGCCAAACTCTTGACCCTTCCTCTTGAATGTGCTCAGTTGTCAGTTTTGCCTACAGCAGCTGTTGGATATTCCAGAGGATCAGATGGCCAGAATAGGTCTGGAATAGACCTATTAGCATCTCAATACAGCCTCTCCAGTCCCCTTTATTACCAATTCACTCAAATTAATTAATTTTTAATTTCGCACTACCTCAACTATTATAAATCAAGTCAGCCAGTGAGACAGAAAAGCACACTGAAACATGAAACTGTCTGTGGTTTAAGTCACAGAGGCTCAACCTATGCAATCTGTCACTTTGAAGATCAGAAAAAAAGGAAAATTATCCTGTGCAGAGATTATTGAAAAAATATATTTTGATGAATTGTGCTCCTTTCAAAAGGTCACAAAAGAGAGAAGTGGTGATAAATGTCTGTGATGTGTTTAGATCCTTAAATCCAAGTTATGGATTCGGAAAGACTGGCTCACTAAAAAGAATGCTCCTGTGAGTTCCCATTTATTTTATCTGAACCTAACATTTTATTGTTGTATTAACATGTATTCTGTACAAATAATGACTTTGAGTTTTAAAATTGACAGTACCTGTAACTATATAATACTCTTAAAATGTAAGAATTATTACATTATTATTATTACTATTATTATTATTATTTTGTTGCTGTGGCTTTAATTTCCTTAAAGAAGCATCTTCTAAAAGAGTGAGTGATTTGGAATGGGTAATCATCTGAGTTATAAACTGGTATTTTGAAATACAGAAAGCAATGAAACCATTGGCAAAATATCCCTCTGTGTTCCTTTATCTTCAATTTACTTGAATTGGTCTCAGAAATAAAACTCAGAGTAAGAAAGCATTTACTTTGAACACTACAGTCCTCTTTGAGTGAGGACTGATTGCTTTTGATATTCCATAGTGCAATGTACACAGTTATAGATATATCATATGGAGCTTTCTTTTTGACTTTGAGCTACAAAGTAGAAAGACCAAAGATTAAAGGTGTTCAATCATTCCACCATACTGTGTAACTTCTTACATCATATTCTTGAGCAAGGAAATGTGGCCAAATTTAAGATGTATTTATATCATGCTGGGTAGGATTTTTTTTTAACCTAATATAAACCTAGCTGTTTGAGACAGAATACAATTGGTTTCTGTTTCTGAGAATAATAAAGGGTAGATTCACGGCTACCAAATAACTCCTAGAAAGTTTTCTTTCCCTCTCAAATAGAATCAAGCCCATGGTGTGGTTTATTATAAATATTTATTAAGTCATTTAATTTTAAATATTTGCAACTATTTTACAAGTATTTGGCATTTAAAGTTGTGGAACTGAAGTGAGTAATTTGTTGAGATTGACAATGCAGTAAAGGAAAAAAGATCAACTCACATTTTAGACCACCATTTCACAAATTTTCCTGGGCAAAACTGCTTCTCCAAACCTATACTGGTTACAGACAAATTGCCATAAATGACAACTATCCACTTTTAAACAAACAATAAAATGAAATACTTCCTTAAACTGAGGGTTGTTAAACTCAAGAATGGATTTCCTATGTTAGAATTGTGGTTAAAGAAGAATAGTATCCTGATTATGGAACTGGCCTAATTGTGGTCCTGGCTGAATCCAGAAGATACCAAATATAATATTGATATCTCTAAAAAATGCAATTATCAATTCAAAATCGGGTTCACATACCTCAACAATATTTCAGACTGTTAGCATAATGAAAAATTTTCTTGCTTCCCAATTCTTTATTGTTTTAACTGAGACTGTTATGCAAATTCTGTATTGGTTCTTTGGCAGAGAATGTTGGACCAACTGCCAAATTAAATAGAAATTGGCCCTATATTTCCATCTGGCTACCCCATGTTGTGTAATTATCTCCCTTAAAAATATACTTTTCATTTTAGTATCTAAGAAAACACTCAACATACGAATGAATAGTAAATGCCAGTTATTTAAAAAATATGTTGAATATCGTCATTGTTGTTCCCTCAGGTATCTCAGAAAAAACCCTGCTCTGATTGCTTGATGTCAGTATGCTGAGAGACAATTGTTCTTCTCTTCTTTTTTTTTTTTTGGTTTTTTCTTGTCTTCTAATGAAGGGTTTTAAGTCCAAAAATTAACTCAGCTTTACTCTAACATAATCTTACAAACTACAAAATTGATCACGATTTAATATAACAGGTCAAAGTTATTCTTGCGCACAAACATTAATCATCCAGCACCAAATAGCTTTTCATACAAGTTCATCATAATCATAGGCAGAAAAACATAGGGAAAAAAACGTCAACAAAAATTAAGATTTTGTGACATTTATGTTTCAGCTGATTTACGTCTTTTTATTATAACTGAATTCATAGAATGAAAGTAACAATCTTTGGTTTATGAAACCTTTTTTAGGGGCGTCTGGGTAGCTCAGTGGGTTAAAGTCTCTGTATTCGGCTCAGGTCATGATCTCAGGGTCCTGGGATTGAGCCTCATCAGGCTCTCTGCTCGGCGGGGAGCCTGCTTCCCTCTCTCTCTCTGCCTGCCTCTCTGCCTACTTGTGATCTCTCTCTGTCAAATAAACAAATAAAATCTTAAAAAAAAAAAAACTTTTTTAATTGGCTCATGTATGGCCATCATTTATTTATGCATTTGTTTCCTTATTTGTTAATTCATTTGTCCATTCATTCATTCATTTATTCATTTTTTGTTGGATTATAATACTGTAATGAGTGTAGATCAATCATCCAGAGTATGAAGTTGATGATAATTACAAACATCTAACCATATTATTTCCCTATTCCATCCCTGTCTCCCTACACTTCATGTGATCAATACCCTGAGCAGTGGTTTTGCCATGATCTTGATTCCTGGTATATATATGAGGTATATATATCTTGATTTCATAAATATTTGTAGCACTTTAAAATTTCTAGTTCTCTCTAACTTTATAAAAAAATGGTATCATGATAGATACAACTTTAAGGACAACTCGTCACTTAATATTATATTTCTAAGATTCATATAGTTTTATATCATTATTTTTCCTTAATTTAGATTGGTGTATAATATTCCATTGTGCAAATATACTATAGTTCATTCATCCACTCTCTTTTTAATGATATTTAGATTATTTACAGGTCTTATATAGATTGAACAGTGCTTCATGAAAATTCATCTTGCTGAACATAAAGAAGAGTTTTTCTTGGATATATGTATAGGAAAATGGCTTAGTTTATTTCTTGTGTTAACACAAAACTATTTGCCAAAGTGGTTAAAATTTTTAAATTCCCATGTTATTATTTAGACTAGAAGGTGTGAAACCACATCTTCTCTAACACTAGAAATCTCTAATTTAAATAAATATATATATTTTATGTAATTATAAATTATTAAAAATAAATAAATAAATAAATTTTATGTAATAATAAAAATATATATGTATGGATCTGGATGGCCTAGTTGGTTAAGCATCTGACTCTTGATCTAAGCTCAGGCCTTGATCTCAGGGTTGTGAGTTCAAGCCCTGTGTTGGTCTCCATGCTGAACATGGAACATACTGGAAAAAAAAAAATATATATATATATATGTAATTATATAAATACAAATGTATTTATAAATACATATTTTCCAAGTAGACTCCAGCCTATATATTTATATATAAATTCATATATATATATTTTTTCAACTAAGTAGTTAAAAATGATAATCCATTGCCTTCTTAACTTGTGTTTTTCTCATCATTAATGATATTGGACATTTCTTCTAATGCTTATTGAACATATATGCTTACTTTTGGGGGAAATTTAGTTTATGGCTTTTACTCATTTCACTGCTTATTTATTATTAATACATATAAATTCCTTATTTATTACTAATGCATATTTTTTAAAGATTTTATTTATTTATTTGACACAGAGAGAGAGATCACAAGTAGGCAGAGAGGCAGGCAGAGAGAGAGAGGGAAGTAGGCTCCATGCCAAGCAGAGAGACCCATGCAGGGCTCTATCCCAGGACCCTGAGATCATGACCTGAGTCGAAGGCAGAGGCTTTAACCCACTGAGCCATCCAGGCGCCCCGCTAATGCATATATTTTTCAGTTGTATATGTTGAGAATAATTCCTCTCAGTTTGAAACTTGTTTTACTCTCTTAAAATGTGTTTTGGTGAAAAACTGAATTTCTTAATTTTAATATAAATAAAACTTTAGTGTTGAAGATTTAGGAAGGTTCCAAACACAAGAATTGATGATTATGAAAATATATTCAAGAAGTTTTAATAAATGAACAGATATACCATGTTCATGAATAAGAATAATCTATTGAAAATGTACTAATTTTCCCTAAATTTATCTACAGTTTTAGAAATTCCACTAAAATTCTCTACAGGAATTTTCATAGCATTTAATAATATGATTCTTAAATGTGTGTGAAAGAATAAAGGACAAGAATTGTCAGTAATATGAAGGGTAGGAATAAGAGATATTTCTTTTCAGATATGAAGACAACATAAAACTATAGTAATTAAGAAATTGAAATAGGGACACAGGGTAGATATATTTATGTAAAAGATATTTGATTTGAGGCTTAAATCTCATATTGCCCCTAAAAGTCATTTTGTTTTGTTCCTTTGAGCGTCAAAAGTTTGTTTGAGAAAAAAGTCCACTTTCCATGAATATTTTTTCATTCTACAAAGCTATCAATGAGTGTCAGGAAAGCATTTATCTTGGAAACAACTCAGCTAAAGCCCACCCAAAACTATATCTTCCTGAAAAGCCTCATCCACTTTTAACAGAAGTATACTACTGAAATTCATCTCTAGAAGTAACTAATAGTATCTTTTACCAAGGAAGAGAGTAGCAAGTTTTATTGGTCCATATGTGCCAAATCATAACCAACCAATATTACCTTAGTTACAAAATTGACATAAAATAAACAATGAAATGTAAATGAAATTCAGTCACACAGACTGAATGGTGATACATTACTGTGTAGTTTAATAATTACTTTTTCCTACATGTTTGGTAGAGCTTTAAATATTTTATTGATTAAAATACATGAAAACAGCTGTCATATGGAAAATTAATAACATCAAAATTTAATGTAAGTTCCAGTATAAATCAAATTCTCTTTTCTATTGCTATTAAGATTTTATAGAGTTACCTCATTAATGTTATTTTTATCCTATTTTTATTCCTGTTTATACAGCATCATTAATCTATAAAATTGTATTTAAATTGACCTTTCATTTCATATCAATTTTAAGTTGCATTTTTTTCTTTATGGCATAATTTATTAAATTCCTAGTCTATATTCTTTGCCTTTTACTTATCTAAGAAGTGAAACACTTAAAACTATAGCTAAGGAGCATACCACTCAGATTTATGCCATCTTATCAGAGGCTTCCTCTCACTGTTCTACCTTCCAACTGAACCCCACTTCAATCGCAAGCCCCTACTGTCATACTTTTTTCTGCTTGTACAAAAGATAAGAGAATAGAAAAACCTCTGTCACTTTAATGATGGCAACAGTAACTTCTATAATTCATAAGCATTTTGTATAAACCTTGGTCTTCTGAAAAGACCAACTGATAACTGCATGAGCTAGGAAAAGAAAAAGACATTTCACTAAAGAGAAAACAAAGTGAAATGTAAGTTCCTCTAACTATGTTTAAAAATAGCAAATCATCAGTATAGAGAACTACAAAAATGTCACATAACCCAGAGTTTCTCCATAAGAAAATATGTATAAAAACAAAAATGATTTCACAATTAAAGTTTTAAAGATTAACAGGACATTGAAATCTTGGCACAAATTACCAACTATTTTTTCACGCTTGTCTATTTTAACCCATGTATCATTTATCATAGAGAGGGGGCCAAGCTAGGCTCCATGACTAGGGAACTCCATGGCCCACCTATTCTATTCACAACTCCTGAAGAACAGCAGGACTGGGAAACATTCCTTTCAAGGTTCTCTCCACCAGGGCATCTCTTTGGACCAGAGAATGGGTGTCTCACATTCCAGCCATGATTTTAAATAAACAGGCATTTCAAACACAGTCCCGTCAAGACTATTTTATTTTCTGTTTTATGGCATATTCCTGTGATTACATATGACTTCAGATTGAAAGGAAGTTACCTGGCACAATGCTTCAGTGACATGTGCATCCTTTCTAAATATCAGTGACAAAATTACTTAAAAATCTAAACATAATAAAGTATTTTTCTTACTATTCCTACCCTATGCAGCCTCAGGCAATCTTAACATCTTTGCACGATGGAAAATGTAATTGAAAGTCTACAAGAGAAAAATTCACTTTAGTTAACTTTTTGCCTTTTCCAGCTGACAAACCCTAAAATGCATTCATTTATCTTAGTTATGCCTTCCACTGTTTCCCTGGGACAGAGGTAGTCTCTGGTTAGAAACAGCACAAGACCTGTAGCCAAATCTAATTGAGGAACCACTATGATTTTCACTCTCCCCTTGCAGTCTTCAGACCAAGTGCAATTCAGCACATGAGAAAAAATAACAGGCAGTACAAAGTTCTTAGGGTCTGGCCCAGCAGGGGAAGTTGAAGCAAAAAGTCATGTCAACAACAATAACAAAGAAAACATTTTTAAAAGCTTTGATCTTATGAATAGCGTCAGTACCAAAGGCAAGCCCTGCTGTTCCTGCCTTAACTACGGGGCAAAAAGAGCAGACAACCTCATTTACACATGCTAGTTCAATGCCAAAGGCAGAAAAGTGGGGAAGACAATGCAGGTCTTTGGGGAAGATCTGCAGTTAAGTTAATAGCCTTGTTATTGCATCTATTACACTAAACAAATGCTACCAATAAAGGAAACTTTCCACTTATGTATTTTAAAATTTTCTGTTCTCTAAGTTGTTCATCTTCCAGTATGATAGAGTTAAGTGAACAATGTGTGACAGATACCCAGAAGAAGTTTTTTTCTACTTTTACAACCTAATCTTTTTTTTTTACTTTATTTCTTTTTAACTTATTTTATTTATATTTTATTTTTTATAAACATATAATGTCTTCTTTATTTCAGGGGTACAGGTCTGTGATTCATCAGTCTTACACAATTCACAGCGCTCACCAATGCCTATTGGCAATGCACCACCCAGCCACCCCAATCCTCCCACTCCCCTCCACTCTTTTTAAGTGTCACTGTATTTATGTAAGGTGAATATTTAGACATGAAATACTTGTGGTCATTGCTATTGGGATGAATACCAAATTTTACTAAACTTGAAAGTTGACTATCTCTGAATATAAAATGGGGATTCATTTGCCCATAGCCTCAAAAGGCAAGTTCCCTTATACATACTGAAATCTGGTACGGGGATGAAAGACAACTGACAGCTATGATTCAATAACATTGAAAGCTCATCCTGTCTACTATTTGTCTACATTTAATACTAAAAAGGACCTGAATGAATGATAGGCCAACAGCTAAGTCTCTTCTGGCCTGGAATATAGGATTAAAAAAAAAAAATCACATTCATTTTGAGTCTGTGTTTAGAATTAATTATGGATACTTCAATTTCTTCTTGGCTACTTGAATATTCTCAACTTTGAAGAGACTATTTTGTGTAACACACTGTAATATTAATTATCTTTCATTATGTAATCTGGCATAAAATTGGGAAATGGCTTCTGTGACTAAACTGCATTATTAAAAATGTTATTTTTCCTCATTAGGATTTACATTTTTCCATTAACTTAAAATTTAAACATACCTCCAAAAGAAGGTGCATTCGTGGGTTTTCTGTTCTATTTCGTTTTTATTAAACCTGTGCATATCAAGTATGCCATCTTGTCCTTTAAAATTACGTGAAGTCTCAGACACCTTTCTGTTTCCAACATAAATTTGTATTTCAAGCCTCTCACCAATCTGGTCTGCTGTACCCAGTCTGGCCCATCTGCCCAGACACACTTGTCAAACTACCACTTTTACCATTCTGATCTCCTGATTGTCTCAGCAGCAAAGCTTTCTCAGATCTATCAACCTGGCCAGAAATGGGTGCTCCTGCCCTGTAACACCAAACTTGTGCTTTCTATTTTAAAAATATGTACATTTGAATTAAACTTTATTTTCTTAAATAGAAGTAGACCCTTGTCATTCTAATCTCTAAAGTCTTACTACACTGTGGTCCATGGACCAGCATTGTCAAAATCATCTGAGAGCTTGTTAGAAATGCAGAATCTAAAAAAAGAAAGAA
>CM053603.1:150461226-150534520 GCA_028646535.1 Procyon lotor
TTTTTTTCTTATCATTACAATCATCTTAGCAACAACATATAATCATGTCCCATAACTGAGCAGCAAATGAATAACAGCAAATAAAATGTAATTACTAAGTTACAACCCTTCAAATCTTTACATCTTAAGATAAATATTCCAAGCTGGATCATTTCAGCTGTAAATAACAATTTTCAAATGCTTTTTCATCCTTTCTTTGTAATTTTGGAAAGGAATCCATTGCCTTTCCAACTCATTTATTTCTTTTTATTTTGCTTTAAATTGGGAAGGTAGTCTCACAAATCTCAGAAACCTTTTTGTTATGTGAGAAATTAAGCAATTATTTTCATTGTCTATTTTTTCAATATTTTACGGAGTATTTAGATTGGACTTTATAAGGGTGACTGTATCTTTATTATAAACTAGTGGCTATTTCAAGCCCGCTTCTTTCTTCAGAAATTACTTTCCTGTCACTTCTTTTTTGTTGCCTGTCTTCTAAGAAAAAGATAAAAAGGACGTTAAAAAATATTTAAAGATAGGGACACATGGGTGGCTCAGTGGGTTAAAGCCTCTGTCTTCAGCTCAGGTCATGATCTTGGGGTCCTGGGATCCAGCCCTGTGTTGGGCTCTCTGCTCAGAGGGGAGCCTGCTTCCCCCTCTGTCTCTGCCTGCCTGTCTGCCTGCTTGTGATCTCTCTCTGTGTCAAATAAATAAATAAAATCTTTTATAAAATATGTAAGGATAAAAAAATATGTAAAGAGGCAAAGTACGTGTTAACCAAAACAGTAGAATTTGTTTTATCATTTTATTGTTAGATTAACTTTTCTATTTCAAAAGTTAATCTATCAAAACTTAAAGTTTTGATACTTTGTCAAATATTTAGATCATACCTCTATTTTATATAAAACTTAATTGTGGAAAATGACTTGTGTAGGAAAGAGTGATGCAGTGTCTAAAATCACAAAGGTCAGGGCGTAGCAAATACCTAGGTATGTGTGTTCCTATACCCACCACATGTGCCTTCATTCAAGAAAGTTACCCACATTTTACTGTCACCCCATTTTTCCTATTTTATATTGATAAAGTGCATATGTTAATAAACAAGCAAAAGTATTAGTAAGTAAAGGAGCCATCAATATTCACAGAAAAAGATGCAGTTATTGTATATTTGAACTAGGCTCAGAAAGGATTCACAAAAGAGTAGAAACCACAGCTGCTAACCTTAGAAAGTTTACAATCTATAACAATAATAAAGTTTGCTTTTTATCCACTTAAAAAATTAGTACCTACATTTTAGTACCTGTTTTTTATCAATATTTTATTGTTACATTTCTTTCCTAACTCTGACTCTTAAATAAAAACTTTTAGGTCAAGACATGCAAAAACAAAATACACACACACACACACACACACATACATACACACCCACACACTTATACATATATATATGTTATGTTATATGTTATATATATAACATATATAATATATATATAGTATTATATCTATTTGTTATAATAAAATGATATAAATAAGGTTCAAGTATATAAAATCAGGCATCCCCATCATCTTATGCTAAGGAATCTTACTGGATTTTTGCAGTGAATTTAGATGTGTATCAAGTCATGTAAAACAAATGTAATCCCACAACTGTGCTGAGTAAATCTCAGGTTCATTACTGGACTAAGAGTGTACAGAGACCATCCTCTATGAATAGAGCTGACAATTCCTCTGCAGGCTGACTCTTGTCTGGAGTTTACAGCATGAGCTTGGCTGCTAGCCAGTATGAACAATGTTTAAATTTTTTTATGGCAGCTCAATGAGCTTTCAAACATTCATCTGCTTTACTTACTGTGCTCAATAAAATGCAAGCCAATGTATTTTCTCATTTCCTTTTCATCACTAATAAGAGTTACCATCAACCTTATGAAAGATATAGTCTGCTTTTACTTCCAGTCTCTTTTCCCCAGTAGCTCTGCACTGAAGCACTAATAGAACACCATCATCGCACCTATCATCATTACACAGATTTGGATATAAAGCAGCGTGTATCTTGTCACTAAAACATAACAACTATATGCAGTAAAAGCCCTTGGGAATTACTTCTCTTCTTGGCTATCAACATTTTAAAGGAGTTTTACTGTATTAACGAAATAGTTGCTTTATACAAGCCTTTATGTTCTGGAAATCTTGAAAGGTTACAAAATTTCTTTTTTAAAAATGATTTATTCATTTATTTTAGAGATTGAGAGAGAGATTGAGAGAGTAGGGGGTGGGGCAGAAAAAGAGAATCTTCAAACCGATTCCCTGCTGAGCACGGAACTGGACCTGGGCTCGACCCTACGACCCATGGGATCATGACCTGAGCAGAAACCGAGTTAGATGCTTAACCAAGTAAGGCAGCCAGATGCAAAATTTCTGACAGCAACACAAAACTTTGTAATCTATGATACCAATAGCGTTCCCAAAGAAACGAGTTTCATATGCAATCTTCATAACAATCTGATTACTAATTTAGGAAGCATGTATATTTTAAGCCATATTTATTTACCTAAAGGAGTGTAATGATTTATTATTTAAAATTTAAAGATATGCATATTATATTTATTAATTTATTTTGTGTGCTGCCTCATCCTAAAAGCAATACAAAAAAATATAAGAATGTATGCAGCAGTCCAACACCATCTGAAGTTCAGTTTGATATTCTTTTTTTTTTCAGATTTTATTTATTTATTAAGATTTTATTTATTTATTTGACAGAGAGAGAGAGAACACAAGTAGGCGGAGAGGCAGGCAGAGAGAGGGGGGAAAGCAGGCTCCCTGCTGAGCAGAGAGCCCGATGTGGGGCTCGATCCCAGGACCCTGAGATCATGACCTGAGCTGAAGGTAGAGGGTTTAACCCACTGAGCTACCCAGGCACCCTTCAGTTTGAAATCCTATTCCATACTTCATTCATCTTAAATTCTTTTAGAAACAAGATGTTTAAGTATATTTATAAGTACACATATTATAATAACTATATATATGCTAAGTATACAGCTCTAATGAATGTGTGTATATGGATATATATACCATGCATCCATATATGCATCTATACATGCATATATGTACATGTCCTATATGTCTAGAGGCACATACACTTACACACATGTAGACATATACCTGCATATATATCTACATACACATACATACATTCATATATGTATCTCAGTGTTTATAAGCTTTGAAAATACCCAGTATATGTAGCAGATATGTCAGCCATCCCCAAAATTCATTCCCAATCTGCCACTTGGAGATCTGTCAAACTAATAGAGAAGCATATTGTGCAAGCATACACACTGAGCACATAGAGAGTATTTTCTCCGTCCTGGTTCCCCATTCACTATCATCTCTTATCAGTCATGTCCTCAGCAACAGGAGGGGCAATGGATAGAAGCAGAGGTAATTAAAGAAGTGACTCAGTTCCACATGCATGGAAAATAAAGGCCACAGATACCCTGTTAAAACATGTTTGCATTATAGTTTTACCCAGTTCCATACTGAAAAAAAGAGAGAAAGATTATGTTAATGAATAAAGTTCTTGGCTTTTTAAATAATTACTGCCAATCTTTTTTTCCTCAATTCTAAAACTACATTCTCTAGCCACTCCCTTGGCTGCAAGAACTTCCACATTTTCACATTTTTGTGACTTATAAAGTGTCATCAAAAGAAAAATGTTAACTTATTATAGTATAAGAAAGATTGGGTATCAGAATTAAACAGACCTGCATTTACAACCTGGCATTGTGAAACAGGGCAAATTAGTAAATTATCTTAGCCCTGCTCTTGTAAATATGGCTAATAATATTTACTTTGTAAGTTTTTTGTTGAGTATTAAATGGTGTGTTAATCTCTGAGTACATACTCAGCAATCAATAAATGGCCATTCAAATGTATTTATCATTCATCCTCAAGACAGAATACCTAAAATGCAGGAGGCAATAGATAACTATAAAATATTGTTTGAAAGCTGAAGAATAGAGTACAAAGGAAATATACGGGGAAAAAATAAAATTGTGAAACAAGTGATGATGTCGAGAAAAAGGAACCCTTGTGCAATGTTGGTGGAAATGCAAACTGGAAAATAGTTTGAAGGTTTCTGAAAAAATTAAAAATGGAATTGCCCTATGATCCAGGAATCTCACTACTGGGTATTTACCCAAAGAATATAAAAACACTAAATTCAAAAAGATATATGCACCCCTATGTTTATTGAAGCATTATCTAGCCAAATTGTGGAAGCAGCCCTTCTTCATTCTTCAGAATGAAATGAGAAGTAGATTTCTCATTTGACGTAAAAAAAATTGTGTTTAGCATCAAAAAGCAATGTTGCAAGGGCATAGCTATTTATAGGATGTAGGAAGACATGATTCTGTGCTCTTTTACAGAGAATAAAAACAAGATACCATGACCATGACATGAATCAATTTCCAGAAGTGAAAACAAACCAGTAGCCAGAGGAACACAAGCATTCCTGGCATGGAAGTCTGCAGTCAATGTCTGCAATGGGTCTCAGATAGAGGACAGACTGGAAAGTGTTGAATAACATCCTCAAAAGCAGCCTTATAGCAACAACAACCCTGAGCTGCACAGGCTAGTTCTAAAAACACAGGCTGGTGGGCTTCAGGTTCCTCACGTCCCCTGGTCCTCCTCGTTAGGGAGGCCAAGGGAATACTGACCACGCACGTGTTCTGCACTCAAATTCCAGTCTCACCACTTACCAACTGCAACCTTGGACAACTGTCCAGTTTCTCAACGTATCTAGTCTCCTCTCTGGGAAACGGGGACCTGATGGTGCCTTCCCCATAGGCATTTGGGAAGATAAAATAAAGCATCACGCTCGGTTCTAACCAGAGGACAGAAACTGCTGATGTTAAGGTGCTGCTGTAATATCAAAAAAGGAAGAGTCTTAGAATTAGAACCAAGGAAGTTTTTTATACCAAGTTTTATATATATATATATATATTTTAAAGATTTTTTATTTATTTGACAGAGAGAAACACAGCGAGAGAGGGAACACAAGCAGAGGGAATGGTAGCGCGAGAAGCAGGCTTCCTGCTGAGCAAGGAGCCTGATGCGGGGCTCGATTCCAGGACTCTGGGATCACGACCTGGGCCGAAGGCAGATGCCCAACCACTGAGCCACCCAGGCGCCCCCCCAAGTTTTATATATTAATTAGAATTAGAACCAAGGAAGTTTTTTCTACCAAGTTTTATATATTAACATATTAATAGAGTGTGTCCTGTAAATAACCACATCTACCTGTCATCTTTGTATTTGTATCGCATTACAGAAAAAAGGGAATCAAATGTCAGATTCGATTTCATGTCAGCACGTCAGAGCATCCTAAAAAGGAACTAACTCGAAAGCAGCTGTCTGAACCCTTTGCTTAAGGAAACACCCTCAATCTCCAAATGCTTTGTCTCCGATATCTCTTTGATTACCCTGTTCACATTCTCAGTCCGTGTTCTACCAAATTCCAACCACTGAATGTCAGTCACTTTTTCCAGCTCCGTACAAGTAACATTCCTTCACTATTTTTAACAAAACACCTTCATGTGAAGAGTCTCGAAATCTTTCTTCTTTCCCTCACATAAAGAATCTTAGTTTTGGTTTTCTTTGCTTATGTGTCACTTTCCAATTACCTGAATAGTTAGGAAGACTCCACATGCCTTTAAAAGTTATAGAATTTTCTAAGTCTAAATAAATCCCAAAAAGGAAAAGTCCTAAGGGACCACCATGTGATGATTGAGCTTGGATTCCAACTCAGGCTCTGCTAATATGTCATTTGACCTTTTAGTCTCAATTACGTTTCTGTAAAAGGAGGGGTTGTTCTAGACCAGAGTTTCTCAACCTTGACATGGCTTGCTTGGATAATTTGTTGTTATAGAGGCTGCCCTGTGCATTGTACAATATTTAGCAACATCTCTGGCCTTTAAACACTCGATGCCAGTAGCAATCCCCTCCCCAAGCTATGACAACTGAAAATGTCTTCTTCAGGCATTGCCGTATGTCCCTTGGAGGCAAAATCACCTAGGCTGAGGAATAAGCCTATGCTTTATCCTATGGGGGGTACAACGAAAGAATCTGCATTAGCATTTGATTTCGTGATATTTCCACTAAAATCTAATTACCTTGAGGGCAGGGACATTTTTCTGTTGTGTTCAGTGCCATATTTCCAGGGGATACCTGGCATAGTAGGTATTCATTCCATTTTGTTTGATGAAAATGAATAAATGATGGAATATTTAACTCCACAGAAATTGAAACCTCACCATTTATTACCTCTTAGCAACACATTTTGATGAGTCTCTAAGCAATATTCATCTTCCATGCTTACTCTACTTTTTTTTCTTCCTTATGAGCTTATAGATATTGTACTTGCTTCCTTCTAGCATAAATTCAGTTCAGCTACCCTTTAGAATTCAAGGTGCTTGGGAGCAAGAACTATATTGTCCTTCCTCCCAGTTCAGCACATTAATCAATTCTGGATGCCATAAAACCTTTATACATGTTGACTGAAAGACTGGAATATCCCATCTTCAATATAGCAGCATGAGATAGGAAGCAAGTGGACCCAAATCTCTGAAATATAGATTTTCCTCTCTAATAACTGCCAGAGAAGCAAAAATGTTCCTTTCCAACCATTTATACATACAGATTCATTTCTGAGTCTCAGAAAAATTTCCATGTTCTTTATGCATTAATTCAAGAATGGCATTCTCTCATCCCACAGCATATGCTTTCTCTTTTTGGTTGATAGAGTCTTCATGTCAAAGAGCAGCAGGTTTTCTCAATTACAGTATCAACTTTTAACATTTTGTGGCATTGTAACTGACCACTGAACAGAGAATTCAGGAATATTTTACATGGAGGGTCTTTCACTATTAGAAGCCACTCTTACTTTTTATTTTTATTTTATTTTTTATCATACAAAAAGTCGGGGACTGTTCGTATGATGACTATGAGTTTCATGATCTTGACTCACCCTTGGAATCTGTGGGTCTCCTCTCACAGAACAAATCTGTGTTGAGAAGTCCAACACTGAGTGTTTCTAAAGGGCGATCAGCAGCAACACATCTCAGAGGACTACTGGGAGAGGAGTAAATAACAACACGACCAAAGTTTATAATACATTTTTCCTACATGATATCACAGATTCTGTCCCCTAAAAGAGACATCCACAAGTGATTACAATTATCTGCCAACAGGATGTTTCGTCCACTTCCTAGAAGATGAGAAGCTACACCAATAGAATATACATGCAGTCTCTCTAGTCATATGATTCTTTCCGAATGGCTCTCACATTCGGAGCTCTTTCATCAAACATTATCAAAACTTATACTTCTCTCCACAATTGCTTTCTATTAAGGTTTAGTGCCAGCTGTCAGAGCTGTAATGTAAACCCTTATTAGCTCTTATAAGTTCTACTCTGGAACTAATAAGGGATTGCCAAAACTCCAAACACAGACAGAAGTGGGGGAAGAAATCACAAGAATGAAAGTGGAAAATGTACAATCAATCTGTACTTGCAAAGCAATGTTTGTAAGACCATTACCAATGCCTTTCACAGAATCTAAGTATCTCAAGAGGGAGAAAAAGATCTACTTCTTAGTTTATTTTGCATAAGGTTTGGTTTCCCTTCCTTTGAGAGGGGTTGACTAAAAACAATGAAATAAACTGGAAAAGTTAATGAAACCTCACTTATCTCTCTCTGTTTCTTTTTGTTTTGTTTTGCTTTGTTTGTTTGTTTAGAATCATAACGTGCATTCAGAACAAAATTACATTGAATTCTTCAAACTTTAAAATACAGAATCTTTGATAATTTCAGAAAGGCTGGACAGAAAAAGCATGTTGATAAAGATGAATATTCTCTACAAAAGCTATAGATTATATACCAGCTTTAAAATACTTGTTTTGCATAATGGCGTGTAGCACATTAGACCAAGGAAGACTATTTATATCAACCCCCAAGTGGGCTAAGTTAAGGAAATTAAATTTCAAGAGTTCCTTCAGGGCCCATGTTATGATGGCAGATCCACGAGCTATCCAAGTTAGGTCACACATATTAAGATGCCAAATAACTGGGGCACCTGGGTGGCTCAGTGGGTTAAAGCCTCTGCCTTCAGCTCAGGTCATGATCTCAGGGTCCTGGGATCGAGCCCCACATCGGGCTCTCTGCTCAGCGGGGAGCCTGCTTCCCCCTCTCTCTCTGCCTGCTTGTGATCTCTCTCTCTCTCTCTCTCTGTCAAATAAATAAATAAAATCTTAAAAAAAAAAGATGCCAAATAACTATAATTTTTATATATTCAAAATAACTAATATTCCACCTCGTACAGAGAAATGGGCTTAGATATGTCTTTCCTTGGAAAATTCTAATCACTTTTCAGATGGGTTTGCATTTAATAGATATTTTGTGAGTGGTATACAAAACAGTGTTCTGATCTTCTTTTGAAAATGAGACTGAAAATGTGATGACAAAAAAAAACTTCTTTCAAGTAAAATTAAAGCTGTTTTACTTTCTGCAACTGAAATTATTTTTTTCCCATGTCTTAGATTCCCATAATAAATACCGTATTAGGAAGCTCATTCGACATTTTTGCACAGACAGGATCTCAAACAAGCTACCTGAATGAGAAAATTATTTGTGTTCCCCAAAGACTATATATTTAGCATACAGGTGTTGCCTAAATAATTATTTTTATCTTTGAAACACTCGACCAGACAAAGTATCTGAAAATTCGCAGACTTTAGCATAGTAAAAGAAAAAAAAAACTGTATCCTAAAAGCAAATACTCTACAGCTATTTGACAAGGGATGATTGTGAACTGGGTCAAACCTTGGGAAAATATCTAAATACTGACCTATAAAATAGCCCTCCAGGTCAAGACAAAGACTAGTAAAAGACATATTTTAAGAAGAAACATCTTATTATTTTTCTCCTTTGAACAATGGAATTGACAAGATTATATAACCATCTTATTATTTTTCTCCTTTGAACAATGGAATTGACAAGATTATATAACCAAAGTTTAACTTATATAAGGTAAAATAACCCATATTTTGCTAACAGACTATAATTCTCATTTATTTGTAATCCTGTGTTAGACTGTTACTAACATTTATAAAACTGCCTATGATTTTTAAGGTCTTTTATAGTGGCTCATTGATGATCATCTAACTTGTACTTATTAATTATGAGGTATTCTGGTATTCTAATAGTAAGACATAAATTCATTCTACTCTTTAATCTTAACTACAGTCATATCCTCCTAAATACGTTTGCAATTAAATTGTTTCTGACTGCTCAAAATAATCTGATTTGTAGTTTATATGGAACAAAGAACTCACATTTCTTTTTAGTATCTTAAATATGCAAATCTTGCTTTAAATTTATGCTCTTTGTTTTTAGGCTCAGAAATGAACTACAATACTTAAGTAACTCACAAGCCCATGCACTCCTTATATTTCCTCTCTTTTTCATATTTTAAAGGAGTCTTTACTTAATTACTATTTAGATTGTACATTAACATAATGTGATTGAAAGTTTCCAGTAATATCATATAATTCATGTAAACACATTTGGCATTTAATTCATACAATTTATATTGTTTTTTTCACTGCTATTTTTTTTACTATGTAGGTTATTCTTAAATGTACATAATAAATTCCCAAAATAAATCAAATATATATGGTTAGTTCTACACAGAGTCAAGTAAAATGTCTGACAAATATTTTTACTTACCTGATTACTTTTTTTTTGATTCACATGGTTCCTTCTAGGCAAGAATATTATTTATTGTTATAACTCCCCCATTACCTAAGCTAGTCTTCTTTACAATGAAATGTTAGGACATAACACAGTGAAAAACTTCTGGGTTTAAAATTTTTGAAATGTAGAATTTTATTTTATTTTTTTATTGTTATTGTTTGCTTGTTTCTAAACTATATTTTCTTAAATCAGTTAAAACCTAAAAGCCTTTCTGGACCTACAACAATAAAAATGTCTATCTCAAAATTTAAGGTTGCTTTTGAATAATCGGCAGAAAAAAAAAATGCTAGAAGGAATAAGAGACTGAGTCAAATACCAGATGGGAAAAATCAAGAGTGACTGATGTTCAGAAGAAAAATAGAAGCTAACAAGAAGAGAATGGAGGAAATATCACCTATGGTTGAATAGACTAGAAGCCTAATGAAAATAAAAATGAAGTCTCCTCAGGAAAGGAAAATCCTACTTGAAAGAAGGCGGACAACCAGTGAATAAATAATGAATACATGGATAAATACGTGTATTTATTAAAGGCATTTTCTCCCCCTTAAGGTATCCCTAAGCCCTAAAGCTTAACGTAAAAGAGAGAGGCTGTTGAATGGATGAGTTTATCACATCTATTTTAACACAGATTAAATAAGAAAGCAAGAAAGATTACACTTTCCAATAACGCTGATGACTAACAATAATGATGATGTTCAAATATCCCCTTATGGATGAAGAAACTGAGGTTCAAACTGGTTAGCCACACAACTGATAAGGAGCATTCCTGCACTACTGAGTGCAGGAACTCAAGCATTTGTCAGTGACAAGAGCCTTTTGTTAATAAAACAATTAAATGCAAACTGAAGTTTGAGGGCAAACTTGGGGGGAGGGGAGTGGCGAAGGGGGCAGATGGGGTTCTGCACTGTGCTAAAGGTACCAGAAGTTATTATACAAATTGGTGAAAAGACATAGAATCTTGTATAAATCAAGGGTTTTATAGCTCTTATAAAGCTGTCAAAATGTATCTAGTTGCTTGAAAGTTATTATTACATTATTACTTATCAGTGGCATATATTTTATCAAAATAAATGTATTGGTTTGAAAAGTCATGGGTGTGAAACTGCTAAAGGTAAAGTGGGATTGGAGGGTTATCATTTTAAACTCTGGGAAAACGAACACATTTTTCATAATTCAAGGTAAGAAATTTCAGTACAGTAATTAAAGGATGAATCAATGAGTACTAGGTGTGTAAAACAAAAATTATTTTGGCATCTATATAAATAGAGCTTTGCTTTATTACAGGTATGATAGTCAATTGATTTTTTGCAAGTCAGAAAAACAATATTCATCAAAAATTTGTAAAAGAGAAAAGGTATTCTCTCAGGTACCAGATACTAATTAATGAACAGATGAGATAAAGTAACAATTAATTAATTAGTATCAGGATAGTTAGGTAGATCTAGTCTTAACTTGTTGCAATTGTATGTGACCTAACAGTCGAATGTGCTCATTTCAAATTAGATGAAATGAACATTGTTATGTGTCTGAAAGACCTTGTAGATTCAAAGATAAATAGCATAAAGCATTGTCTATCTAGAACTTACATTCTAAGAATGTGTAGTTGGAAGAATTTATCCAGTAAGTATTCATTCAGTAAGTATCTGAGAACTTAATTATACTCTGCTAGTTCTAGGCATGATGTTCCTTAAAAAGGACAAAATAAGGGGCGCCTGGGTGGCTCAGTGGGTTAAGGTCTGCCTTTGGCTCAGGTCATGGTCTCCGGGTCCTGGGCTCTCTGTTCAGTGGGAAGCCTGCTTCCCCCCTCTTCCTCTGCCTGCCTCTCTGCCTACTTGTGATCTCTCTCTCTCTCTCTGTCAAATAAATAAATAAAATCTTTAAAAAAAAAAAAAAGGACAAAATGAGGCCCTTCCTCCAAGTAACTTACTGCCCAGTGCCCAGCACCCAGTGCCAGGCTCAAACTCAAGACCTTCAGATCAAGACCTGAGCCTAGATCAAGAGTCAGATGCTTAACCAATTAAGCCACCCAAGTGCCCCTGAAAAAAAAAGTGCTTCTGAATTCATTAAAATATATGAACTCCCTGAAGTTCCAGAGGGTGCAAATAGACTCAGTAGTAGGTGCCAAGAAATGCTTGATGAGATTTTCAATTTTCTCTACCTCTTCAAAAGTAAGTAGAATCTCCAAATCTTTTGGTATTGAGACCTTAACAGCTTCTTTAAGGTTTCTGAATTGACAGAGAAATGAAAGGAGAACAAGAACTCATGCCCTAAGTCCTAAGTGAAACAAACATAATTACGGATAATCATCAAAAAGTCTAGCTGTCTTCATACATCACATCAAATACACTTTTCTATTACGCTGCAAATGTACAAAAACAAGGAATAAAGTTTGCATTCCACAATGAATGCACAGAGATACAATACAGAGCAACAGATTCTTTAGTGACATTAATAAGGTACTTGGTACATTAAGTCTAAACAAAGTTTGTAGGAGCAGGAATATTTATAGTAACCTCCTGGTATCTGCCTCAAATGTAATTAATTGACTATATAAAAATCCATTAGCATTCTCATTTTTTCTCTCCTAACAAAATCAAAGCAGATAGCATAATTCATTATCCAGGATTAAAAAAATAATAATAAACTTCACAAGGTTTTCTTGGCATTAATGCAAAATTTCTTTATAGCTCCAACCTTAAAAAGTTAAAAGAATTATGCTGGGATGTAAGAAATACAAATGATTTCCCTAGTGAAATAAATCAAGTGTATTTTGATTGTTAATGATTGAAAGCAAATAGCAGATAAATTAGATTTATAATTTTAATATTTAATGTTATCACTTTAAAAGGGGTTTATTAACATCCTATAAAAACAACTCAACCTGCAATTTGACCACATCCAGCCACCTCCCCAAGACCAGAAACATGGCCCAAATGCTTAAGCAACACACAGTAAATTAAAAAAGATACCATGATTTCCTCCTCTACCATTAAACCCAGAGAAAACCTATTTAAATGAAAGCCATATTTTAAAATTATATATTACAGAAACTACCAGAAAACCGAGTCTCATGTATGATTTCTTACTTTTCTTATTAATCGTTACATTACTCTTTATCAGTTGAAGCATGTGTAGTTATTTTTTATGTGCATTTCTATTTTACTGAACTTATCATAATAAGCACTCTCCCTTTTTCTGCATTTGTGGTTTGCATGGCATGCAATTTCTGAATTATTCTTTAACTAGCAATATTTCTTTCAGTCTTTTCTTATTTTCTCCCTCTAACCGTTCCTTAAAGGAGAAAGGTGTACCACTTTCTATTCTTAGCTTTTCTGTGTTCATTCTTTCTTAGCAGAGTAAAGCAAGACCAGCAACGCAAAGTATCTTATTGTAGAAATTTTAATTTCCTATCACTTATATCCTCCCACATCAATACCTTCTTCCTCATTAACACTAATAACTTATTTTTAGTTTAAACTGTCATTAACTTAGCTCTGCCTAAAAATTCAGTTAAAAATCTATGCTTCTTTAAGAGCAAAGACCAAAATATTTACCCCCACCTCCAATACACACAGAGATTTTTGAACTATGAACCAAACTAATTTAGCAGGGATAATGTTCATCTTTGTTTTTTTAGTGTGCAGCACAGGACTTGGTATATACTACAGACTCAATAATTGTTGAATAATTGAATAAATGGTCAAAAGATATTTTCCACTACTTTTTCTCATTTCAGGAAAAGGGCATTGTTGTGAAAGTTTTCATTTATATACAAGAAAAAATATAATGCTATGGTTAGAATTCTGATCCTATACAAACACAACTTTGGTTTTAATTATAGTTCTGAAATTGATGAGTTTTTTGACAATAAAATGTCTTTATCAATATATTTTCCTATCAAATGGATATTGTCATAGTTGAAGCATTTACTTGACCAAACTTTAACTGTCCCAATTATCCATCTAGGGTAGAATAAATGGTTCAGAGTGTTTCAATACTAAAGTCAGAAAATGACCTGATTATGAAATCTTTATAAAACCTCCCTGTGGAATGAGATCAGAACACAAAACTCTAATGGGACTTCTACACATTTTGAGATTTTGAGATAATGGTTCAATAAGCAAATTATAAACTCTCAGTTCTGGAACGAGTAAGCTATGTAAGGTAGTTAGCCTCTTTTCCTTACCCCAAAAGTTTCTAATCCTAACAGTGATGATCCAAATCTCTCAATGCAAAGGCTTTTCATCATTAATGAACAAATTCCATTATTAATTTGGAAATATTCAAAATTAATCTCTCCTTCCTCTATATTGCCAAAGTCCCTTGCACCCCTGGTGCAAGATTGATTGGTCTGGCTTGCATTAAAAGTATTCATTTATGTATTTGTCTTTCATAGTAGATGTTGAGCCCCTGTAAGATAGATACAACCCACCTATGTTTCCCTTGTGTCTAGCGCATTATTACTTTATACTAATAGGAGGTCAAAAACACTCATTAAATTAAATTTGTTAGCCTTTTTTGTATATCTAAGACTCTTGGTGATGTATGTATCCAGATTTTATTACATATCACCCGGGCTAAGCTTAGTCTTCCCAAAATATTATGGCTAGTAACTCTTCTTTCTAAAAATTCTAGAAGTAGAAAGATGTGGGAAATAAAGTGAATTATATTAAACCTTACATTAACAGATTTTTGGTTACTTTACGCCAACTCAGCTGTGGTCCTACTCCTCCTTCAATGCACAGTACTCTTAACTCCAGTGGAATTTGTGTCTTCATGGGGTTTCTTGGTCTCTGTCACTACTGTACTAAATTATAGAGAAGCAGTGCGGATTGAGGTTAAGATGTCAGCCTTTGGAATCAGACTGCCTGGTTTCAGATCTCAATCCAACACTCACTCATTAAAGAAACTATGGCAATATATTTAACCTTTGTTCTCATTTTTTTTAAATGTAGACAATAATAATATATACCTATAAGTTATTTGAGGGGGATAAATAAGATAGCTCATAGACATGACTTAGCAAATAAACACACTGGCATCAAGTAAGTAATGAACATTAAAAAAAAGTCTGAGTTCTGATACAATGCTTAGAGTGAAATAGACACTCATTAAATATTCTTTTAAATACAGTAAATGAGTCATGTTTCCTTTTGTGTTAGGCAACTGAAAGCCCATGGTTTTTTATCACTGTATTACAAGATTATCTTGAGATGTTTAAAATCTAGTTATATGTGTGTTCCAACTAGTGGGTATATCAAGGTATTGCTTATCCTTTTTTTTAAAAAAAGGATGATACAATTTTTTGGAAAAAAATTTTAAAAAACCAAAACTGATCTCATGAAATACATGAAGTTTGTTTTTATCTGCTTCTTTTCTAAGGATTATTACTCCTCTCTGTGCCTGAACAGAAGCATGGCTGCTAAAATGTTGACTTATGAGAGTCATAGCATGCTATTCAGACCAGCCTACAAGCTTACCAAAAAGGCAACTGAAAAATTAAGAACTAAAAAAGGAAACCATAGCCACCATAAGAAACACCAGCACCATCACTGACAACAACAGCAAAATTATAGCCAAAAACCAGATAAGAACTAATAAGTTGAGTACTAGATTTTTAGGACATAGTACAGTAATGCCCAAAATAATATATTTAAACAAATATTTGTTAAATATGTAAATCAAAAGAAAGTAGAATACCTCAATCTGAATACACAAAGACTTTGTGATTGTGAAAAGAAAGAAAGCCAAAAGTCACCTGAAAACATCAGCAAATATAAAGATATAACTATAAGAAAATATTCCACCATTAAATTGCATCACTAAAAAACCATCCCCCCCCCCTTTAAATTACAATCACATCCCATTTCAAGGACCATCTCTAATTCCACTACAATTATTTTTATTGATTTATCCTCATGATCTTTTTCTTTTTTTTTTTTTAAGATTTTATTTATTTGACAGAGAGAAACACAGCGAGAGAGGGAACACAAGCAGAGGGAATGGTAGCAGGAGAAGCAGGCTTCTTGCCAAGCAAGGAGCCCGATGTGGGGCTCGATCCCAGGACCCTGGGATCATGACCTGAGCCGAAGGCAGACGCTCAACGACTGAGCCACCCAGGCACCCCTCATGATCTTTTTCTTAAAATAATTTGCTATTTATATATATAATATATATTACATACATTTTATTATGTATTTTATATATATATAAATAAAAATTCATAAAAATATATTTATATTTATATAAATATATATATAATTCTGAAACTAGTATTTTTAAATGCTGAGAAATTCTGTGATGATATAGCGTTACTATATGAAAAAGGCGTTGTTGACATCCTTCAACATAAAAAACAAATTTCAAGGATATAAAACTTTCACATAAATCCTTATCTATAAGGGTATCTAGGTGGTTAAGTCAGTTGGACATCCTATTCTTGATTTTTGCCTCAGATCACAGTAGAGGTTATGAGATTAAGCCCCATGGCGAGTTCCATGCTGAGCAGGGAGCCTACTTATGATTCTTTCTCTTTCCCTCTCCATCTGCCCCTCCCCCCACCTTGTGCTTGCTGTCTTGCTCTCTCTCACACAAAATTTAAAAATTAATTTATTAACTGATTAATTAAATCCTTATCTCTAGAAGGATTTAATTCTAGAGATAAGGTATTCTTATCTAAAGATATAAGGTATATCTTATAGTTTGTTTTTATCTGCTTCTTTTATCAAGCAGACAAAAACAAAGATATAAGGTATATCTTTAGATAAGATATTCTAAACTGAATAACATAATAGTTTAAAAAGTAGTTCAATAAATTAGGATGAGGTTAAAAGTAAAGCAACCCTGATTTATTGTGAACTTTCTGAATTACAATTTCATGTGACTCTTTTATTCTTCTACTAGTTTGTCCTTAAAATAATATGTAACATAAGTCTGTAGGCTTTATTTCTACTAATACTTTTATGTGATTCTATTTACCTCACTGATACCTATTTTTCTATTTCTTATAACTTCCAATAAAATTTTAAAACATATGAAAATTATTTAAAATTCAAACATCTAGGGGCGCCTGGGTAGCTCAGTCGTTAAGCGTCTGCCTTCAGTCCAGGTCAGATCCCAGGGGCCTGGGTTCCAGCCCCACATCGGGCTCCCTGCTCAGCGGGAAGCCTGCTTCTCCTGCTACCATTCCCTCTGCTTGTGTTCCCTCTCTCGCTGTGTTTCTCTCTGTCAAATAAATAAAATCTTTAAAAAAAAAAAATTCAAACATCTAATGATTAAGTTTCTTGCCCACTGTCATATTTTATAAGATAATTCTGCATGAATTGATACATATTATTGAGAAGGAGACATCTATTTCTCTCCTGGTGTGGATATCAGAGACTGGTTCCATAGAGACCAAATAAGAGAGAATGGCCAAATTTGAAATTCTTCCTGAGTTAGGCCTTTATTATTTTATTTGAAATAATTTGCACGAATATCACATATCACAAAGAATACCATAGAGACAAAATATAATTCAAAGTGGATTATAAAGGCCATTGAGATTTCTCTCTACTCATGTATATAAGGAGTAGTATCTACTATGTTGTTTCAATTTTAGAACTTTCAAAACCATACTTAGTAATATTTCTGATGGCACTTGTCATCAGAAATAAAATGGAGAAGTATGAGACTAGAGTGTAGCCTTTGCTTCATTAAGCTTTTTCTATAGATTATGTCTATAGTCAAAAGCAAAATGTTATGTTCCATTCACATTGTTAAAAAGGTTAATTTATGTATAAAGTATATTCATTTCATCTGCATGGTTTGAGATTACTGAATGGCTACAAAGAGAACACCAAATTCAATTCCTTTTTCAGAGTATAACAGCAAACAAAGGTATTAAAACAGACCAGATTCCCAGGACTAAATAGTTAAATTCTCCTACGTATTTTACACTTAAAATTTTAATAATAATTTCAGTGTGTTCTTAAACACAAACTTTGCCTAATGCGAAACTAACAAATTTGGGGATTAAGTGGAAGCTTTCATCTGATATATCAAATTTTATATGAAAAAAAGATTATTTGAAATTAATTTTATTTCAAGTGCAAAGAGAGCTTTAATTAATAAAAATCAACTTGGTAACAGTGTTCAGATTCTTTGCTACTATATTAAGGATCAAACATACATTCCAGTCTAAGGTGTGGTACAGATATTCTCCCAGGCAGCCTCAAGGGCCGAACCATGAAACAAAATACTCTTTTTAAAGATTAACCCTTTATACATCAAACACTAAGGTATAAACCCTGGATTTTTAAATAAAATAATCTTTATTAAAGCACTAATGCATTGTAAGTAAACAGGTATTTGACATACAGACATCACCGAAGACTGCATTTTGTAGCAATAAAGGACGTACCACTGTGAGATAGAAAAACACATAGTCAAGGCAGTATCTAATTCTGTTGGAATTAGATGACCTGAGTGCCAGTGTTTCTTCCCTCTACACAAAAGAGACAGATTATTTTTTTTCTTTCAGTTGATCTAGAGTTATAATACCAGAGTCATTAAATAGCAGACAAAACTTAAAAATAGCATATGTAACACCTCTCATGGGGTTCAGGCTAGCACCACACAGTCAAACACTGTTAATATTTCTACAACAAACTGTGGATCAACACATCAAATGAGATAAATTTGGTCTATAAATAGACTCTGTTCAGTTTGAGGCACATTTTGCTGCCAACTGAGTTCAGGCTGGGTTCATTTCTTTCAGTTACTCAGTGATAATAAACTCACAATTGAGCAAGACCACTCTAAGGAAAATAGAGAAGACTCTTACCTTGGCACATAAAACCTCTTTCTTCATAGCCAGCATTGCACGAGCACTTGCCAATGGGTACAAGCCATTCGCCTTCTGTACTGCAGTACATCCTGGGAGGATCTTCCTCCTTAGAATTGTTAACACAAGATCCTCGAACCTCCACCAGGGATTGGGAATCCATGGGTACTGTGTCTGGAAACATAGCCAAATTCTTCACTGTAAATGGGCACTTTTTGAAGTATACTCTCACAGACACCAAGGCAACACAAGCACCAACATCTTGAAACGCCAGATAAAATCCCTTTTTGTTGACAGGACCTACTTCTCTAACCTCAGTGTTGAGTTTCAGAATACGGTCCCCAAGATCCATTTGGGTGAAACTTTCATCAGCTGCAATGGTGTCAATCTTTGTAAACTGATGTTCTCGAAACTTGACCCCATGATCATCATCAGACTCCATGTAGTACAAATTGAAAGTCTCCTTGCAAGTTCCCAAAACCAATGGAATGCTATTGCAGTCCCGTAGAGTGAACTTGAGCTCTACGTAGATCTTCTGAGCTGAGTTCCTAGGGACCCAGTTTGTCCTCAGCCAATTATTTTGACTATGATCCATGACATTGCACACCTGGTAAGTCCTGATGGGTGTGTAATGTTCATCAACACCACTGATCTCTTCCCACTGAAGAATCAAAGAAGGAAAAAAATAAGAGACAGAATTAATGAATGAAGCATAATGAATAATAATGAATACAAAATGAGAATGTTAATGAAATCACAGGATATACAAAATTATTAAAGAGAAACTTGTGTTACTCATTAAAGATCATGACATAGAGCAATTCCATAACATTCTTATACGTAGGTTTATTATTTGCAAAGTTCTCTGAGTTCATTGACACTAAGTAATTTATAATTTCGATGAATACATTTGAATCGTATTGTGGTTTGTGGGATATTCAGGAAAAAAGTTGCTTAGCAATTGATTATACCTAGACAAATATTCCAGCATCAAAACCTCAAATCAGTTATCTCAAATAACACTATGAAATGGTTCTGTTGTACAGATGGTTTTGATTGTGTTTTATTTGTTTATTATTTAGAAAGAGAATGAAAAATACTGCTGCCTAAAATAAATTTTTATTCATATTTTCCCAATTTGGTCCAGAATTTAGTAAAATCAATATCTGGCAAAACAAGGTGAATCTAAATGATGTCATTGCCACATATTTCCAAGCATTTTTTTAACATTCTCAGTCATTTCAAAGAATACATGTTGCTGAACTATGAAAGAAAATTTGAAGTAAAAATACAAACATGCCTCTCCCTGCTAACAAAATAAAAACCTAATAGTTATATACAGAAAATGGAAGATGTAAATGTAGTGAACATTTCAGTTCTAAGTATCTTTTACTCACATTGAATTTTACACAAGCAAGAAATAAGTGGCTATTTGGGTTTTTGTTATTACAGCAGTTAAGGTTATCCTAACATTTTTTTCAATGCAAAAACACTAAAAAATTTCAAGACTTTTCAGGAAATCTTTCAGTGAAGCACTGCTTTCTGTGATCCTGAATAGGTTGTGGGAAGCTTTTAAGTTGGCATCACATAGTTTGTGGTGGTAGTTATGATTCGGCAATTATTATACCATCTGTTTCTGTTATACCTGTGTCTATACTTTTTTGCTATGCCAAATTTTGCCTTGTGCTGCCAGGAAAACCTCTCTTTTGTCATGTCATACGTGAATTCAAAGCCTTCTATGGCTGCCCATTGTCTACACAATTAACTTCAAAGTCTTTAGTTTGGTATTGGCATTCTTTCAAAAACTAATTCCAAAATACATTTTATGTTTTTCTAAAAGTTTGAATGGAGATTAGTGAATTACATGTTTCACATACTATGTCCTCGGATTGTGAGCTTATTTACTGTTGTCTAAAGCCATGTGAGATCGTCTTTTGTTTATGGTAAAACCCCAACTTGACTGTATTCTTTCTCCTTGAAGCCTTCCATATCCCTACCATTCTTAAGAAAATTTCTGTACTATATAATTTTTATTTTTTCTTTTTTTCAAATTTTTATTTAAATTCTAATTAGTTAACATAGCATGCAACATTGGTTTCAGGAGTAGAATTCAGTGATTCATCATTTATGTACATACAACAGCCCATGCTCATCACAAGTGCCCTCTTTACTCCCCATCACCCATCTAGCCCATCCCCCACCCCTTTTCCCCCATCAACCCTCAGTTTATTTATTCTCTATCTTTAAGAGTCTCTTATAGTTTGTTTCCGTCTCTCTTTTTTCTCACCTCCTATATGTACTATACAACCTTTATTAAATGCCTTATGCATTTATAAACTTAATCCATGATGAATGCTAAGACTAGTTTAATTTTGTTCCATATGCATTTGCTACATTTTGGACTTCTTCATAACCTCCATAATATGCAGCACACAATTTCATCTTTTGAGAGATGTATAAAAATTATTTTTTCTCATAATATATGTAGGACTCATTCAAGGGAGTGCAAATATAAACTTCTGAACACAGAAGACATTTTAATTTTGTAAATAAATATATAAATAAAATCTTTGTGAAATCCATTAGAAATGCATTCCAAATTCTTTTCTCCATTAAGAGAGTTAATCATTTTCATCAAGAATGGCAAGTTTTCAATTCTTAACTAAGTCAATGGCATTTAAAATATATGAGCATTTTTCTACTTATGTATATTAAAAACACATAGGGATTCCAATCCACAGCTTCTAGTCACACATTAAATAAAATATTAATTTATTGAATTGATGGTAACCACAAGGAAAAACTATAGCGTTTATTTGGCCTTTGAACCACATTAGAAAAAAATAAATTATTTGCATTAGGATGTTTGAATTATCAAATCCAATTTGTAGACTCCACCAATGTAATAAATACAGTTTTTAAAAACTTCTTATTCTCCCTTACTCTTTTACTAACCTAAAAACAAAACAAAAGCAAATAGTAAAAAGCACTACTTATATTAATAACCTTGATCATTCAGGGTCTAGAATATAAGAGAGGCACCCATTTTCTAGAAGAAAAATTGGCCTGACTTAACTATCACATCGAAAGTAAAAAAAAAAAAAAAAAAAGAATAAATTTACACTGTTTTACAAAATCCTAGACATGATATGCAAAATGTCTTGATATAAGAAAAGAAAATGCCCACTCTGTACTTTTAGTAACCAATAATATAGCGTTTTCAAACATCCACTCTATGAATGTAATACAGGATGCTTGTAAGAAAAACAGTGTATGTAAGATTCTCAGTTCTGATGATTTTACACTGAGTTGCCTTTAATAGTAAAGTCACAGTTAAAGTAAAATCTATATACATGTTTAATATCAGAAAAACATAAAGAATAAACAGAGTTGGAACTTCAAAAAAATTCTGCTGTTAAAAAGTCAGCATTACCTGGAATCTTTTCATTATTACATTAGTTCCATAGTAACATTGTAAAGACCTATGACAGAACTAATAAAACTCCAGAGAATAAATGCTTTACATGGACATTTTACAGAAAATTAGATCATGTATATTATTATTTAAAAATGAATCAACTGACTTAAAATTTTTTAGGTCAAGGTGTTTTTTTTGTCTTTTTTTTTAATCAGAATAGATATGAGTTTGTACTTCAACTGATGAATTGGTTGTAAATATTCCTGCTATGAACAGTATTTTACTAGACATCAAACAGCAGTGATGACCATACAGAGATAGTCATAATTTGATATAAAATACAATTTTAATTATGGAGATCTCATTGTAGTTTAACATTTTTCCTCTCAATGTTAAATTGGCAAACTATCACTAGTCCTTGAAGGCAGAGGTATAAATTGCAAGAAGATGATGCAAACAGCACTATCATGCTTTGCACATAAAAGGTTGCAAAGAACAATTATTGCTTCATTAATTTTTAATGAAGACCAAATTGCCTGTAAGTGATGGTGCTTTGCCATCTCAGTCCACTTGCAAAAACAGCAAGTCTGAAGCTTTAGCATTTGCTGGGGACTAAAGACAGTAGAAATAAAATCCCTAAATGAGCATTTTCTCAACAGCAGCAGCAATAGAAATCATTAATTAAAGTTGTGGCTGTAATGTTTACACTTTAGAAATTTAAAGAATGCTCATGTTTACCCTTTTTTCCTACTTCAAGAACTAATGTGTAATGTTCATAAATTATTAGAAATACTATATTGCCATAGTAATCATCCCAAGGAAAGCCTGGGGAAAAAATGAGTGACTGGGTCCCTCAGTGCCCCAGTTAGTTAAGCAACTGCCTTCAGCTCAGATCATGATCCTGCCAGAATGGAGTCCCACGTTGGGCTCCCTGATAGGCAAGGAGTCTGCTTCTCCCTCGGACTCTCCCTCTTCTCATTCTCTCTCTCTCTCTCTTATCCTCTCTCTCTCTCTCAAATAAATACATAAAATCTTCAAAAAAAAAATGGGTGACACATAGAATTGGTGACATATAGAATCAGGTGGCACAAAGAAAGCATATTTCTCTTTATTTTCTTAATCAAAAAAAAAATCTCTGCAAGGGGTTTTTAGCAGTACCGTTGTCTTCAGCAGAAGGGGATATAGAACCAGAAAGAAGTTAAATTTCTTCTCAAGGTTAAATTCCCCAAAATCAACAATTCTGATCTTTAGTCTAATTCCCAGATTCTTACTCTGAGCTTTTATTAGACCACAAAGGCCAGAACTGAGTTCCTTCTTTTTTTTTCTTTTTCCAAATTATTATCACCATAAGAAAATTATGTATTCAGACTTCCTTTCCCTAAAAAGGTCATTCTGAAACTTATTCCCAGAAGCAGAAACAAGGTAAACGTCCCCATTATCAAAACACAGTGCAGGATACAAAAGAGACGATTTATATTTTTCTAGATAGAACAGTTTCTTGTCACTGAGTGAAACATGTATTTTGGGAGGAAAACACATATTTTTTTTTTTTTAAGATTTTATTTATTTGACAGAGAGAAACACAGTGAGAGAGGGAACACAAGCAGAGGGAATGGTAGCGGGAGAAGCAGGCTTCCTGCTGAGCAGGGAGCCCGATGCGGGGCTCTATCCCAGGACTCTGGGATCATGACCTGAGCCAAAGGCAGACGCTTAACGACTGAGCCACCCAGGCACCCCGGAAAACACATGTTTTTTAATAATTAATCAGTATTTGATCTAATAACTGTCATTCTGATAAATCTCAATTATAGTAATTAAGGATTTATACTTTATATTAATTACTGTTTTGGATACATTTTTAGCTACTTGCTTAAAGGGAATAATGAGGAAAATGTTTACATTTCTTTAAAAGAGGAGAACCTGCAATAAATATGTTTAGTGTATAGGCTAACATAGTTTGGAAAATGCTTAAAAAGAAAAAGAACTTTTCATGATTTATCTTATAAGATTTAAAGCCAATTTCTTTTTTTTTAAAGATTTTATTTATTTATTTGACAGAGAGAGATCCCAAGTAGGCAGAGAGGGAGGCAGTGAGAGAGGGGGAAGCAGGCTCCTTGCTGAGTGAGAGCCCATGTGGGGCTTGATCCCAGGACCCTGAGAGCATGACCTGAGCCAAAGGCAGAGGCTATAACCCACTGAGCCACCCAGGCACCCCTAAAGCCAATTTCTTAGAAATTTACAGGTGATAATAAAAAGAAAATGATCACCAATATTCTTATGTTTATAATATTACATTTGCATTTCAATGGCTAATAAGAAACACATAATTCTGCACTTTTCAAAATGCTAATGATGACTAATCTTACACTCAATAATTGTAATATTAAGTTGACTCATGTTATTCTTTCTCCCCTCATGTTTCCTAGTCCCATGTTTATTCCCCTTTGTACACACACATAGCCATTTCAAAATTCAGTGTTTATCCCAGAAATATATGAACATTTATCATGCATCAGTATTTTAAGCATAGATATGCATCATCACTTATTACAGTAAGAATGTCACTGTCAAGTGTGAAGTGTAGCTATATCTACAAATATCATTATATTTCCATTTATTAGTAAATAATTTTTGAACCCATTCTGGTCTGAAGAGCACACACACAAACACACACACACAGATATATTTCTAATAGTATTATGAGGAATACAATTGTTTTTTGTTTTTTAATTTGCCTGATCTTGATATCGGTTTTGGGTCAAATCAGAAAATTCCATTTGTAACCAGGGTTTGAGGAGAGAGCTGGGGATTTGATGTTGGAAAGCCAGCATCAGGAAACAGCATTTTATAAGAGTCTAAGAATAGAAATGCCCAAAAGGGGCATGCCTGGGGGGATATGGCTGGTAATATTTATAAAATGACTACTATCCACTCCCCCAGCTACCTTTAACCCCTAAATATTCTGCAGAAAGTTGATTATCATCAAATTAGAATTGCCTTATTTAAATGGAGAGGACAACATCATACTTTGGGTCAAATATACTGAAAAGAGCTGAAAAACCAGGAGAAGAGTGAAAGGCCAGAGATCATTTTCTTTATTTTCTTTTTTAAAGATTTCATTTACTTATTTGACAGACAGAAAGCATAAGCAGGGAGAGAGGGGGAGGTAGAAGTTGACTTCCCACTGAGCAGGGAGCCCAATATGGGGTTCGATCCTAGGACCCTGGCATTATGACCTGAGTCGAAGGCAGTTGCTTAACCTACTGAGACACCCAGGCACTCCTGGCCAGAGATTATTAATAAAGAAAGCCAACAAAAGATTTCAGAAAGAGAGACGAAGAGTTAGGACCCAGATGATGTAAGAGTCCTGTGCAGAATTCTCAGGAACATCGAACGCACCATGGTACTTTCTGTAATTGTAATAAGCTTCAGGCTGTTAAATGGCAGAGCTTTCAGGAAGTTTGGGGGGGACGTGTGGGGGGTTCTTGGGTCCCCTACAAGGTCTACATTGGATCCTCTGTCTTTATGCTAGCAGTACCCCACAGTCACAAATGGTTCCATCTTCAATCTCAGTAATTCTCAGTTCCTTAAACCTCTGGACTGAAATGAGAACCAGTGTCCTCTGCTCTACCATTCTATGATTTGATTTTGGTCATCTTCCTTCTAGCTGGGAGTCAGTGCTGAGATCTCAGGGAGGCTGTCACATCTTTGCACCTGTTGGCGAATGTGCCATATTTCTGACCACATGGTCTGTCTACTTCCTTACATCAATAGTTCTTATTTCCAGCTAAACCTTAGCCAGGGAGCTTTTTAAAACTATTGCTTCATGTGTTTCTATCCAATTTAAAAACTAATAGTTTTAAAATGCTTAGGCAATTTTAATGTACACCTAAGGTTGAGAAGCAATGTTCTATGTCCATTGTCAACTAGATTATTCATCTCTGACATCTACTTGACTTGGCTGCATACTCAAATACCAGTTTCCAAGACAGACTTGTGAATCTCCTCAGAAATGATGTCTAAAGTTTCTAGATAGCACTTCCTCTTCTCTGGAGAATGGCCTTTTGCTCAGCCCTCATCCCAACTGTTTGAAGATTTTAGATTTGCCAAGTCCCAGATATGGCTTAATAGACGCTCACCTGAATAACCTCATCTTCTACCTCCCACAAAGATTTGTAAGATTCTATTATAACAAATAAAGTAAATTTCATCATAATGTTCTTCTATTTCACATTTGGTGGTAAATGCAAAGTGTGTGCCTTACAAAAAGATGTAAACAGTGTGTGTGGGAGGGTTACCTTCAAGCATGTATTTCTTCTGGTATGAAGGCAAGAAAACTGGTTTTATACTTGTTACCTTTCTTTATAGTTTGGTAGTTTCCTACTATGATTTTCTGTGGTGATTTGTGATCTTCTAAGATGCCTCTCTCATAGAATTTTTATTGAATTATTAAATATTTCTATGTAAAGCTTAGGTTAGAAACCATGGATAGTAAAAAGATAAGTTACATGTGATTCTTGCTATCCAGAAGTTGATGCTGGAGAGAGGCGAAAGTGTTGCATAAGGCAAATTATGATATGCTTGCTCTTCAAGGTAGAGCAAGGAGCTGTGGGGAAAGGAAGGATTTCCACTGTAAAGAAAATCGTGGGAAAGCATTAAGGAAGAAGAAATGTGTGGGTAATAGAGGTAGACCTTCTACAGGTGGAAATGTGGGGATATATATATATATATATATATATATATATATATATAGTGTGAGCAAACAGAACAGTGTGTGGGAACAGAACCTGTTTAAGGAACTGGATTCAGTTTAGACACTGAGCAGTGGTCTGCGGGCAGTTACTCAGAACAGAAAGGCCTGGGCCAATGTGGAAATATCACCCGGCATGCCTTGTCTTCATTTGCTACAGTGAAAAGCCACTGAAAAGAGGCACATGGTTAGCTCTGGACTGGAAGCTGATTCTCCAAAGAAAACGACTATAGAAAAACCACAGCAAAGATTCAGAAGAGAGGTTGTAAGAAGACAATCTCTACTGAATAAATGTACACTGAACATTTCCCAAAAGATTATAGAAGGATATAAGTTTTTGCTAAGCAAAATAACTCAATCAGAGAAAGACAATTATCATATGATCTCTCTGATATGATGAATTTGAAAGTCAGGGCAGGGGTTTGTGGGGGATAGGGAGGGGGAAATATGAAACAAGATGGGCCTAGGGAGAGACAAACCGTAAGAGACTCTTACTCAGGAAACAAACTGAAGGTTGCTGGGCGGTGGGGAGAGATAGGATGGCTGGGTTATGGACATTGGGGAGGGTATGTGCTCTGGTGAGTGCTGTGAATTGTGTAAGACTGATGATTCACAGACCTTTACCCCTGAAGCAAATAATACATTAAATGTTAATAAAAAAAAGGATATGTTTTTGTTATGAATGTAAGCAAGATATAGCCAAAAGTGCAGAGAGTAACATAGCTCATTATATTAGAACTTTTTGATGACTAAAATATATCTCAGAAAGAGTCCTGTTTCTACTGAAACACTGTAAGAATCAACGGAAAAAATATCATGGGATATGCACATTAACTCATTTTGTTTAAATTTTCTCTTATGAAACAGTGTTCTCTTTAGATTCTACATTATATGTATTGAATAACTATTGTGTGCTGAGCTCTGTATCTATAATTTATAAGGTACCTGTACTTAAGGAATATATTGTTCTTATATTATGTCCATTGTTACATCAACTTTTATTTTGTAAAGACACAGTCACTTCTGGGACACCTGGGTGGCTCAATTGGTTAATTGTTTGCCTTCAGCTCATGTCATGATCCCAGGGTCCTGGGATTGAGCCCTGAGTCAGGCTCCCTGCTCAGAAGGGAGTCTGCCTCTTCCTCTCCCTCTGCCTCTCTCCCCAGCTTGTGCTTGAGTGCTTTCTCTCAAATAAATAAACAAAACCTTCAAAAAAAAGACAGGGTCACTTATTTTTTATTCATTATTCTTTTTCCTCTATACGGTCTCTGGTTTGGCTCATCTCTCCTCTCAAACATTTAGCCCTAGGCCTAAAATCAAGTAGCCAATTTACTAAATTTACTGAAGTTAAATATCACAAAATGTGCCTAATATTAGACTTTATATAACTAAAAAAGCACAAAAGTATACTTTTGGGTACATAGTGCATTGAATTTTAAAAGTCAATATTTTGTATAGTTGTGTCTCGAAGAGTGGCCCTACTGAGTAAGATAAAGCCCATTCCATGTTTATAAACATTTTTGAAATTTTTTTAAAAAAGAAGTGGGAAGTAAATTTCTAGGAACTATATGTCAGTAGAGTTATAATAAAGATCTTTAGAATAGATGGTGACAAAATTTTGGAAGATGAAGAAAAAGAATCTTAAAGTCTGGGAGATGGTGGAGTGGCAATGGAAAACTTTCAATACAAATCAAAATCTTTAAAGATCGAGGCGCCTGGGTGGCTCAGTCATTAAGCGTCTGCCTTCGGCCCAGGTCAAATCCCAGAGGCCTGGGATCGAGCCCCACATCGGGCTCTCTGCTCTGCAGGAAGCCTGCTTCTCCCGCTACCATTCCCCCTCTGCTTGTGTTCCTTCTCTTGCTGTGTTTCTCTCTGTCTAATAAATAAAATCTTTAAAAAAAAAAAAGAAATCCTTAAAGGTCTACCAAAAAAGTGAATTTCTAGTCAGAGGAAATGACTTGCAACAGATATGATGTACTAAAATATAAAATATACAATGGGAAAATTTACATAAATTCATCATTGTCAAAAGTTTTCAATTAAACCTGCTATTTGAATTTATTTTCTTCTGCAAGGGGATAAATGTCAATATCAAAGGATATATAAGAAAGGTGTAATTTACACTATACAGTTGTGATTTTAAGGGTGAAATATTTCTACTTATAAGAGACATAATTGTAAATATGTTATTCTTAGGACTATAACCAAGAAATATACCATTATCTAAAACTTTCCACAGCAAAGAGGTCAACACGGTTAAAAAATAATTTAATAAATCACTTATCTATTCCACAAAATTTGAAAAAATCATTTATATTTATCAGAGGTTTTCTCATTCTGTGTTTCTATTTATATATATATGTACATATATACATATATATATACAAATGACTTTATGGAATAAATTTCCTTTGAATATTAGGTAGTAGGACACTGAAACTATCATGTTTCCAATTCTTGGAAAAATGTTCAATATGAAATTGTCCAATAAAAAGGTAATTTTAGAATTCAGTATAACTGCTTGGAAATAATGGGGGGAAATTCCATGCACATTGGCTTAACTTGTCTAGACTGAAAACTCTGCTAAGATGGACATTTACAGAATTATTACAAATGGCCAACTACTTAGAAATTAATGCATAGCAGTGACAGCAGTACATTTCATATCAGTTGTGAGATTCATGTAATTTCCTGCTATGATAATGGGTCACAGCCACAGTAATTCATAGCAATTTACGATATACCTGTGGAGCACTCACAGTGACGGAAATGAAATTAACTCATGTCACTGTGGAACATATGCTAAGTTTTATAGATCTACAGATAACTAAGTTTATTTTTAACACAATAATTCCCTGAAATGTAAGCTGCTTTACAGCAATGATTTTAAAGTTGCAGACTTCTTCTTTAGTTCTTTCCACAGGGAAGGCAACCTTGCTTCAAAGGGACTTTTTAAAATTCTTTCTCCATTGAGCATCCTGGGGAGCCCAGATTAAGGGTCTAAAGTCTTTGGACAAAGGGTCCCTGGATTAGAAACCTAGCTCTGCTACTTAATAGGAGATTCAACAGACTACGATTTAATTTACAGATCTATGAAATGGAAACAAAAATAATAGCAGACTCTGGAGATGTGAATAATAGTGGACTATCCATTTAAAATAGGTCTAATAGTGTGCAGCACCCAGGAAGCAGTAACAAATATTATTTATTACTCTGCCAAAGCTAAGTTGGGGGTGCCTGAGTGGCTCAGTTGGTTAACCAGCTGCCTTCAGCTCAGATCTTGATCCCAGGGTTCCAGAATATAGCCCGGCATTGGACTCCTTGCTCAGCGGGGAATTTGCTCCTCCCTCTCCTGTTGCCCCTCCTTCCTCCTCCTGCTCCTGCTTTCTCTCTCTCATTTGCTCAGTCTCTCTCAACTAAATAAAATCTTAAAAAGAAAACTAAGTTAACTTAGTTTTGTCATCAGAATACACAGATTTTTTTCCTTATAAAATAATACAAATATTTTTCTAAATTCAAGCTTTCCTTGTTTCCAATTTTTTTTTTACTAGTCTAGTGTTTCTTCAAATTTGTTTAAGGTCATCACAATTGTGACAAGTGTAGTTGTTTAACTATTTTGAAATTCAATAAATATAATAAATGATAAAAGTTAACTGAATATTGGACTACTTCATATTTTTATTATAAATGAGTCTGCTGTCTTTTATCTATGATAAATTTGCTATTCTATGTGGAGTAAAAGCTTTGCCCACAATATTCCACACTTTATCAGGTACTATACATAGTTCTATAATTTCACTGGACATGGCCCTTCAATTCCTTTCACTATTCTTTTTTTAAATATAATCTATCTGCATAACATGTTAACAGTCATATGCTATTTTTTAAAGATTTAACTATTTATTTATTTTTATGGAGGAAGGGCAAAGGGAGAGTAAATTCACTTAAGAGTGACTCTTAAGCAGACACCCTGAGGAGCACAGAGCCAGTCATGGGACTCGATTTCACAACTCTGACATAATGACCTGAGCTGAAACCAAGACTCAGATGCTTAACCAACTGAGCCACCCAGGTGCCCCATTCATATTCTATAGCTTAATAAAATAAAAATATATATTATTATTATGCTTTTACTCCATACTGATCAGTGTGTTATGCCAATTATCTCATATCTACATAGAGAAAATAATAGTTTCACATGGATTTTTCAGTTGTTAACAGATGATATTGATAGTTAATAAGTGGTTACAACATAGTTTTACCTGTTAATGAAGTAAAATAAATATGCATCAAACACTTACATATGACAAAATTGTTTTCTGGTACTACCATTATGATAAAGATGCAAAAGTCATGGTTTCCTCCACCTGAAAATATTACATTTTAAGAAAAGAAATAAGTGTCTGAAAATCTAACAGTAGACAGTCATTCATTTATTCCACAGCAATCCACTGTAGGCCAGGTACTTGTCTATGCCCTGGGGACCTCCTCTCCTTAACAAAAAAAAAAAAAAAGAAAGAAAAGAAAGTCACAGTATTTTCATAAAACTTATGTTCTACTTGAAAGAAAACAAGAAAACAAAGAGTAAGCACACACACACAGGAACACACACAATAAGTGTAGTGGTGATGCTCATTGCAAAGAAAAACAGAGATAAAAATAGGTAAAGAGGAGACAGCGGGTTGATTAAGATTGTATTTTCGATGAGGTAACTGGGAATGAGGTCTCATTTTTGCAGCCACTTGAATGAAGTGAGAAGCCAGGCCAAGAGAGTATCTGCTAATAAAGCATCTCAGGCTGAGAGCACAAACTCCACTGGCTATGAGCCTGAGGATGGTGTAAAAATCCAGGCAGAGCACAGAAGCCACTCTGGCTGAAATGGAGTGATCCAGGCATGAAGTGGTGAAATACCGATCAGAAGTAGTTGAATATAAGAGCATTTAGGTCCTCATTGACCATGTGAGGGACTTTGGATTTTATTCTCAAACAAAATGAAAATTCAGTAAAGCATCTGGCCAGAAGAGTGACACGATCTAACTCTTATTAAAAAGGTTAAGGGCTGCTGTGTAGGAAATGAACTGTAAGGAGAAAAGTTCTAAGAAATGAGATCATTAGAAGGTTATTATAATAGCTCAGGTGACAGAGGACAGGATGTTACTGGTAGAGAATAGATCAAACTCTGGAATTATTTTGGTAGTAGAGCCAAAGGACTTGATGATGGATTGGGTGTGGGACGTTAGAGGAGGATGAAGAATGTGCTATAGCCATCAAAGAATGGCAACCACCAGTGTGAAACCAGAGAAAGAGAACAGCAGCTAGAAGGTGGCGTTTAGGCAAGAAATTTAAACATGAGTGGAATTTTGACTTGTAAAAATAGGTGATAATGGAGAAAGAGGAAAAAAAATCCAGGGACAGGAAGCAAGATGGAAAATGTATATAAATACAAATATACCGACTGAGTGGTTATCATGAAGCTACTGAAGTGAAAGAATGAACCTTCCTTGATTAATTCAGTATTTACTTAACTAAACACCCCTTATACACTAGGGATTCTATAAAGTGCTGGATTTATAGCAGCAAGCAAAAATGACCTGAAATTCCTCTCCTCAGGGAGCCTTCATTCTAGCAGAAGAGATAGGCTAAGAAACAAACAAAAAACAAACAAAATAAAGAATAAAATTTATGTTTTCTTATGTAATGGTATGTTTTAAGAAGAAACAATAAAGGAAGCAAGGAACCAGTTGTGTGGGGGGGGGGGGGCATAATTTATAATTTAAAAAGAACAGCTCAAAAAGACCTCACCAGAGAGGAAATGTTTAAATAAAGACCTGAAAGGATGGCTCATGCCAGAAGAAAGACTTCACTGAGGAGATGTTTGAGTAAAGAAGTATGGACACATCAGGAAAGAGCATTCATGGCAAGGGAAAAAGAAGTAGAAGTCCCTAAGGAATATATCTGGAGTAAAAAACCACGAAGAATGAGGTGTATATGGTGTGTCCTAGGAAGAGGGACAAAAAGAGTACAGCAGGGGTAGAGTGGGGAAGTTGGAGGACTTAAGGTCCAATCCTGGGATGTAAGCAGAGGACTAACAGGACTCACATTGGAGAGCCTCAATCTGGCAACTCTACAGGAAATAGTAGAAAATTGGATAAGTGGGAGATGATCCCGTGAATAGTTTGGAATGTAAATGAGGTTTTTTTCTCATCATTCAAGAGATTGAAACAAAGATCAGATTTAGGGACATCACTTTGACAAGAGTATATAGGATGAATTGGAGGAGGAGTGGAGAGATGAATTCGAGAGTTATTGTGGTTAGTTAAGGGAGAGGAGGGGAATTTGGCCATTTTGCTCATTATTGATCCCTTGCACCTGACAGGGACCCACATCATCCATTCATTGAATGAGCTAATGAATGGGTTAATTCTTGAAAGAGAGTAGTATTTCAGGAGTAGGACTACAACTTAGCAATTGATGAAAATTTGAATTGAGAAAATTAAAAGCCTGAAAATGACTCAGGTTTTAAAGGTAACATTTGATAATCACACTGACCATTTTATGAGGATGTTACTAGTAGTGGGCTTTCTCAGAAATGTATCATTTTATCCTTTCAAAAGCCCTATACAGCAGGTGTTATTATCAACTAACTCTACAGAGGAGACAAAGGAAAGCTTAGTAAGAGATTCAACCACTTGTTCCAAATTGGACAGCTGTTCAATGGTGGGGCCTGGACTCAAACTCAGAACTCTTCCATTACAAACCCTTTCTTATTTTCCACTAATCTGTGTTGGTGACTTGAAAATAATGCCATTAGCAGAGAGAGGCAGCAATAGAGGTAAGAAAAATTATAGGAAAAAGAGAAGCAGTTTTGTTTAATATAAGCCAAGTTTGTTATGTCAATGTGAAGCACAAAGACTTTTTCAAAAGTTAGAAAGGTCATCTAGAAGTCAGGGGAAAAGTGGGTAGAAGAGGAGAAATTCAGATTTTGTAGTTGCATAGTTAAAGCTTTGGAGATGGTTACAATGATTAAAAAAGAAGAAAAAGGAATTTTAGAGGCCATATTTGAAAAGCTTTATGTTTAGAGGTTAGAAAGAGAAAGATGAGCTGATGAAAGGAATGGAACATTTATAAAAATTGCTCTTTCAAAGTATCTATATTGAAATCGTCTCCACATCACAGAAAGGTTTTTAAGTTAAATATAGTAAATACTGCTGGAAAAGGAGTATTTATAGATGTAGGATTGAAATAGGAAAAAAAAACAAGCCAGAGATAGCAGACAGGAGAGAATTTCAAGAATTTTTTTAATTTAATATGAATAGAATAAAAAGCATATGTCTGAGAAGAATAAACTAGTAAACATAAGGATATTGCTGACTTGGTGACTTATAAAAATGTTTTTGTTTTTCAGGTAGCATAGCTTTTTCCAAAACTTTATGGAATTAAGGAGAGCATATAAGAGAAGAAGTTAAGGCAATAATTGTAATTTAAAAAAAAAACACATTATGTAGTTGAACAAAAAAGAGTCAGTGAATTCCACAGATACAGAGCCTAGAATATCCATTTTACCACATAAAGATACCTTGAGACTTTCTTTACAAGTAAAGAAATTGATATCTAGAAATAAAAACGTCCAATGTCATAATGCTAATAAGGGTTCAACTAGACCAACCAAGATTCGGGTCTTATGCTCCATCCTATTTCACTGTTAATACACCATGCTCCCTCTGCAAGACAGAAAGGACTGATTTTCATGTCCATTTTGATAGAACACTGGTCCACTAGAAACCCATAGAAATTTCAACTGGAAATTTCCCCTTGGTTACAGGTAAAAATTAATGGATTTGAAACAAATGCAGGAGCAGGGTATTACTATATTTTTAGATGAAACCTGTTGCTTTATTTTATAGTATGTTTAAACATGTTTTGAAATGTTAGTTTTTTTAAAAAAATCAGATTTAACTTTACTTCAATCCTGACTTAAAGACAAATATAAACAAAATAAATGTGGTAAATATTCCACTACGAAAATTACTGCATGATCACATAAGTTCTACAATATATAGTGTACAGTGTTTCACAGCCCAAAGTGAATGTGATTAGAAGTAAAACAATGAAATAAAGTGGAATGCTAAAAAGCCAAATGTTCAGGATTAGCGATAAGTGTAATGCATGAAATGTTCATAAAATATTAAGAATGAATGAAAACTTAAACATTTTGAGCATGGAAAAATGGTCTAATATTATATACCTAATATTTAGAAAGCAAGTAAACATATTGGAAGAAACTTATAAAACTAAATGGCATATATTCAGAACATTATTTTGTGTACTAAGTTTTTTCAAAGAAAAAAGAATTGATTTAAATAAAAATGATTGAGAAAAATTTTCTAATGACAAATTCAGTTGTACAAAATAGGTTTATCAAATTGGAACAATTATTCCCACAGTAATGCCAAAGCCATTATCAATTGGGGAAAAAGTTAATAATTACATTCAGAGCAATTTTGAACTCAAAAAAAAAAATCTGAATCTAAAAATCAGTCATAAGTGGGCGCCTGGGTGGTTCAGTTGGTTAAGCAACTGCCTTCAGCTCAGGTCATGGTCCTGGAGTCCCAGGATTGAGTCCCACATCAGGCTCCTTGCTCAGCAGGGAGTCTGCTTCTCCCTCTGACCCTCTCCCCTCTCATGCTTTCTGTCTTTCATTCTCCCTCCCTCTCTCCCTCTCTTTCTCAAATAAATAAATAAAATATTAAAAAAATAAAAATCAGTCATAAGTTACAGAGTTCTTATTTTCTTTGTTCAGTTTGACCATTTATTTGCATGTGGTATCTCAAATGTCCCTATATCCTGTAAATGGTCCACATAAAGAGAAGGTATTCAACAGAATATATTATTTTGTATATTCAAATATTAATATAAACTATAATTTTATGCCATTGTACCTCATTTACTACAAAAACTAATTTTTGTTCAACTCTCTACAAAATATTTCAGAGAATATCCATAGATAAATCCAAAGTTTAGGTATAAATAATAAGTGTGCCAAAATACACTCATTTAAAAATATTTTTCTAAATTCTACTTCTAATTATATAACTGATGGCCAGTTCTGATCTCTAGATCAAATGAGACTAAAGCTGATATATTTTAAAACAATTGCCTGGGCTGGATTAGCAGCAGGATGCTTCCCAATGTTATTTTCTTAATATTATATACCTCCAGAAGCCTTCAGCATCCAGAGCTATTTGGCACTTAAAATGGTAACATATACCAGTTTGTTTGCATTATGATTCCCTTAAAAATATAGAACCCAAGTCAATTCTGGGTAATGAATTAGGATTATGGTACTATACTGAGGAAAACTAATATTAACTCTAGAGTTTCCAGATTTTTATAAGTACACTTGAAAGAAGATGTTCTGTTGAGATGTCCTAGTCAATTTTATACTTTAGTTATTTGAGGACTAATTCTTAAATCCTATAACCATGTAGGTCATTATAAATAATTTATTATTTAATTTACCAGATTTAACATATATATGTGATATATACTATTTTAATATATATGTATATGTATATATATATATATATATATATACACACACACATACATACATACAGTGTTGGTTTTATACATAGCATATTTTACTCTTGTCCATTATCATAGTTCACTGCTTTAAAATATTAACCATCTTATTTTTGAAGACAACTCTTATCCCTATAAATTTGGATCCAAGAGGGCCCAGGGTACAATATTTTTAATATCAGCAATCATCCAATAGTACTGTAGGTGTCAAATGTAAGTTAATGAACACTGTAATGTGGTTTCTAGAACAAATGCCTAGGATTCTCCTCTTGGATTGTGGTGTTCTTTCACCAAGCTTGACTAGTCTCCAACACAATCAAGCGCTGAGTGATTTTTTATGAAGCAGACATTTTTCTGAGTTCTTGATATGTATAATCTAATATAATCCTCATAACTATTCTAAAGGTTAAAAGATTATTAATACCTTCTCCCCATCTATGAAGATATTACACTTCCAAAAGACTACACAAGATCTTGTCAACACTCTCTAGGAAGTGAAAGGAGATTTGAACTCAGGCACTCTCATTCACAAATCACACTCTTCATCACACTTCTCTGTTGATTTGGCTCTGCTTATTTTATTTTTTCCCCTGGTTTCTATTGTAATTATTTGGGGGGAGTGGTGTTCCAAAAGACACTTATCTGCCACTCTTCCACTTAAATAGGAATCAAAATTCCTGTTTTCCCTGCTTTGCTGCTTCCCAGTGCCTACTCATTGGGCCACTCTTTGATCTTTAAGTCCCAATTCCTATGGCACCTTGTCAGGGAAGAGAAGATTTTTGTTTTCTTCTCCACTAAGCAAAGGCTGAGTCATTTGTTTCTCAGCTCTGCACTCGCTTCACTTCCTAAATAGATCTACTCTTACACATACTACTTCCTATTGCATTGATTTGCTTAAACATTTTTCTCCAAAGAGGTTACATTTTACCTGAAGGTAAATTTATGTGATCTCTAAGAGTACAAATTCTCTGTGTAGCTGCAGAATCCAGTGGAGTGTTTGAAAATTTATATATTTTCAGGGACAGATCATGTGAAAGTTTAAAGTTAGCTGGGCACAACTGGGACTCAAAAGAACTATGGTAAACTAGGAAGTACATTGATGGTCTGAAGAAATTCTACTTTAATTTTTTATAAACATTCCTGTCTTCTGGTCTATAATAATATGTCGCAGGGTTCAACTAATAAATATTTGCTCAACTAATGAAAGAAGAACATTATATTTTAATTGTCCCAATAAAAAGAACAATGGGAAATGGGTAAGCATTTAACCATGTGTTATGGGCTAAATTGTGTCCCACCACCACCAAATCCATAGTGTTGATGTTCTAATATCCAGTTTCTCAGGATGGAAGCATATTTAGAGATAAGTTCTATAAAGAGGTGATAACCTTGTGATTATTAGGGCAGGCCCTAATCCAACATGACTTGGTGTCCTCATAAGAAAAGGAAATTTGGATACAGACATAGAGGGAAGACTTTGGGAAGACAGAGCAAGACAGCTATCTATAAACTAAGGAGAGAGACCTGGTACAGATCCTTTCCTCATCACCCTTGAAGGAACCAACCTTGCCAATACCTTGATCTTGGACTTTTGGCCAGTAAGAAAAGTGCACTTCTGTTGTTTATGCCACCCAGTCTGTGCTACTTTGTTATGGAGGCCCTAGCAAAGAATACATCATGTAATAACATTTATGCAAAATTGAAAAGTATATTTCAAGTCACTGTAGTTTTGGGTGCCCAGTTAATTGGTTGGTTTATCATCGTGTTCTCCAAAACTTCTGATTCAAATGTTTTCATAGATATGCCTGGCAAACAAAGAGTTTTGAAGAGTTAGAAAAGGAATTTAAGAATTTTTTTTATTATAATCGGGCCAGTCCCCACCCCAAATTAAATATTTTTCTTTATCAGCTTGTCCTAGCAAGGGTAAAAAAATAAGGTAAGTTTAGGTAAATGTGACCTGATTTCAATAAGATATATAAAATATAAAAGCAGAAGCAGATAAACCCTTTAGTTTAAGTAGTCATGGTGTCAGGAAATAGTTAAGTAGTAAAACCTTGAACTGCTACAGATGGAGGATGTTTAATAGTGTTGCACAGGAAGTGTGTTAGAGTCCAAGTTTCTGCACAATGAGAGACCTGTTTTCAGCTAAGACCCAATGTTGAAATTATGCTTCCAAATAAAAGTAGTTGAGTTTAAAATTTATTCTCCATTATTATATTTTGGTAGAAAATAGCAGGGCTGCTGCACAATAAAAGGCATATATAAATAATAAATTACAAAGCATACTAGGCAAAATTCATGCTTTCTTACTAATTCCATTGTTGAAAATAGAGTACTTAAAGTGATGTTTTTTAAGAGAGAAGCTGATACAAAAAAAAATATTGCAGATAAAAAAAAGATTCTCTTTTGGAACAAGAGCAGCTGAGTCAGGGCTGATTGATATAAGGCAATGAACAACTCACAGTAACATCATCTGGAAATCAGAGCTTTTCAAGAAGAGAAGTGTAGCTCAAAACAGAGCTAGGTCTTTTAGTATAGTTTTCAACACTGTACTTGGAATAAAGGATAGGACATTATACCAATGCAATAAAAGTCTGGACATTAATACAAGAATCCCACTTTGTATCAGATAAAGCTTATGGTATACTCCTACTTTATAATATCCGATCAATCCTTGTTTAGTCCAATCCATACTTGAGAAATATTCAAGTTTATTTCCTTCAGAAATTTTCAACATCTTCTAAACAGACTAGAATCTATTAAACCACTACACTTAAGGCAACACTAAATGACGAAAGAGTTTCTAGAAGGAAAAGATAAAATAATGACAAGCTTTGTCAAATGCTCTTAGTACCTGAGAAAGATGAGGGTTGAGGACTGAGCCATTCAATTTGGCAACATGGAAGTCATCAGAGTGCTTAATATAGACTGACTTTAACTGGCTTATGCCTACCTAGATGTGTTTCATCTATTTGTTTCTTCAATGACATTTTATTGAAAAGATATTATGTGTTGGTACTGAAAAGGTAACTATGAAAAATAATGAATCCATTCATTTTCATAATACAAATGATTACATCAGAAAACAAATGAAAAAAATGCCCATTAAAATTCTGTATTTCTTCAGATTGCTTGTTTTTATTTAGGATATACTAATAGATTTATTTTCCAATAAGTCAAGAGAGTTATTATATTGAACTCCTCAACCCAGTTCTTTAAGTGATGCCACAGAGCTATGTCATGGTCAGTTATCTATGATAAGTGCCTATGGTGACAAGACGGCTGCTTATTTAGCTTTTTCATACACAGGCAAATGCACACACACAATAGACATCAATAAATATTTTCTATGATATTTACCAATTAAATCTAGGGATACACTGTTGAGCAAAACAAGGAGACAGTTTGTAGAAATTATACTGATATTACAAGTCCAAATTAATCCTTTCATTTAATTAATTAATGTTTAATTCATATTTATTCATAAATGTTCATGTCACTTTACCAACATCTATCTTCATATGTTATTCAACGTGATAATATTAAACATTTACCTTTTTAAAACACTAATTTGATGTTAAAGTAGCATGGTAAAAGGCTTTTAAAAAGTAATTCAACAAAGACAAGATATGTACATGAAAATAAAAATTTAGTATGTAGTACCCAAAAAGAGTGCATTCACAGTGTGAAGTGAAAATCTGAACAAGTACACTGTTGTTATGTTCAATATACTTTTATGGTCTGTAAAAGTGTAAATAAAGATTTTTAATTTTAATTTAGTTAGAAGACGAAAAATAAAGCAGCAATCATTTTGTATGGGGTAACTCAGAGCTCTACAGAATGGACACAAAGAAAATTAAAAATTAAAAGCATAGCTAAGGTAACAAAAAATTCAATAAATTCAACAAACAGGTGCATAACATATCGCTTCCTTGGTTTCACAAGTCTTTGAAATGTTATCTTTCTACACAATGGAATTTTCTATGGAATTCCCTATCCACAACATATTTTCCTATTGTCATTTACCTAAACACTGAACATACTGTGGAATCAGTACTGCTGGGCTGAATGAAACTGTAAAAAGCACCAGCTGGCTGTATTCAGAATGGCACTTGTCCAGGTCTCAAATGTCTTATTTATATACAGTGGAATTCTGCCAGCTGTTTAATATTTAGGGTTAATAAATGTAATTCACAGTACTACACAAGCACAACTAACAAAATATCAGAAAATACTTCTCAATGTGAAGTTTGACTTGTTCTCATTTCACATAATTCAATTTGTGACAGTGGAAAATAAGTTTAAGTAATTTTTCTTTTGAAATAATAAAAAAATTAAAGAAAAATGTAAACGAAGCTGTAGGTGAGTTGTAAGCTTACCATCTGGTCTACATTTTATTAAACCAGGGGCATATATTGATAGGTAAAGCTTATACCATTATATGGATGAACAGAGGTATTTAGACAGGTCCCTGGGCCTCTCAGACAAGGTAAAGGTTAGTAAGTCCTTAAGGAAGCCACAACCTAGTGTCAAAATAAATTAATATCACATGAAAATACACTGAGATTTTACCAAGAAAGGTTTATATAAAACGTATGATAGAGACTCTAACTGCGCCAATCAAAAATATAACATTGTGATTTGGATTTTCATTTCAAGAAACAAAACGGTAAGCATGCATCTCATGCATCTGGGGGAGAGGAGAGGGAGGGAAGGGGAATGAGAGGGAAGGGAAGGGATGGGAAGGGAAGGGAAGGGAAGGGAAGGGAAGGGAAGGGAAGGGAAGGGAAGGGAAGGGAAGGGAGAGAAAAAAAAGAAAAAGAAGGAAGGAAGGAAGGAAGAAAGGAAGGAAAGAAGGAAGGAAGGAAGGAAGGAAGGAAGGAAGGAAGGAAGGAAGGAAGGAAGGAAGGAAGGAAGGGGAAAGAAAGAGAGAAAGAAAGAAAGAAAGAAAGAAAGAAAGAAAGAAAGAAAGAAAGAAAGAAAGAAAGAAAGAAAGGAAAAGGGAGAGAGAAAAAGAAAGAAAGAAGGAAGAGAGGAAGGGAGGAATGGAGGGAAAGAAAGAAAGATAGAAAACCTTTTTTAAAGAAAACAAAATAAGTAGTACACTTTAAATTTGATTGACAAGAAGGTGAGTGGTGTGCCTCACCTTCTGAGGCGCAATGGTTTAAGCATCCAACTCCTGGTTTAGGCTCAGGTCGTGACCTCAGGGTCCTAAAGCGTAGCCCTACATAGGTCTCTCTGCTTAGCATGACTTCTGCTTGAGATTTTCTCTCCCACTCCCTGCCTTTCCTTTTACTCCCTCTTTCTTTCTCTTAAAAAAATAAAGAAATCTTTAAATTTGATTGACAAGAAGGTGAACCTCTGCTCAAAATACTAAGACATACTTCACTATTAAGTCATTATTTCATCTAAATTAGCCAAAAAATGACTGCACCCTGAAAGTGACGTTATATTAATCCTAAACCATCATTTGCATAATAGTGTAACCATGTGAACCCAGAATTCTCTGATAGCCTGAGGAGTGGAAGGGCAGGGCAATGACTGCAAACTCCCACATGAAGTGAAAAATGGACAAGTATAACTGGAGACCAAACATACTCTTCAAATCCCATCTACTCCACACTTAGCTCTAAAGAAGACAAAAAAGACATAGTTCTTTGCCTAATAGTGAAATATTAGGGGATAGAGATTATGACAGACTAAATAGTTAAGAGATCTGAATTCTAATTCTGCTTCTAGGAATTTCTATGTGACATTTGGTAATTACTAACTACCCCTAAGTATATTCTCATCTACTATAGATCAAACATAAGCCTCTTTCTGTATAATTAGTCACTTAAATGCCCAATTCATCCCTAATTAGTGCTGGATTAGCCATCTCACAGATTAAGATGTACCTTGGAGACAGCAGGGTCACCAAACTTTAGTTTTTTAGTTTTCTTTTCTTAATTTTCAAAATTTATAAAGATGTTTGAAATATTTAAAATTGAAAAAAAAAAAGCACAAAGAAGTTTTTGTCAGGGGAAAAGCTAGAACTTCACTGAACTTCTACCCCTGACACTGTTTTTACTTTATTATGCATTAAGTAAAGGCATAATGTTTCAGGATTTGGGTTCTTAATCGTCCACTAATTGCCAGTACACATACATAGACATATGCTGTCTTCATAACACAGTCATGCAGATAAAGGACAAAACTCATATCAGGAGAATAATCTAGAAATGGTAAAAAAGCAGACAATAAAATTGGCTCTTATATTTTAGACACACAGAAATCAAGAACATGCTGTCCAAACTGAAGATACCAAACTCCCAGATGGCAACAGACACAAGATTTGCATGGGTTTAGATGATTTAATCCTAGAGTAGTAGTTCTTTGCTTGATATCCGAATATCATTGCTTCTTTCCCTTTTCCTAGGTCCCTTGTCTTTCCACCTGATTCTCGGTCATCACCTTGCTACAAAACACTCAGCCTTACTAAAAAACCTGGGAGAATATGGTTAAACTATTGAATTTCTGAGTTTTGTTTCATTTCATTTTAGCAATCAAAAGGGATACCAGGAATTCTGGCATGGAAAAATTTGAGTGCCACAAATGCTGTATCTTTTGTTGATTTTTTTAAATAGCTTTTCAGCACGTGTTTATATTTTGGATTATACTCCTAAAAAACATAAGAGTTTGGTTGTTCCACTACTTGTTTTTTTTTTAAAGTCTCCTACTGACTGCTACTTTGTAATTTCTGCATATGATTATTGAAAGTAGGATCACTTATGGCATATCGAAACTAAATTTAAAACAACCAGAATGTAATTACATTAATGCCAACATAAACCACCAACCCAATGAATGGAGGTCTTTTAAGCACAAATAGAGTGTGATGGTTTTGATACCACATAATACGTGGCTTGGAACCTACTAAGATACCATTGCTGTGCAGGGTCCTCCATTTTGATGAAGTCACTCAAACTGAACAACCAGCCAATGAACTAATTTTACATGGTTGTCCTCACATTCCCTTCTTGAATGCATAGGTAAGTAGATAGATAGATAGATAGATAGATAGATAGATAGATAGATAGATAGATAGATAGATTGATTCTCCCTTAGGGAAATTGCTTACTTTCAGTTTCCAACTATCTGAGATAACATTAGTCATCCTTTGCCAGTGATCTCTGCAACTACTCAGTCTTTGACACATTGGGAAAATACCAACAGCCTGAAAATTCTCAATATTGCTTTGAATCAAGTGAATATTTTAAAAGGAAAATCTTTAAAAAGCAGCAAGAAAACTACCCATTAGAGTATTTATAAAAATTACACCCTTAAAACATTTTTTTTTAAAGATTTTATTTATTTGACAGAGGGAGAGAGATCACAAGTAGGCATAGAGGCAGGCTCTGTGAGTGAGGGAAGCAGGCTTCCTGCTGAGCAGAGAGCCCTATGCCGGGGCTTGATCCCAGGAACCTGAGATCATGACCTGAGCTGAAGGCAGAGGCTTTAATCCATTGAGCCACTCAGGTGCCTCCTCTTAACACATTAAGAAAAAGGCAAATTTTGTAGATTCCACTCAAAGATAGGATTCAGGGTTGTTTTAGCTTGAGCTGTTACGTCCAGTTTCCATAAGTTATGTGGCTTAAACAACAAATATTCCTTTCTCACAGTTCTAAAATATGGGAAGTCTAATATTATGGCACCAGCAGATTCAGAGTCTGGTGAGGACCCACTTTCTGATTTGCAGATAGTCATCTTCATATAATATCCTCACATAACAGCAGAAAAAAATCATCTCTCATGTGTCTTGTAAGTGCACTAATCCCATCCAAGAGAACTCCATCATCATGACCTAGTTACCCCTCAAAGGCCCACCTCTTGATACCATCACATTGGGAATTTAGGCTTCAACATATAAATTTCCTGGGGGACAGAGATATTCAGTTCATAGCAAGGACTATCCAAAATGAGATGTATTCATCTTAAGTGCTCAGTAACGCATTGTGGGGTTGGAAGAATACTTCAGAAATTCAATTCATATTTATGTGGTCCTCTTTTTAATTTATATTTAATTTCAATTTTGTGTATAACATGTTCAGAGGTATGTATACACATAAATCTATAGATATTTATAAGTATAGACCAAACAGCAGTTCAATAATTATCTTAATTATCAGAGTATATCATCAAAAATCTTTAATGGTTTCAAATTATATTGGGAATCTGACTTCAAAAATTATCTCTCTGAATCTTCAAATTCAAATCACATTTGCAATCAGTTTTCCTTTTTTTATTTTTTTAGATTTTATTTATTTATTTGACAGAGAGAGGGAGAGCATGCTCATGCACACAAGCAGGGAGAACAGCAGAGAGAGGGAGAAGCAGGGACCCTGACATGGGGCTTGATCCTAGGACCCCAGGATCATGACCTGAGCTGAAGGCAGACGCTTAACTGACTGAGCCACCCAGGTGCCCCAACAGTTTTCCTTTCAGGTTCAGAAATGTCTGACATTCTAACAAGTTTTGGTGCTTGTTTTATATATTCCAATCCAAAAACCAAGCTATTTATCACAGATATTTTTCATTTAAAACATTTTAAGTCAAAGTAATTAATATATACCGTGTGATTCTGGAAAGCATAATGCATGGAGTTTTATATCACATATATATGGTTTTGATCTTTCTCTGTTTCCTCATAAAAATGAGAAAGGAACATCTTACTTTCCTGACATTGTTACAAAAGTAGAAAAACATGCTAAGTTTGTGTTGGTTTTATCTCAGTTTTCACATATGCATTATTTCCAGGTAAAGCAGAAAAATTACACACCATGCACACACAAAGTTAATACCTATGATTTTTTAAAAACTGTTTAACTTAAACCATACTTTTTTTATTCTAATTTTGTATATGCCTTGACTTTTCATTTAATTTTTCAACAGACTTCACCTTACTCCTCTTTATATCATAATGTAAGATAAATCTTTTGAAATTACTGAAATGAGTAGAAATCTATGTGGACTATCTGGAGAGTCAATTGGACATCTATTCAAACTGTAAAACTTCCTACACCAAACTATCAATGCATTCCTACTTCTTATTTTCAAAGAACATCCTGATATAGTTAAACTCTCCACGAGGAATAGCCATATTTTCTGTACTGCCCAGACTACACCACTAGCAATTATACATTCCTGGACTGATCTTTTGCAGATGTCAAAGCAATTTGATGAAAGAATGTTCTCAGAATGGAGGCATGGTTGAGATAGTAAAGTTCTGCCACTGAGTATGATATGCCCTTGCTGTAGGAAATAAAGGATGGTATGAGACCCATATTTATTTTTCACTAAAAGGAGAGCGGAGGTGGGAGGGGTGGTAAGGAGCTGATTAAAATCATTAAGAAAAGCGGAGGAAGAAGGAGGAGAAAAGAAACTTGTGATAGTATGGCCGGTAAATGAGAGAAAAATTACAGTGGAATAAAACTAACATAAATAAGAATGGAAATAATAATTATCATTTGTCAAATAGCCTGTAAGTGCCCACGATTGGCTAAATAGTTTACATGCAGTATTTCATTAGCCTACACAACAATCCTTGAGAAAGGATGTTGTCGAGGAATAATGACGTGAGAACTAGAAAACGGGTCTCTATTGGAGACGGTCACGTCGCGGTGCTTTGCAGCGCCTGCCTAGGATATGCGCTCTGCGCAGTCGCACAGGGCTTCGAGCTTAGGGGCCTGCCCTTGCTTATTGCTCTGAGTCACCATCATCGAATTGCCTATAATTTTCGAACAAGGACTTATTATTATGCCCTGTGCCCTCAAATTATGTAACTAGCACTGATACCTTATAATACTGGAGGACCACGACATGCCTATTGACTGTAGCACTAAATATGTAGAAACTTAAACAGGTTAAAATATCAGCGTATTAAATGCTTCACCGTTTCTCTCCACGACCGTTTCCATCATATTGTATTTTATTTTATTTTTTTCATTTTATTTTGTTGTACCCTCTTGTCAGCTAGTTATTGATTAGCTACTAAGGAGATCTATTTGAATGTCTGGCTGTCTCAAAAATTTCCATCAGTGTACGAAACAACTATATGACACAGTATAGAACTGCTATCTTTTGTTGTAAGAAAAATATTCTTCAGCAGAAATCAGAAGAGTCAGACAGCATGGCATTATTCATTTATTCAATATATCTTTGCTATGTTTTCTCAGCTAGATTGTAAATTCCTTAGGAATTCTTCTGTGTTCTTCAGAATTCCTACTACAACTTGAGAACAAGGCAGACATCCAATAAATACACATAAATTTACTGAATGTCTAAAAAAGAATGAACTGTCATATAAAGAGACAAGTAGAATGAGAGAGTAGCTTAAATAATAAAACTAAAAGATCGCTTTAAGTGTATTAAGCACAAATTGCTTGATTATAAGAGCACTTGGGTTTAAAAAGCATTTTCAAAATTATGAAAGCAAATTTTAATTACTATATGTTAAAGAGTATGGAAAATGATCTGTTTAAAATGGTTAACCACTCATTTGGCTTGTCCACATTTTGTTCAAAAGGCTGTGACAAAACCTTTTTTTTCTCTTTCTCTTTTTAACTCTTATGGAAATTATTTTAGCTCCTCCTATATAAGTAAGTCTTAACAAATTACACAAACTAAACTTGCTGAAATATTTCCATATGCATTTCACTTACCAAAAAAAAAATGTTTTTCTTTCATGTAAAGCACAGGTTTACCACCTCAGAGTTTCATGGAAGTAAGTTTTTTTTTTTTCCTTAAAAAATAATGACAGAGAAAAATAAATGACAAAGCTGGAGTCAAGGAATCTTGGAAACAGTCCAATTGTTTTATCAGCTGCACCACAAGGCAAGCAAACTTTAACCTCGTTTGGCCTTATAATGCTACTAAACTGCTGCTTTTCATACTCTGCATTTTGCATATATGAGCAAACTCTGCTCCTCAGTTTAATATGCTGATTACTGTAAAATAAGCATAATGTCAAAACAACATTTGACCCAAAGCATCATAAAGCTGTGGCTTTCTAACCAGTGCTCCTGTCTCATGCCAGTTGGTAAATATACACACTATAAATTTAAGGGTATGGTCTCATCTTTCTCTTTGGGGAATTGAGCATACAGCCCTGAAAATCAAGAGAAACTAACTCCTTATTCAGTTTACAGTGGAATGGAAAACTTACAGAAGAAAGAAATTCCAGGTTTGGAATTGTATAAATACCAGTGTCTAAACATTTCACATTCAAGCGTGGTCTATCTAAGATATTTTAGATATATGGAAGGAAAGGAAGGGCCTTAATGGAGATCATTTTTGGAACTTATAGCTGTTTTGACATCTTATATAGTTGGTATACTGTGCATTTATGAATTTTTAAGGAAGAAATTATTCACTGTGTTCTAGAAAAACATTGAAACAAAAGAACAGATTTTCCAAACATTCTCAACTACACATCACATTGTTTTACTGTAACTTTTCTGTTCGTTGATAACAAGAATACAAAGGAATAAATAAACCCCACTTGAGCTACATTTCTGCATATTCAGACATTTAAATTATTTAGCTTCTCTCAGAGTAAAAAAAAAAAACCCTGCTCTCAGTGAGACAGTGATTTCACGCTGTGACAAGCTCAAAAATGAAAACAACTACACAGATGAGAGGGTTTTTCACTAAACCGCAGCACTAAGCACAAATGAAATCCTGCTGGGAACATGTATCTACAAGTGTGAGTGTGTTTGACTTGGTAACACACGTTTGTGACTCTATGTGTTAATAGGAAAAAGTAAAAAAAGGAGCTAGACAAGGATTTCATTGTCCATGTTTCTTGAAGATTTTTTTTTGTAGTTAGTTTAAAAATATTGGCAACATTTAAACATAACACTTAGCATTGGCTCAAAGACTGTCTTCACTATATTTAACCATACAGTTCCCTGTGCTGCCCCATCAGTGACCTCAGCCCAAACAAAAAAGATGAGAGAAGATTTGAACTTTATGCTTTTACATTCCCCTTGGACTAGTCTGGACCAAAAATTGTAAAGAGACTCAGTACGGATCGAATGATTTCTTTCTTCTTCGATGATGCAGTATATTCTATTATGTAAGAAATAAAGTTAGACCATATCTCTTTTTTAAAGTTCTCCTCCTTTTTCTTTAATTGGACTTATTTAAAACTCCTTCTCTGATAACCCTGTGTATACCCAACTCCCATGTGATAACTGAGGGAAGAATCAGAGATACAGAGATCTGTGTTACACTAGGAGAAATGTAGTAATTCTTCCAAATTATTTCTATGTCCAATATCACTTGATAATTTTTTGCTTAGATCTCTGGAAAACATGAAAATGCACATTATATAATTCAACATTGAAAGAAACCAAAATTGTCTTTCTAAAAGGTTTGGTTAGGGTATGAAGAAATTCTTTCATTCAAGTTAAAAAGAAAATGCAAATTAATTTATAATAAAATATAAGTAATATATTTTAGATGCCTTGCTTTTACTAAAAGATGACAAGTAGTAATACATTACACCTATAGTTTTTATACCATGACTAATTTATTTTACTATTTTATTATGGTATGATATATTTATATGGTATGATATTATGGCCAAAAGCAGTAAACTTATGACCTTAAACATACAGAAATTGTTTGCTTCAAGATTCAGATGCTACTAACAAGGAGCAATTGATATAAAATATATCTTTTATTTTTCTTTACTTATCCTAAAAATTTGATATAGAAATTGTTATTTATTTCAGCAAATAAAAGTTAAAGTATTCAAAATGTTTTTAAAAAGGGGATCCTTTAAAACGTCTTGAAAATATTGTATTTTAAATATTAAATTACATCATTCAGAAATAATCAATAATCTTATACTTCAAAATACCTAAAATAAATTTTTTTAATGCACCTAAAATAGTTAATTCAAGATCTGTCCTAAGCCACAAACTTCATAGATAATGTACCATCTAAAATATTAAATAATAGAATCACAGGGGCCATATTCCCCATGGTCTAAAAGTTTAGAAAAGAGTTTCTTTCAAGATAGTTGGTGAATCTTTGCAATGATATCTGACTCCACAAACCGATTTCATTTCTAATTCCTAAACCAACTATATGCAAAATTATAAGTTCTTTAAAAAAATTCCTTTATACATTAGTCTCATCTTTCTACAAATGAAAAGGAATATCCACATAGAAATGATACACATTTATAAGTTGGAATAAATAATTTAAAAAACGAACTGAAATGTTCACAGATTAAAAAGGCTACATGTGGGGTACTTAGGTGCCTCAGTCAGTTAAGCGTCTACCTTCAGTTCAGGTCATGATCCCGGACCCCTGGGATCAAGCTGAACATAGGGCTCCCCACTCAGCAAGAAGCCTGTTTCTCCTTCTCCCTGCTTGTGCGCTCTCTCTCTCTCTCTCTCTCTTTCTCTTGCTCTGTCAAATAAATAAGTAAAATCTTTAAAAGAAAAGGCTACATGCGCCTTTTTATTATAAACTTTTGAAATATTATTCACTCTTAAATAACAATAATTTATAGATAATAATGTTAGAGGAACTGCACCTTTAGGTGGCTTACTAGAATAATTATTCTCAATATTTCAAGACTATCCATATTCAATATAAAGTTTCAATATTGGTAAAATGGTGGTTTTAGTATTTTGGCAAAATCTTAAATAGAAGTCTATTTCAGTAAATACATAGATATATAGTCCACCTCTTGGGATTTTCCTCCAACATGTTGGTTCCTTTTAGAAGGAACTGTTTTTGTTATCTTTAGACATGATATTTTTGCTTTGTGCCTTAAGCTTCTTGGGAAATTCTGGGTCAAATAAATTAATCAATCATCAGTAACATTTCCATGAATAGCATGCTATCTAAATAGGACAGAAATAAAACGAATAAGGGAAAGAGAGGTAAGAAAGACGAAATACAGTAGGATAGTAGCAAACAGTGAATACAAATATAAAACACATGGGATGTTGTCGACAAGACCACAGTTTAAACTACCCAGAGGGTGTTGTACAGAGCGTTATAAAACAGTGCATTCAATTTGCAATCACTAATTTGAATTAACTAACTTGAATATCTCCTTTTTTTTTTTAACATTTTCTGGCATTTTTAGTGTCTTTTCAAATCCCTTTGTAACAAACGAAATCTTAAACCCAAATGACAACTTCAAAAGTTGATAAACATGAAATCTCAAGGAGAAATGGAGAAAGGTAGCCCTTCACATCTGCAGTGTGCTGTCAGCCTGTGTCAGCCTTAAAGTGGCTGACTGAAATCTTACCGATGGGAGAGAGAACATCAAACCAAAAGAGAGAGGGCAGATGGATGAGAGAAAAATATTTTTTTTTGTTGTTAGAGTTCCAAATGTGGACAGGCAATCCAAGGCATCAGACTTGCAGTAACTCCTGGGAGCCCCCCAGAGATTTCAACACTCTGTTGTCAGTGTACACTAAGGCGTTCGTAACACCCAGCGCTCAAATGCTGGCAGGTAGCTGACTGGCGTTGTGCACATGCTTAGAGGTAAAACTATTAAGACCCCAAATCAGATATAAAAAGAAAACCTACTTTTTATGATATTTAAGAAAATTCCAAGTGATTATGAGAAGTGATAGACGTAAGACACACACAGACACACACACACACACAGGAGCCCTTCAGTGCTATGCTACACGTAGGTAAGTGTTTTGGTTTTGCAAATCAGTCATTCATCAGTGTCTAGAAAAATATTGTGTGTGTATGAGTGATATGTCTTATATCTGTGCTCTGTGTGTATTTGCTGTCGCATGAGTGTCTGAAACACTAAAAGAAAAATCCTCACGTCTTTATTTTATTTTTATTTTATTATTTTATTTTATTTTACTTTATTTTGTCTTTTAAATAAAGGCAGACTGCCACATTCAGCACCTCATTTGGAGGTGTATAGAGTCTTGGAAGGTTGACTACCCTACATTCTGCTACAAATGGACCTTGAGAGTTTGTTTGGAGGCTCTAGCAGGGGAACACAGCCACCCGTATACCCTTGACTGAAGGACAGTCCTCTTCTATCCGAGAAAGTGATCCTCTTTCACCCAAAACGCAGCTTCTGGAGAGAGGCACGTTGGGAGGGGAAGGGAGGGAGGAAGGAGACACATGCCTAGCCAGCTGGATCAGCCGAATCAACTCTGACCATCAATGGGGCCTCAGGTGAGCAGCCACATTGTCTTCACACCCTGTCTTTATTTTCATTAACATACAAAATTGAAATTATACGTTTTGAAAGTCATATTTGGATTTTATTTATTCGCCTCATGGCATTTACCTATGGGTACATTCAAGATAAATTCCAAGTGATTTATACAACAAATTCTAACAGTGATAAATATTTTACTATGTATTTATTTATATACTTACAGTTAAGTACATTTGTAACACTCCTCGTTGTAAGCAATATTTAAGGCATCTAACATTTAAGTGCGTTACAAAGCACTGTCACATGCAACTCTGTGAGACATTTATTAATACTCTCATTCTACAGGTGAATCTACTGAGAGAATGATGAAAGGACTAGGACAAGAATAAAGAGTAAATGGCAATAAGATATCTCCAAGTCAAGCTTTCAAACTTGGACCCCCATAATCTTCCTATTGTGCTGTTTCTTCCTATTTCCTATTGATATCCTCAAATTGAAATATATTAAGCTCTGCGTCACAAATACAAAAACGGAATGGAAAGTGCTAGAAGAAGATTTGGGCTCTGAATTAGAGTACTGAAAGTCTCTCTCAGAAACTGATACGGAACTTGTCCCTAAAATAAGAGGTTGCACTCAACATAGCATTAGCTAGAAGCAGTGGTGAGCACCAAACAATAAAACTGAAGAAAATAAACAAAACAGATTAAACCTGATCAGGAGCAGTGACGTCCTGGAGAATAGAACTATCTTGCCCTCTTCCACTTCCCTCACCACCTCTTCTCTCCTTCCTTCCATCCCTTCCCCCTCCTCCTTCATCCCCTCTTTTTTAACACTGGAAGTATCAGAACATGAGAGAACTACAGGCATAGTTCAGAAATCAAAAGGAAACTTTTAGATGGCAACCTTTCCATTAAGGAAAATATTTTAACTTATAGAAATAAAATATTTAAAATGGAAGAACTTTGTGAACTAATATTTAGGAAGAGTGATATATTAAAAGTCTATGAGAAGGAAACAAAATTTTACTAATGCATTAAAAAATCTTTAAAAGTTAACATTTTAACATAGCTTAAAATAAACCTCCACATACTAAAGTATATATATTTGTCCATTCGTGTGTTTTAGTTTTAAAAATGATGTGCTTTGGGGTGCCTGAGTGGGTCAGTGGTTAAAGCCTTTGCCTTCGGCTTGGGTCATGATCTCAGGGTCCTGGGATCGAGCCCCGCATCGGAACCTGCTTCCCCCTCTCTCTCTGCCTGCCTCTATGCCTGCTTGTGATCTAGCTCCTTCTGTCAAATAAATAAATAAAATCTTTAAAAAAAAACGATGTGCTTTAAGAAATGATCAGTAACTATATTGCATCTGTAAATCACAACTTTAAATGAATAGTTTAAAGTTGTCTAGAGCTTGTACTTGGAACGGATCTTGCAATCTGAGCATGGCTGGTATAAAATATATCATAAAATATTGACATTTTTCCAACTGAAAAGTGTGCCAAATTTTCCTGGAGCAAATTGTACTTGTAAACACCAATCATTTTTACAACACTTTAAATTATCAAGTGCTGGCACTTGTGACCCAATTTGTTTAAGCGTTATTTTGGATCACATTGAATAAAAAGGGCATATTTTCAAAGACAACATTCTACTGCCAAATACAACCTACTCATGTTTATTTCTTCAGGTGAAAGGTTCAGGGTCAAGTTTTAAAAAGGCCATCACCTTTTTTTCCCTTACAAAACTATTACAAAACCTATTGTCATCATATTTTCAAAGCTTGGTTTAATTAAAAAAAATTATACAGAATGAGAGAATGTTACTATTATATGCCTCTAATTAAATGGAGACAAAGCTAGCATCACAAAATGCCATCATTTTTGTTTGTTTGTTTTGCAAATGTTACTGTTGTCAGATTTAAAAGCTTAATATGATTTTTTTAATACAGGATTAGAAACTTAAAATTACTGGTATTTGATTAAATTGGCTACTATAAGTTCTTTCCAAATTCCTACTTTATGATATATTATCACCTCTAAGAATATTATACTGTGATATTTGTTTCATAATTTTCCCTGATGCTTAAGAAAAAAAAAAGAAAAGAACTTTCCATCAAGATGTGTCCTTCTGAGACTGCTAGCTCTGGCTTATAACTTGAGAATTAAGGGTAATAATGAATTCTGATTTACATTCAAGACAGGAATTCCCAGGGAAAAAAATGACAGATTTCTAGATTATAGTGTAAATACACTCTCTCTAAATCAATCTTTCCATAAGGTTACTTCCTGAGCAAATTATGTAAGTGCACACACTGTTTAGAAATGAATTAAAAAACAAACCCAAACAGACCCAATCTATCTACAGATAATAAGTTCATTGCGTGTAGCTGCAAATAATCTACAGTCATATTTCACATGATACAGCACTTGGTTATGAAGTGTAAAGTAGCAAAGGCTACACATAAAAAAATCTCATCACTTTTTGTCAGTGAATACATTTATATATATATGTATATATGTATATTATATATATGTATATTACCTATATACATATGAAAGTTTTATGGATTCTGAATCCTCAGTGCTTTTTATAAATTTTAAATCATTCATAGAATAGCTTTTTCACTAAGACTTTTTTAACTTGTGAAAAGCATTCAAAATCTTTGATGATTTTATAATCCCAAAGTTAGGTCGCTTTGGTCATTAAGATAATCTAAAATGCCTCAAAATATTGTTTCATAGCATTTCCTTTTGTTTCCAATACAAAGAAGAAAGCAAGACAATTTTATACCTATCACAGCACATAATTACATAGTAATTGATGTCCTATTTTTAACAATATGGAATAGATCACCTTTCTGAGTGAAGTACTAATGGTCCCTTGTTTTCTTTTTAACATTATTATTTCATTTAAAATCAGCCCAGTGATAGGGAATATTTTCTTCCTCTTACAATTTTTTTTTTCCCCAGCAATGTGCATACATATTATTCTAATAGCTTCCAATGGATCCACTTGAATGACCAATGGAAAGGTTAAGTTAGAGTAAGAGAAAGCATTGCAACTAATTAATATGTCAGAGGAGTATAGCCCTAACCAAAAGAGTTAATGAAGCTTGCTAAGGACACATGTGGGCCTTTTGTAACGCAAGCCTGACTGTACAGCCTAGTTAGGTTAAATTGTCTGTCAGTTACTGGCCAGTTGGCCACCACCTGGCTGCCTAGGCCAGTCTCTCCCCGATCCCCGACAGCCCTCTTCCCAGCTCTCAAAGGCAAGCTCCTGCCACTAAACATCCAGAAGCCTCTGACAAGGTTTGGGCACACAATGGGCTCCTGACAAGTGAATGAAGGGCCAGGGTGACACTCTGAATGGGGAAGATTTTCCCCATTTAGACTCATAATGTTCACAACAACACCCATAAAAAAAAAAATCCCATCCTTGGTGTCAGGCCATTAACATTTATAACAATATGCTAATAACCTTCTAGATTACTTTCAGTTTCCAAGGACATTTAAATACATGAATTGATGGCTTCAAAACTTAAAGGGAGTGGTGGGGGAGGAAAGAGGAAGGGGTGGTTGGTTGGAGGGGAGGAAGAAACAAAAAGCAAATGGGAGAAATTGCAATCTATCTCACAGAAAACTACTTTAAAATGGCTTCCACCCAAACAGAGGGCTTCTATCTATGGAAAGATTATAGTTCAGGCTAACACAATGCCCCCAGGGAAATGTAATCAATGACAAGCACATCTCTATGAGCCTGGCATTTAAACATGACTTGTGATCAGAAGGTAAATCCTGATTCAAACTATTTTTAAGTCAAGCCATGGATCTTTGGTTTTTGTGGTTGCGTATTACCCTTCTTTCAATGGCCTCCTTTGGGAGCATTTCCAGAATATTCCAGGAAGAGCTTTGAACATCTGCCCAAATAACAGATTTCTTTTCAGTATTGTAAAATATCATATCACAGGAAAAATAATGACATTTGGAAATAGGCCCTGCCTGAGGTTGTACCCTGAAGTGATTAAGAAATTAGTGGATAATCCTGGATAAATTATAAAGGTTGTTTTCTTCCCCATTACTTTATGATTTGCCACTTTTTTATAATAAAACAGACATAAGATGGAGTTTTTAATATTATGTCCTACCATATTCACTCAAAATAAGCCTCAATTTCTCAAAAATTAAGAATCAGTTTATGTTATAAAAAATCACCTACCATATACACTACCTCCTGTATTGTACATTGGAATCCATTGCTTCTGCTTTAAAGAAAGACCAATTCTTTCTTTAGTGCTGATTAGTGATATTCAATCAATTTGAAAAATTGCTGCTCCCATAGATTTCAGTATCGGGCTGTTGCCATGAAATTGAATCTGCCTGACTTCCAATGAGAAAAGGCGTTTGAAAAATATGATGTGCTTATTTTAAATCCTGTCACGAGGGACTCACCAGAAGTAGGTAAGCCTCTCCCATAACATTTCACTACAATTTAGTGGGTAAAATGTTTCCTTTTTTATAGTTTTGAAAGAACTCTCACACATCTGGAGCATCAAAATCTGTATGTAACACAGAGGCTAATTTGTACCCATCTGCAAAGACAACACCCATGAGGTGATGCTAAACAGAACCCCTTTTTGTAGGACTAAATCTGTTACAAATTGTGCTTCCTTATCCAACTAAGCAAAAGTATGACTATAATCCTTGAAACATGGCTATAAAAAGTACACATTTGCTTTTCATTCTGCAAACATCTTTTATTTTTAATGACTCCTTAGACAAGTAAATACTGAAATTAACTCCAGGTAATATTAACAAAAATAACAGTAGCAATATGCATTCACATGTTATTTTGTAATATTTTGATTTGGGATTCAATATTTCTATTTGGGTTTGGGATCCCACTGTCTACCCTCTTGTTCTATTTTCCTTAGAGAGAGTCGTCACAGGAAAGAACACTATAGAAGATACTAGTTCATATGCCATTAGCTCCCTGGCCACGCTTTATCCCTAAAGTGTGCCTGTTTGAAGGATCAGTGGGTATCCCTACTGGCAGAGTACTGCTGTTGCATTTCTATCAGGACAGAGAGCTAGAGCAGGAGGGTGTCCTTGAAAGTTTGGATCAGTGAAATCCATATAATAAACTACTTATGAGGGAAAAGCAATAGAATAAGCCAAATATCCCCACACTTAAACTTAAGTAATTCTACTTCTGTGATTAAATCTTCCTTTTATGAGGAAAATTTTAATATAATATTAATTAATATTAATTTAAATGTTAATAATACTAATGTTGATATTAGAGTTTATTGACTTCCAAATCACTCATTTGACTCTTTCCATCACCACCAGCAACCTTACAGGATACCCTAATTAACAAAATCTTTCAGCAAAAGTAGACTCAATGCTACAATTTCTTCCAGAAAATGTGACTCAAAAACCAAAGTTAAGGCATAAAGTGGCATTTACATCTCAGTAAAACTGAAGTTGTGTTACATTTGGGTTTTAAACCAAAGAATAAAATAGCAAGAGGAATAACTTGAGAGAAACCTTTCTTCTTATACCTCTCTTCTTATAGCCTTGTGATCCTACAAAAACAGAATTTTCAAGTTCAGGTACACAGAATTCTGACATATATGGTATCTGATAATATTCAGGAAGAACTGTATGGTCACACATGATTTTTATTCTCTTCATTTGGGGTACGAGTTACATAAAAGAGTTGTTTTACATATAACAATAAACAAATGAGTAGATATGATTTATGTGCACATTATTTGAGATTTGTTTATTCTACATATAAAAGGCAAGATTATTTAAATAATTTTGTCATAGTTAAAAGAAATATAGGACAATACAACTGAATCAGATTTAGCATTGAGGAAGCACGGCTAAGGTGACATGAAAATGAATATATGACATCTTTAAGAAAAAATTACACTGCAAGTTTGGATGTCTTAAAAAATACTTTTAAAAGAGAAAAAATAACATATACAATTAGCAGAATGATAAAATTCAACTAGTACATTTTCAAAGGTCTGGAAATTTCATCTTTTTATACTTTTAAATTACTTTATGTTTTTAGAAATAAGGAAGTCTAATTTTGCATTCAGATGACTTAAATGGGCTAAGGCTTTTTCACTAAAACAAAGATTGGCTGTTTGTCCAAACCTCCAGCCAAGAGGCAATTGTTGTCTCCAGACAGAGACAATTGTTGATGTTTATTCTACTGAAAAATGTGAATATATTGTGTTTCTGAGTATTTGCTTAATTAAAAAAAAAGCTTTACGGGCAATGAATTAAAAAGATAAATCCATGAAACTCTTTTTCTTTAAATTTTCTAATAGAAATAATTTTCTAATAAATTTTCTAATGATGCACCAGAATTACTCAACATTTTCTATTTCAACACACTTATATATTACAATCATTGAAATATATCACAATCATTGAAAATTGTTATATGTTATTATACACACAGATAAGATTCCTTTATGCAGCAATAGGAATTTAGCGTGTAGCTAAATATTTTATTCTTACTTTCTAAAACAGATGTGTAGGAAGCAGTTACCAAGTATTCTTATGTACTAATTAAAAAGTGCATCTCTGCACTTCAAAAAGCGTTGCATTTAGTTCATCATCAGTACACTTTTTTCCCCTTAACTACAGTTTTGATTTAATATACTAAACTCTGAAAAGGTTTCCATGAAATTAAAACTGAAATGAGGTTTCTTAATTACTGCAAAATGATGTTTAGTTTATATTTACCATAGTTCTAATTCTCAATATTAAGCATACAAAAATCAAGTCTAAATAAATTAGGAATTTAGAAGTTCTATAGCAACACATGTCCTTTTTTCATTTTGTTTTTTCATCCTAGTCTCTTTAATGGTTGAGGTCCTTACAGTATGATTTAAGAAACAACCTGTGAAAATCACACATGTGCATGCACGCACACATGCATGCACACACACACACACACACAACAAACGTTCCACTTTGAGAGATCCAATAACAAAATACCACAGTTGCCAAAGTTATCTGCTTCCTATCAAGACCCATGTTTGGCACAAGAAGTATTCAATTCATTCATCATTGTCAATGCACTAGTACACTAATTATTTCAAATTGTTTCCTCAGCCAGAGGTCTAGGACAAATCAGGCAAGCCAAAAATAGCAGTTATGAATAATTATGCATAATTTACCTCAAGGCCTGGGCCAGTCTATCATTAAAACTTTTACTTGCCACACTGTGATCTCTGCTAATTGCAAACTTTAAAATTAGTTCAAGGTTGTCTTTTTATCCAGTGCCAACCTCAAACCCTCTTCCTAGTCACTTTCTATTATTTTGAACACTTCAAATAAAATGTCATCAGAATTTAGTAAAGAATATATATACTAAATGAAAGATGGAAATTAGTGGAGAAGGTATTGTTTCACCTTTTGAAATGCTCAAATATGTTCACAAATGGTATAAAGATGGGGGTTAGAAGTCAAAATATGGTAATGACCTAGGGGTGAGAATTCCATCCTGTTTAAAAAGAGAAGAAAGGGCTTTAGCAATGTGCAAATACTTCTCTTCAGTGGCAAGTTAGTCCTCACACATTCACTAAACTTTTTTAAGAAAGGGAATCTTGACATTCTGCTCTTCATTAGAAAGTTCACAGTGTACTTTGACTTTGACCTTCAAGACAAAAACCAAGACACCCAAGTCTGTTAACACTGATACCAGGATTTCCAATAGTTTCTTTCAACTATGCAGTAAGTATAACACACAACTGAAGATGCCACATTTTAATTTCTATTTATATTCTTTGTAATGTGACTTCTCCCACATAGGCAGAATGTTACAGACACACTTCATTTTTCCTCCTCATTTCTCCCCATTTCCCTATCCATGTTGCATTTTGTAATTATACCTTATCTTCCTATTGAAGGAAAACATTAATTAAAGAAAAAATAAATATCATATTTTAAATAATCTGTCCTTCACTTTTCTAATTTTACTTCAATTTTAACTTTTTTCCCCCTAGGCCCTTGATTTTAGGCCATGAAGACATATATCACTAAGCTGTCATCCTCCTGAATTATTTTCTTTGTGTAAAATAAAAGATGCTCCATTTCACCTCAGACACATTTTGAGGAGAAATGGGCCAATTTGCAGGAATGTTTTTCCTGGCCATGACCTGTCAGATAAATGCCTACTCCACCCCTTTTTAATAACACATTATACTTGCTGAGTTTCTGTGCTTGTGTTTTTGTGCTGTTTGTTAACCGATGCTCTCAGAGAATCATCCACGCAAGACACCTCTTCAATATTGTCAGGTCAATTCACTCAAAGCACGAGTGCTATCTGGGGCCTCCTGAAACCTCATTCCAAAATATTTTGAGAGTCTGAGTTTTCTGCTAAAACGGTGTTTTAGAAAACTGATTGTACATAGATGGTTCCAAGAAGCATAAGAAAAAAGGAGAGCAACTCTGAGGAGACTGGTGAATTTGGAGAAGAAAAGGAAAAACCTAGAGACAGAAGCTAACAGATTTATCTTGAACATTCCAAAGAATTCTGCCGTTTTTATTGTTGGTTTTGTTTTTTAGTCTTTCTGTGCCAAAGAGAATCTTGTAATATGGCTGTTAAGATGGTACCAGAGTGAAAATCAGTTAACAGTTGTTATCATATCTTAGATTTGTGTCACCTCCAAAGTTACAGATAGCCAATACCTGCCTGGCCTCCCAGCATGCCTCGCGTTACTTCAAGCAATAATCGATTGAGTGAGTGCTTATGTTAAAAAGAGATTACAGGAGCTGGGTATATTTTACTCTTTCTCACATAAATCTTATAATTTACTGAATACTAAAAGGAAAACCTGAACAAAAAATAAAGAAGTGAAGGAGAAGATAGGGAAGAAAAAGAAAATATACAGGGATTATACAGGGATGGTTGTTAAGCCCCATCAAAACAGTGGAGAGGGGTGGGGAGTGCCTGATATTTAAACCAAAAACTAGACCCACAGGATGATAACACGGAGGTCTTAGGGTGGCAAAGGACTCAGGATTCAAAGTCTGATCACTGAGGTTCAAATTCTGCCACATAAATGCTGTTCATTAGACTTTTGGCAAGTTACTTTCTCTGGCCTCAGTTTTGTTATCCGTAAAATGCAGATGACAACAACACCTAAAACTATAGGGTGAACAGCATCTGAGGAACGAGGGGAAAGTATTCTGGGAAAATGAAAACACAGAAATGAGATCGCTAACAGGGGGCAAACATTTGGTGCTCCTGAGAGACTGAAAATTGGCCAGGGGACCACAGCAAAATCTGGCAGAGATAAGGTTTGAGAGCAGCAGGAGCCTTATTATCCAAGGCCTAGGCAGCCTTGGAAAGGAGTCTGGATTTTGCTTGCTGTGCAAAAGCTGAGGTTTGCTCTTCCCTCAGAAGACATGTATATAGGTGTTCAAGATGATGGCATGTAGAAAGGGATAATGTGAAATGGAGCCTTCTTTTTTCGCTTTGAAAAGTAATAACATTAAAAATTAAACCAGGATTAACATAAGATTTGCATTTTAAATACATCACTTTGACTGCAATAGGAAGATTTTAAAGGGGAAGCCAACAGGAAAAGTAGTGACATTTTTATTACCTGCATGAGAACAGTTAAGAGATGGTGGTCTGGACTGTGGTGGCAGCGCTGAGGATGCAAAGAATTTGACCAATGTGAAATGTATATGCATTGCACTGCATTTATTAAAAATAATTTCTGTTAAAAATGTTATTTCCATGGAAAAGGTTTTATATGCCAATAAAACACATCAGGTGGGTTGTATAGCATGATGTTTCATTTTAATTCTGAAGATCAGTTTTAGCTAAGGCATTGACAGATTGTCTTATTCTTAAATGCAGGGTCTTCATTTTCTTCTCCAGTTTTCTCAGATTTTCAGTTGTTGCTAGAAAGGACAGTAAACTGGCTTTTTCCCATGGATCGCAGTGGGATTGTTTAGAATGTTGAGTCAGAATCACTTACAGAATGTCTCCTATATTAATCTGTTTTCTGTTACTAATCATTCATTGATTAGAAATAGAAGTGACAGAAAGACTCTAAGGAGCCCCTGCAATCTTTAAAAGCCAAGTTTCTGAAGTATATGAGAATCCCAAGTCAACAACGTTGCACTCAAAGACATTTTAAGTAGTACTACCGATGGTTTCTGTGTAATTGTGGCAATTAAATTTCAGTTATGTACCTTGATTGTAATCAGTTTACTCCTTCTATTAAATATGTCCAAAGTCCCTGAGATATACTACTTGGCTATTCCGCTTGGTGTTCTGAGGCAAAATTGCATACCGGCATACAGTCTGTTAGCATAATTTGATGCTCTCGGGAGAGCAAATGGGAAGAAAAGTGTATGCATTCATTGAATAATCTGGAGATCATTTCCATTGTCTACTTAATGTTTTTTTTTTTTCCCATGAAAGGAAAGGAAAAGATTACAAAGGCATCCACAATTTTGTGTTAGGAAATTTCTGGTAAGTCAGAAGAAGACAAGAAAAACTATGGGATTCACACTCAAGAGAAAATATGGGTAGAAACAGAACTAATGAGTAGAAGAATCAGGAGGGGTCAGGTGTAAGAATGAGTTCTGGAAAATGTCTCCCAACAAAGTTTTCCTAGTTGATTCAAGCAATGACATACACTATACAATAGTTCCTCGACTTTTATGGGGGGGTGTGGGGACAAAATTGGATTTTATCTAGGCTTTCTGGCAGGTCCTTGTATCTCTAGATCAATTATTTTTCTGTGCTCCTTTCTGTCTGAAATGACACCTCTGTCTGAACAATTCAGTATTATTACTGGATTAATTTGAGTTGTTTCTATCCCCTTGATACCATTTGATACCATTTTCCATCCTGGTTTGGTGCTTTTTAACTACTTCCCATACCAAACTAGGTACAGCCAAATGCTAAAAGATCCCCTTCTTAAATCTGCCTGTAATTCACCTGGATGAACCCATCAGACTCCCATGTGGACTTTAAATAGGGATCTTTTATTTTAGAATGTTTGTGTGTGTGTGTCTCTGTCTCTCCTCCCCAGTCATCAATCTTGGAAGAATTCTTGTCCTCTCCATTGATTCAGATTTGTCCGAGAGTGTTACATTTTTCTATGCCACTCAGCTGTAGCAGAGACAAGCAGACATGCTAGAAACCAAGAAACCTGAGACGATCCCAACTCTCAGTAATGGAATTCAGGTACCTACAACTAGTATCTGTTGAGGATATTTAAAGCGTCTCATCCTTATCTTTCCATAGGAGAATACATTAGAGAGTAAAAACATTCATGAAAATCCTACGTTTCATTTTTGTGTCATAAAAACATAACACTTATTTGGCATTATAAAACATGAGTAGAATAGAATAGAACAGAATAGAAACAAGGCTAGCTTAGTAAGTCAGTAGACATATAAATGAGATGTTCTGAGAAAGTTTCCCTATTCTATCCCTTCATCTCTCCCCCGCCAAAAAATAAAAATGTTACACCTCAAACAAAAAGTTAATCAAGTTATTATTATCCTTTAAAGATGCAAGTCATCATCATTGAAACCTCACTGTGAAGTCTCAATAAAAAGGGGGATTATATTTAAATTTACACTCTTACACAATTCTTACATATAAATTCACAACTAAGAACATGAATGCCCTCTGGAACAAAGAAAAAGTGACCTACTAGCAGAGTGGAGTGAACCATATGAATGTGTTACCTATTCAAAACTACTTTTTACTCTAGGTTTCTGATAAATCACAGTTCTTTCTCCAGAGTACAGTCTGAGGGGATCAAACCAATTTCCATGGTGAAACTAAAGTGGCATTTACCTTTTCTCCCTAATTGTCTCACTAGTGCTCAGTGGAGTTTTCAGAAGCTCTATGATGTGTGATGACATCATAGCTTTAATATTAACATCTAGTAAGCTTATTGTTATTTTTTAGATGAATTAGTAACTTATTTAAATCTCTCAGTTTAATTCCTATTAGAGTAATTATTATGGACATAACCAATATAAACAAAACCTCAATGATTTTCAAGGGCATAAAGGGGTCTTGAGACCAAAAAGTGGGAGAACCACTATGACATAGGAATTAAGACAGAAAAATATTTGCAACATAGAAACATTAGAGGTTGTGAGATAGAAGCAGTTGGTAAAGTGCGGAGAGCACATCAAATAAAACCTCTTTGCTGCTGGATTTGCTATAAAGAGCCCATAAAACACTCGCCAGAAAAATACACCAAGTTTTAACAGCACTAGAGAAAGCTGTGCTACATTATCAATTAGGGATGGGAATAAACAGAATACGAGTTTGGCTGTACAACATGATCCCAGCTATGTTGACAGAAGTGTAGAGAAAGAAATAAAGAACAAAATATACCCAAATCCGAATGATGGTTTTCTCTGAATATTAGTATGCAAAGCTGTTTGTTATTTACTTATGAACACTCATTTACAATTAGTTTCTTATAAATATTGATTCATTTTATAATCTTAAAAACTTTTCATATGGCCTTCACATGAAGTCTTATTTTATTCTCTTAAGAAACTAGCAGAGAAACAACCTGAATACGGCCATCACTTTATGTAAGAAACTGTTAACAAGATACTCCAAGATACTCCATACTGCATTTTTTTATTTTTCCGTACTGCTTATCAAACATTAACATATTATACAATTGACTTATTTATTATATATATTGTCTGTCTTCCCCTGAAGGAAAGTAACATCCATTAAGACTGCTCCACAAGATTACCAACTTCTATCATATTATATTTATACTCATTTACTATATTTGCAAAGTGCGTTTGCCTAATAGGATGTAAGAAAACTGATTGCCAACATTTTTTAATTCAAATTCTTGATGTATATATGATTTTAGGATAAAGTTCTTAAGGTATTACTTTAATTGCAATACTTATTTATATATAACCAAATCTAGTATAACCTTTCTACTTTTAGAGAAACCCTCTCACACCCAAGAAAAAAAGGAAAGAAGAAGATGAAGGGGGAGAAAGAAGGAAGGAGGAAGAGAGAGACAGAGCAGAAAAGAAAGAAAAATAACCAAAACATATGTAAAGGCTAGTAAGTGTGTGGTTTAACAAATTATGCTAACATCCAACACCAAATCTCACAAATCACTGTGTGAAGCTAACATTTTATTACACTGATACTTGGCTATACTCTAAGATAACAAATAAAACTATAAAAATAATGAATGTAGTGGTATTAAGGACATAAAGATATTTATTTATCTACTTTGGATTCCCAGAAGCTGAGCTACTTTCCTACACTGGGATACACAACCATCAAATGCTACAACATCAATTAGGGATATTGACACTTATTGTCTGTGGCTCCAGTTGGCAGTTGGTGTTTGGCTCATCCAATATTCCTGGCTAGGACTATGAAACAAGTGTAAGAGAGAGTGGAAAATTTATTCTTGTAGCAGTGGCCTCACAATGCACCCAGGTTCCTTTGGCAGAGCTGTCAGTTGGTACCAGCCAGGGCCTAAATAAAGGTGTTGACTATAGGAAACCCACCACTGGATTTTGTTGCTGCTTGCTGTGGTCCTCACTGGACCCTCCCCAACTTGGATCCTGTTGCTTTTGAGCTGGCTTTTCAGGTCATGCTGATGCTCCTTTCATTAAGTTTCTTTTCTGACTAAGTCAGCCTGAATGAGCTTCCAGTGCTTATAACCAAGAACTCTGATTCAAAAAATAAGTATCTAATTTGGTTAATGATTTTAGCATGGTATAAATTGATCAGGACTATAGAAATGACATTAAAAGTAAACCCTACCATATCAGAATGCATAGTAGATGTTTGATAAATGTTGACTTAATGAATCCATGAAATCTCATTAGATACATTTGATCAATAGGCCAACCATTACTACAAAATGAACTAATAAAAAGTCATTAAATAAATAATTATATGCTCTTAAAAAAAAGAAACGGGCAATGTTATTTACTGTCCTTGCCCTATAGTAATGTATTATTTAGGCAAATAACAAGAAAAAAAGCCATTTCTTTTCTTCTCTCCTCATTCTTTGCTTAAGAGATTTTTTTTTATCTACATGAGGAAATTAAGGACAAGTGCATTTATATTTTTCCTGTGCAATGGCCTATGAAATGTTCATTCTTTTCAGCTAGAACTGATTTTAAATTTGAAAAATGACTCAATCCAGTCCTCTTTTGGCACTATTCACTAAATAGTGCTCCTTGGGATATTGGCATCCTTTCTAATATTAAGCTGTTGCTAAGAAGAAAAGCCCATTGTAAAATAGGTTGAGAAACAATGGGTTTATAAAAAATCAAATCATATCTCTTTAAAATAGGATTTTTCAAAATCTTTAAAATATTAATGTTTTGTTATGAATCTGGAAGGAGAAATGATAAGTAGCATTTTGTAAACTTATTTTACCTTATATAAAATTTCACCTTAATGTTTTTTGCAGTAATACATGATCTTCTGATGGGCAAACCTGGGAATTCTTGACCGAATAACGAGGCTGACCAATAGATGGCATGTTTTTTAAACTCCTTTTAATAGATAGTAAAAATTAAAACCTCACCAACTTATAATTGTACTTTAATTGAGAACTAAGAGACAAGGTCTTATAATTAGAAACTATATACCCTCTACCATTAGCATTCAAGGTAATGCCCCTGGAGTGACAAAACCGATAGTGACATATCCACCTTTTTTTGGAAAATGGTTTAGAATGTTCTGGAGTCAAGCTGATTAGGTTTAAACCCTGTCTCTACCATTTACTACTTGAATGATTTACCTATCTTCACTGTACTTTAGTTTTCTCATCTATAAAATGATAAAAGAATGTGTCTCGTAGGGTTATTATGTGGATTAAAAAAATTAATATTATAAAGCATTGGTATATAGAGTGAACCATAGAGTGTGTGGTTCACCACCATCAGGCTTTTGTATTACTTTCTCAGGCTTTTCTCTCTCAAACCCAGTTAAAATTTCAACCCTAGGTGCCTCCTTAGCGCAATAGGCAGCATGTCAGTCTCATAAAATTTCAACCTTACTCATGTACTCTCCCTATTTCCCTGTCCTGCTTTAATTTTTATTTTTCTCCATAGCATATGCTGCCATCTAAACACCACATATGTAATAGTTTATTTATTCCCCACTTTCCGGGACCAATTCTATTTACCACTGTATCTCCGCAGACATGTAGAGGCAACTTCCTAGTATTAGTCACTTGTAGGATAATTGTGAAATTAATACATGCACATCATCAGTCTCCAGAGGGTTTCATCTCGGCTTTTGGGTTCCCACGGCCTGGTCTTTATCTCCCCAGTATTACCCTTTTACAACATCCATCTGTCTGCAGCAGCATGGTTATTCAGATAACCATGTACTTAAGCACATATTCCAGAACCCAAAGGAAATCAGGAAAAATAAAAAAACACCTAAAAGAAATGTGATATTCTATGCAACTTGTTCCTCTTCCTTTTCCATCAACTTTGCAAGAGATCTGGTTTTGTGAAAGAACACCGTAGGAATGTGCTACAGGTGTTACGGATAACAGCCGAAGCAGGAGAAAGTGTGCGTAGCAACAAAGGTCAAATAGAACTTGTTTTAACTTAGCAAACTTAGAAGGTTATTTGAAAGCTGCATTAAGGAATAACCAGAAATTGTTTTTAATGAAGGCATCTTCTTTAATCTCAATTTTTTTCAAGTAAAACTTGGGAATAAGAGATTCAATCAGAAAAGGCCACGACTAGGACACTGGATCACCGTACCTTAGTGTCCTGGCTTCTATCCCAGGAGAAACCTTCACTTCATCACATTTTCAACTTTCTATATCTGTAAACCAGAACTGTCCATGAAAGTTTACTCTATTCCTTCAGCTTTTGCACTCTACACATTAGGAGTCAGACACCTTGTTTCAGCCACATTATCTGGCTTCATTTGTGCACTGATGCTGTGTCAATTTTGAAACCTGTCCAGGCAACGAGAGGTGTCCTGTTTTCTGTCCTAGGCCATCTGGCTGCCCTTAGTTACAATTTGTTCAGGGAAAAAAAAATGTGTAGTGGACATAAAAGTGAATATAAAGAGAAAAAGGAATGTGCTGTTACCAAAAGTAATCAGAAAAATGTATATATTTAGCACTTGCATAGTCTACTTATTTTTTTAATAAAATGTTGCTGCTCAGTCTGGCATTATAATACTGTTTTAGCCTTTGTTTTGTTTTTAAAGATTTTTTATTTATTTATTTGACAGAGACTGTTTTAGCTCTTGAATGTTAACTTACTTTGATAATTTGCCAACTAAGTTTACCATTTTTATTTTTGCCTCAGCAACAAAATTTTCATTAAGAATAGTGGAATAAGGGGCACCTGCGTGGCTCAGTCCTTAAGCGTCTGCCTTCCGCCCAGGTCATGATCCCAGAGTCCTGGGATCGAGCCCCACATCGGGCTCCTTGCTCAGCAGGAAGCCTGCTTCTCCCACTACCATTCCCTCTGCTTGTGTTCCCTCTCTCTCTGTGTTTCTCTCTGTCAAATAAATAAAATCCTAAGGGAAAAAAAAAAAGAATAGTGGAATAAAATAGTACATGTTAGAAAACCAGTCCTTGAAGTTTACCTCACAGTAGAATAAAAAAAACAAAAACAGTAGATTATCTTTTTTGCCAACCTCCCAGCCATCTGAAGTGGGCACTTTGGGCTAATTTTGTGAAAAGCAAATCACTCTTCTACGCACCCACACAGAATAAGAGGAAAATCCCTAGTTATATCCCAAACAACTTGCTTTAAAAATAAATTTCATTTATTGAAGATCAGCTAAAAATAAGAGTTCTTGACCCTTATTTTGTAATATATTTTCAACTTTTTTTCATTTTCATCTACTTTCTTCTTGTTTAGTACAAGGAAGTCCTTGATTTCTAACATCCAAATAAACCTGATGTGAGGAACACCCAGATACAAAGAAGTGCTTTTATAAAAAACAAAAGTCACATGAAAGTAGTTAAGACAAGTTTGGACACAATTTTTCTACCCTGAAAAGTCTAGTTTTGGCCTCGTCCTCATGTCCAAGTCCATTAGTGTTGTCCTGATAAGATATTTGGTACTCGTGTTTTCATTCGTTCGTTCATAAAATACTCTGGGACTTGCATGTAAACTGTATCTTCTTCTCAACCGCCTCCAGTCAGTATGTCCTTCCAAGTGACTAAGTTGACTAGTTTAACAATCACCACACTGTTCATCCCATAAAGATTGTTATTTCTTTTCCTTTAGATACTTACAATCTGTTTCTTGTAAAGTTGAAAGGAGGTTGTTTTCTCATGTTGAAAGAACAGACAGCTGTAATTACTCCTACCACTGCAGCAAGACTTGGTTCCCAACATTCAACTACATACTGTAGAAAGCATGAATCTGTTCAATGTTTTCAAAGATGAGAAAGGGTAATCTCAGAAAAGAAAAATCACTAACGCCATATTTTCACTCTCTCAGGAAAATGCAAGCCTCAACAGGTATAGACGATTTTTTTAAATTAAACTTGTCAAATATAATTGTAAAACTGTGCCTATTCTGTTGTACTTTTTTCTTTTACAAAGTATTGCTGTGAGGTCTAGCATTATGAAAAAGTATTGATCCTTCTCCTTTACAGAATTTCTAGTAACAGTGCAAAAGCCACTCTTAAAATCAAAATAGACAGCTATCATAGGTGATCTAATCTGAAATTTTATTTAAAACTTTTGTTTACCCTCTCATCTGCCGTTGCATCCTTCTGGTTAGTATCATGCTCAAAATTAATGTATTATGGGAAAGATTAAATGAAGTAATATATATAATATATGCTGTCAGTGTCCCACACAATGTAAGCACTCACTAAATGTGATTTGATAATCTTACCAACATAACTAGAAAAACTAATTTATATGTTTCCTGAACTTTGAAAAATTTGTTTTAAATGGAAGATTAGGTGAAACCACAGTTACAATTTAATAAAGAATTTCTAAACTACTAAAGTTGAAGAATATAAATGTAATTATTGGTATTTTAGAATACTGTTCATTACTTACCAATTCTACATATATTTCTGTCCCTATTTGCTCCAAAACTTCTCCAACCTGAGAATCATGCCATATATTCATCTTTTCATATTTAATGTACCATACCATCAGACACAATTACAAGAAGTGCTTCATAGATGCTGCTTTGAATAGACTTAGATGCAAGGATTAGATTAAAGAATTTTTTAATGAAATTTTATCTTTAGAAAACAAAGATCTTCCAAACCTTTTAACACAATTATCTCTCTATTCATTAATTCCTTTTTCTATACTCTGTGGATGAAAGAATCAAAATGTAATGATTAAAATCGTATGTAGTGCTTTGGGTAAGAGTATTACTAAAAAGCAGATAAGACTGTTATTTATGAAGGATTTTAGGTAAAGTCTGGTCTTTTTAGTTCAATAGAGAGAAACTGAAAATATAATAAAATTATTCTGTAGTTACTTAGGATTTAAAGCTTATATGTCAACTCTTGTCAATGGATTGTAGATAAATTTATCACATTTTACAAATATGATTGTACTACTTTAACAATCATTTTATAAATGCTCTTAGACACTTTAGTGTGGCTTAAAGAAGTTGGCCTACTGAGTGTGTCATTTATCTTTATAGACTGCCTAATGTCTCAAATAAAATATTGATTTTTTTTAAAGCTCCATTCTTTTTAAATAGTCATCTTTTTGATTCTGAAAGGATTGTATTATATTCTTCAGTTGTCTGACCAATCGACCAATTACAGACAGTTGTTCATTAAATGGCCACCAAATGACAATCTTTTACAGGATTTAAAAAATTAACCCTAGCTTGATCAAAGGATTGAAAATAATTTTCATTATAGCCATCCATTATACGAAGCAATTTCAGAAACTAGGGCCCAAACCAGTATTTTTAAAATTAATAAAAGATGACGATTTTCTGTACTCCATTAACACATTCTTTGTTAGCATCATGGGAGCACACGTAGGCCACTGAAACTAATAACATTTTCCAAATAATTCATAGGGGGAAGATACTATTTTCTATTTGTTGAATGCTTCCCTGAGTCAGGTCTTGTCTGGGTGCTGGGAATAAATTAAAAAACAAAAGGTCCCCAAAATCCCTGCCCCTAAAGGGAAGGGAATATAATAATAATAATAATATAGATAATTTTAGAACGTAATAAATGTTACAGAGATGATAAAAGTAGAAAGTGCCCCATGGAATTTTGAGGGAGGGAAGAAATGAAATTTATATAATAGAGTGATCAAGGCAACCTTACTGAGAGGTTGGCATTTGAAGGGAGAAGAAATGAAGGATAAAGGAGGGGGAACCTCAGTGGATGGGCTACATTTGCAGGTAGAGAGAAGAGTAAATGCTGACACTCAGAGATGAAAGCAGACCCAACTTGTTCAAGGTCACTGAGGAAGCCAGCTAGGATGGAGTGGCATGAAGAAGGGGAGAAGACCATTAATAACACTGGGAGAAATCATCTGGAACTTGTAGATAAATCTGACAGCTTTGGCTTTCTGAGTGGGTTGGAAAACCACTGCAAGGTTGGGGGTAACCAGGGACATTTTAACAGGATCATTCTATGTCAAAAATTGACCGTAAACTGTAATGGGGAAAAGGCAGAAATAGGAAGCCCAACTTTTACAATAATCCAAGCAAAAAATGATGGTGGTATCCTGGCTAGGGTGATAGCAGCAAAGGTGGTAAGAAATGATTATATTCTTGATATAGTTTAAAGGGAGAACCAACAAAATTTACCACCACTGCAAGTGAAATGTGAAAAAGAAAGAGAGAAAGAAAGAAAGAAAGAGAGAAAGAAAGAAGGAAGGAAGGAAGGAAGGAAGGAAGGAAGGAAGGAAGGAAGGAAGGAAGGAAGGGAGGGAGGGAGGGAGGGAGGGAGGAAGAATTGACTCCAAAGTGTTTGGCCTAATCACCTGGAAGCAGAAAGTGGCCATTGAATGACATGGGGAAGACCGTAGGAAAAGTGCATTTTATGGATCAGACAGGAAGAGAAAGAGAAAATCAGTTTTTAGTAAGCTTGATTTGAGATGAAGATGTTAAGGAGAAAGTTGAATACATGAATCTGCATTTTGGATAAGTCTGGAAACAAAAAGGCAACAGCAAAGTCAAACGAGCCATAGATGTGGGCGGGGGGGCTTGGGGGAAGGCAAGAGAACAGGAATTTCACGAGCCCGGTGAAATGAATATGCAGCATTCCTGTCTTCTCAGACTTATACACACTCTTCAAGGCAAAGCTGAACTTGGAGCTCTGAGTGCCTCTTTCCCTAATCACCCCAGTTCATTACAGAGCTCTTCAATTTCTAAACATCTGTGGCTTTTATTACAGACATAAGCCAGTTAGTTATCAACATACAGTGCAGTCTTATGACGGCTGTTCTTATTTAAATATGCTTTATTCTAATCATTTATTCTTAGTTTTCTCCACTCAGCTATTGTAATTTATAAATATACACATAATATTTATAAGAAATAGACAATAAGATAATTGGATAATTTTACAGATAAATACTAAAAACTTAACTTTGAGAGACTTGTTCTTTTTTTTTTTTGAGAGACTTATTCTAAACTAACCCAGGAAAATTGGTATCAAAAATGTTGGAATTCAGTTCCTAGTTCATAATGAATCTTTTCAAACTGCTCTCAACATATATAGGCTTATGTTCTCTCTTTCATTTGAAATACATGAACAATTGCTTTGTGATTTTTCACATCCATTTTTTTCATTAAATATATTCCTGTAATCGTAAAAATAGTTTTCTTTCTCTACTATTGCATTTTGATTCTGCAAAAAGTTTTGACTGGATAGGAAATGTAAGCATGCTTTTTTAGAAAATTAAAATTAAGTTTCTGAAGGTTGAAATGATAAATGAAAAAAATAATGCTGTGAATTCCAGGATGTTTTTTATATGTAACAGTATGTATTCCATTAGTCCTCCCTAAGTTTAACAGTATGAACACTTTAGGTCCTGAGAATTATTCATAAAAACAGATGAGTAAAATCACCTAGACATCTTGAATGGTTCTGACCCTAAGTTAAAACTTCCATATGTGAAAAGAGGTTGGGGGGTGGAGAAGAAGGATCTGTGCAGTTTCTGAGAGCCTTTAATCATAATAAGAAACAGCATGAGGAGGTTGTTTTAGGTTTACTAGAAGTAGACAACTAGAGTATTTTGTTAATTCTAATGTACAAGTGACTTATGTATGTTGTGTTGCCTCTGATTATTCACTGATCTAGAGATAGGATTTGAGATTGTAATCAGATAAACAAAGAGCACATGCATTTAAATTAAATGGACACCATAATGATGGTGGCCACTTTTGTGATCCAGAGAAAAATGAATTAAAATACCCAGGACTATATGTGAAATAATGTAAACAAATCCACTTTATAATCTCAAGGCAGGATAGAAGTCTTTATCCAATGAAAAATTCCTTTCAAACAACATTTCACTTTTAATATTTATAACATGGGATAGCTATGATTTTAAGAACAAAAACAGAACTTTCAGCCTCTTACTATGTTTTTTAGATTTTTAAAATGGTTTTAACATATAATGTATTATTTGTTTCAGGGGTACAGATCTGTGAATCATCAGTCTTACACAATTCACAGCTCTCACCATAGCACATACCCTCCCCAATGTCCATCACCCAG
>CM053603.1:150535020-150588696 GCA_028646535.1 Procyon lotor
AAAAAAAAAGCTTTTTATACATTTACCTGAAGAATCTCTACGTAAGAAAAAGATGTTTTACGTATCTACGTGTGACTGGGCCCATCTATATATGAGCATATACACACAATCAACTAAAATAAAGTATTTCTAACACATTTGAGTTAAAGAAAGTGAAGCAAATTCATTTGCAGCAAAAATTTGAGAACGGTGGCTTTAGGCAAAAAAAAAAGCAATTTCCAAATCCTCTCCCTATCTTTCCTTCTCTCTCTTTCTCAAATAAACCATCAGAAAAAAAGATTCCTATAGGAATCTTCCTATAGGATTTCCTATAGGAATCTTTTTTTTTTTCTTTAGTGAAGGAAAAGAAGGAAAAGAAACTTGTCTATATAAAGGTAGATTTAATTTTGTTTATCTTGTGAGATACTTTATCAAATTCTGTAGCATTATCAAATACTTGCTCTTGATAATATAAAGATGATATGATTGCTATTCCCTAACTTGTTTTAAATTTTACAACCCAAATCAGTCAACCAACTATTGTATTTCAGTTAGACTGTACCTATTCTGACTCTTTTATTCTCACATTTAATTACATGCTTATTGTATAATAACTAGCTTTGGAAATTGAGAAGTATAAATAATTACAATTCATCATCACTACAGGCACAGAGTGTTTGGAAGATGAGAAACTAACAATATTTGAGACTCAAGTAAAAATAAGTAATTGAATGGCATTGTAAAATTAACAAAAAATGTAAAATTAATCATGTCTTACAAGTGATAATATGCAAAGAAATTAATGTCTTCATATGTTTATATATTTCTTGAGTAAACTGCATTCAAAGGTTTGTTGTAACTTCAGACTAAGGATTATGAAAGAAAACCAGATTCAAAAAAAAAGGAGTCCTCAATAAGTTCAAAACAGAAATAGAACATGGACAAAGGCTTGTTTGGTAAACTCAGAATGCAAAAGGCTTTGTATAAAACTAAAAGAGTATGTAGACAGTCAAAGCAAATACAAAACAGCATCATACACGGAGGAACTTTAAATACATATTGCTAAGTGAATGAAACCAGCCTGAAAAACATAAATACAGTATGATTTCAGCTATATAACTTTCTGGTAAGTGCAGAACTAGAGATAGTAAAATGATGGATGTTGCCCCAAGAAGGGGAAAGGGATGAAAAGGAGCACAGGGGGGTTTTAAGGCAATGAAACTCTTCTGTATGATATTGAAATTGTAGATACATACATTATGCATTTGGCAAAACCTAGAGAAATGTACAATACAAAGAGTGTATTCTAATGTAAACTATGATCTTTAGTTAAAATCATGTTTCAATATTGGTTCATCATTTTTAAACCACACACTACAGCAATACAAGATGTTTGTTATAGAGGAAACTGGGGAGGGGGAGAGTATATGTGAACTCCATATAGAATGGATATATATACTCTGTACCCTTGATTCAACTTTTATATGAACATAAAACTGCTTAAAGGAAAAGTCTGTTAATTTTAAGTTAAACTGATGACAGCTAAATTTGTATGTGGTAAAATGTATTACTGAATAGAAATTGATGGAGAAAAATTTCCTTCTTCCTGGAACAGAAGTACATTAGTGGAAAAACAAGTGAAATCTGAATAAAGACTGTAGTTTGGTTGCTAGTAATATACCAATGTTAATGTCTTAGTTTTGACAAATATACCATGGTTATATAAGATTAGTGGAAACTAGGTAGAGTATATTGGAACTCTCTGTATTCTCTTTGCCACTTTTCTATAAATCTAAAAATTATCCTTCCAAAATAAATTTTTTAATACAAGCATCATACATGATCATGAAATAAATAAGCAACAGCCCCAACTATATGTTCATCTACTACAGACCACATTCACCTTTGGATCTGAAAGCTGGATGTACAAGAATGAGACAAACATGACTATATTAGAAACCCCTTGGGAGCAGGAATTGGTTCTGACTCTCTTTTGACTCTAAAATACTACAGGAAGAGGTGCTTATACATATTCAATGGCTGATTCTCAATTACCTAGAATCAAATGAAAACAGATCTTCTGAAGCCACTTAGTAGTACAGCTTGTGTTGTATTAATTAAAATGACAGTTTTTTATTTACCTTTGGTCTTCCTTATAGAGAGGCCACATTACATACTCCAAAAGAAAGACAAAAAGTATTACTAGAAAAAGTAAAGAGGATCTGGTCTCATCACAGGCTATGATACTTTTCTCTTCTGAATTATATATATATCCTATGGGAATTCAGTATTTAAATATTTTGCTAAATATAAAGCTATGGTTCTTTTTGTAAGTGAAGCTTTTTATTTTTCAAATTAGTTATAATTATGAAATATTCTCTAAATAATATTTAGAAATTGTTTCATATTAAGACATCTACTAATTCACTAAAAGGTCAAATGGATTTCCCCATCCTATTGTTAAACATGATACAGATGGTTAACTGTTCAGTCAATTACATTTTTGAATATGATCTTTACTTAGCACTGTGCTAGGTCTATGCTTTTTTTTGAAAGGCATGTAATGAACCTCTTCTGGGTGAAGTTATTCAAAGATTTGATGGATCAGTAATTTGAATCAGTACACGAAATCCCAATTGGTTATAGGAATAAAAATACAGTTATGTAAGATTTACAGAAACCACTGCCCCTTATATTTAAAAAAAAAAGTCCTTCTTTGGTACATATTGGTCATGGTATTTCATGAGAAATGTACATCCTAATCTTCCAAGCTGACAATTCAGACCTTGCATGTTTACTGAATATGTCTTCCAAGGAACACATAAAATTAACTTTAATTTCATTAAAATTTTGAATTAAAATTTTATAATTGAAAATATTAAAACATCCATTTATTTTATTTGACACATTTTTGGATAAAATGAATGAAAATATTCATGAGATTTATTTTAAAAAAAAGCAGGCCCAAGGCCACAAGAATTAGTTCATTTGTTTATAAGTGCCTTGAGATATTTTACGTCCTTTTTGTTTATATTCATTTCCTGTGGAATGGCTCCCTGCTTCTGTAACCAGTTAAGTATTATTCCTCTTCTGTTTAAATATTGCTATAAATACCTACCTATGTCTCTGTTGAGAATCATAAATTCTAAAAATGCTATATCTAATCCAATGTTAAAGGAAATGTTTTCCAAAGGGAAAGTGAATACTAAAAGAAAAGCTATCTGGTGAACATTTCCTAAGGTTGTTAATTATTTAAAATTCTATTCAAAATTTCATCTTTTATTTTCTCATTATCTATGCTTTGTCTATCACATATCATGAGTCTATTTTACAACATTTTTTCAGAAATTACCCATTTTGTATTATAAATACTATATTATATAAAATTAATATTGGGATAAAAATATTTTTTGCTTCCAAATACCTTCTACTGCCAAAATACCCATATTGGACCTGCCAAAACTTAAGAAGTACATTATATGACCTTCTACAACTGCCTATGGCCATCTATTTCAAAATTTAGTCTTCATGGCTTCTATATTTCTCTGTAATTCAGAAAATGTTGGGGCAATGATATAGAATTTCAAATATTAGAATAGCACATTAGATACCACTGGGTATGTTATCATATGTGCTATAGACACAAATATGTATGAGTGTGAAGATATATAAATATAAATATATGTTTATATCAGCAAATATATATACCAATAACAAAGTATTTAAAAAATTATTCTCAATCTTAATTGACCATCTACACATGAGAGTAAATCACATTTCTCCTTTTATTTTTTATTTTTATATTTTTTTACATTTCTCCTTTTAAATTCATTTAATTTCTACCCTTTAAACTTCAGAAAACCAAACTATTTAAATTTAATTTCAGGTAAATCCCTTAATATTGATCTAGGACACTAATTCTCAAAGTATGGTCCTTGGACCAGCTCCATTAGCAAAGCAATCTCTAACTATAGGGGTGGTGTCCTACAGTTGATCCAGAAGTACTTGCACATCTAAGGAACTCTTACCTAGGAGAAACTAAAATACACGTAAGTCTTCTTTAATCACCCATAGTATCAAAAATTATCTTTGAATCCTCCATTTCCTTTCCACCCATGTCCATTTGGCATCATTCCTAATAGAACAGATATCATAAATGACATAGCATCTATGACTTCCCTTCTGTGCCTTGCCAGGTATCTTTCTCAGATGACCTTAGAAACCAACTCTTCTTTGCACCTCCAGTCTAAGTGCACAGAGTAAACTTCCAAATTCCCAGCCAGCTTAACAATTTCCTATGAGAGAATCTAAACCTCTTGACATGGTGCACAAGGCTCTTCACAATCCAGTTGAAAATTATTTCCCTTTTTTTTTTCTTCACAAATTATCACTTTATTCCTTCTATCCCTTACTTTCAGATGGTATGGGCTGTGTTTTTTGCTCAACATACAATGCTGCTTTACAGTCTATGCTCTCTGTGCATGATGTCCAGTCACATATACCTCATAAATTCTGACTTATCCTTAGAGCTTAACAACCTCTTGCAGTCATTTTCCCTGACTCAGGTCAAGCAGAGCTGATAACACATTCAATGTAATATTGTACCTACTATGTATCTCAACTGATGATTTTCATCATATTGTAGTTGCTGGTTCATGGACCGATTTCTTCCACCAAACTTTATGCTTCACCCAGAAATACATTCCTCACTTCTCTTAAAAGAAGCAGTTTAGAGTATGGGTGGTATATGCAGTGTAAGGAGTCTGACTAACTTATTTTCATTCCTGACACAATTATTGGGTGTATGATCTTGTTTAAGTTATTTAAATGCTTTGGTTGTACTTTTTTCCTACTATGAAATAAGAGTAAACTTTGTACAATTGTTGTAAGAATTAAATGAATTAATATACAGAAAGCAGGGGAATACAATATAGTACATGGTAGAAGTATCAGCTATGGGTAATGTTTGCATCCCCACTCCATATGATAGAGCCTAGCACATAGTAAGAGCTCAAACAGTTCTTAAACAACATGGTGAATGAACGTCAATATACTAAAGATTTTACAAACCCCTTTTATACTGCATAAACTATTAAGAATTCAATAGATTCTGGAAATTAATAATACCCCATATACTTCCCTTTCTAAAATAATGCTTGTGATACCTGGGTAGCTCAGTCACCTGATCAGCAGGGAATCTTCTTGAAGATTCTCTCCCTCTTCCCCTCTCCCCATGCACACACATGCACATGCACACAATCTCTCTCCTTCTCTCTCTCTCTCTCTCTCTCTCTCTCAAAGAAATAAATAAATCCTAAAAATAATAAAATTAAAATAAATAAAATAAAATAAAATAAAATAAAATAAAATAAAATAAAATAAAATAAAATAAAATAATGCTATAACCCTTAGTCTTCCCACAAAATGCTTACCACTACTGAGATTTTCTTTGAATTAGGATCATCATTTCAGAAAAGAAAAAGTACTTATTATTGAAGAGATGATCACTATGGTAAATTTTACCACAAACTATTTCTTGGATTATATAACTTCTGTGTTTTTATATTTCAGTGTCCAAAATGTGTTGTTGAACTAACTTGTTAATCTAATTTTTACTCGTCAAATTATCTGGAAAACTACATAAGAGCACCATATATTTCTGTAAAAAAAGATCCAACAAAAAAATTTCTATTTTAGCAGTACAGAATGCAAAAAAATATAGCTAGCAATTTAGAAACATTTTAAATCTGGAAGGGGATTTATTGGCTAAAAGATACTGCATTTACCCTTATTTTAAAACCAGTCACATTAAAATGATGTACTAATTTTTAAGAAGGTCTCAAAATATCCATTAGTTCTTATGAAAACTGAAATTAAATGAAATTTGCTTTGGTTATAAGCTAACATTTAAAATACCATTTCAGTGCAAGTAAATTCACATTTATATTGAATCTAAGCTAAAATCAACTAGAGTTGTCAGAGAATGAGTTAAGGATCCTTAGTCAGCAGTGACAGTTCTGTCCCTAGATCACAGATGCAGCTGTAATTTAGGGGTGGGGGAAGATATATATACAAGAATAGGGAGCTAATAATAATCCTATACAACCCAACTTTTCTCTTGGGCTTATGAAAGAGCAGCATTTTTCAGCTGCTGAGAAAAATAGCTTATATTGACTGATGTATCTCAAGATGTGGCCACTATTCAGGGTGCTGTAAGACAGGACATTTAGAAAAAAATAGTTCTAAAATTTGATGGTGTGTAATCTGCTAAGTATTAAGCCAGGCAATCTCGAAAACTTCTTTGGTATTGTCCAGACCAAGACAGAGGGGAATAATGAAAAGAGCATGAACTCAGACCCAGAAAGCAGTAATATGACCTTGGTCAAATAACTAACACTCTCAGAGGTTTAGGCGTTTGTCAACATGAATTATACTAGATGACTTCTAAAGTCACTGCTACCTCTAAAATTGATTATCCCTTTGAATATATTCTACTGCTCCAAATAAAATAAAATTTTGCTACCTTTAATAAAAAGTGAAGTAGCTTGGGCTGCTTGAGTGAAATAGTCAGTTAAGCATCTGACTCTTGGTTTCAGCTCAGGTTGTGACCTCAGGGTCCTGGGATCAAGCCCCTCATGGGGCTCTGCCCTCAGTGTGGAGTCTGCTTGAGATTCTCTCTCATTCTTCCTCTGCCCCACCCACTCATGTTCACTTTCTCTAAAATAAATAAAAAATCTTAAGAAAAAGTGAAGCAGCTCTGTCAATAAATATTTTCACAAAATTCTACAGGGTTCTTTCTTGTGGTTTATGATTACATAGTTGTTTACTGCCTTTCCAACAGGGAAATTGAAGTCAAAATTATATCATTAATTCTACATTAAAAAATGGCCATCCATCACTTACATTCAACATTATGCATACAGATGACAAATGGATCTAGAGAATTTCTGAGCAAGCACAGTTTACAAGATGATTCATAACACTCAGAAGCTTTAATCCCCTTTGGAGACTTTTGACTAAGTTCATAAAGTTTATGATTACCAGCCTTCTTAGGATTCCATGGAATGGAATAAATATCCAGGTGTAGAATGGGAGTTAAAGTTCTTTGAAACCACCCCATGGCATCCTTCCTCTCTTTCTGCACTGACTGACTCTTCCTTAGTTATTAGATCCATAGTTCTATTACTTTATGTTGAGAAGAGAGGTCACCATTTTACATATTTTTGAATTTTAGCTTATCTTTAACCTCAGGTCCAAAAAATCATTGACTGGTAATGTCACAGGGAAGGGAAATTTAATTACTCTTACCATTTGAGCATTTTATGCCCTCCCTTTTATTTGTTTTCCTTTGTCTTCCTTACTTTATCAGATAATTTTCATTTCTACTGAGTCCTCCAATGGTCTTACAACTTACTCAGTTCTCGAAATTTGGCTTCTCTTTGTTTCATGCCTTTATTAAAAAAGGAATTCACTAATTAAAAAAAGATTCATTTTTTTAGAATATTCCTTCTTGGAATGTTAGCAAAATAGTAAAAATTCAACTTTATGCCAAATCACTAAGCTATATAATCAGAGGGATACAAGCAGATCCTAGGTTCCCATACAGGCTACCCATGGGAACTTTCACAATGCTTTCCTGTTTTTTTCTGACTCATATCTGTTCTTCAATTAAAACGTGCCCCATAATTACCTAGATTTAAATGTTGCTTTTGAATGTTGTACAATATCTTTAGTATGGCACATAAAATCCATCATAAGCTAATCCCTGTCACTTTCTAGGAATATCCCATAGTTGCTCCCTAGACAACCTTAAATTCAAGTAACTTTTTGATGGGACATTTTCATATTCTTTATTGCAATTTTCTTATCACTTAATTCATGACTTTTCTAGTCTTTAAGTTTTGTTATCTCTTTTACGGTGAGCAATGGACGCCAAATGTATAAACAGTGTATACAAGCAGTTCGAACTGAATTCCTAGATTACACGAGAGAAATGTGATGATTCTAAAATGAATCCTTATTGCAAATTGCAAAGAATAAGTTCCCCAAGTTACTGGTCAACTACCTATATTCACTTGTTGCGTGTTTATTGTAAAATCTTAAATGAAAAACATCCAGAGCTATATTAATCATGAATCATGAATTGTGCTGTATTAAGAGGTTGGAATGAACTACAGCACACCATCAAGCAGCAACTGAATATCTTCATAAGTAATGCTGGCCTCATTATAGCAAATAATGATATTCTAGTACAGTGATTCCCAAACTTGAGCAGCAACACAATCATATAGAGGGTCTATGAAAAAGCAGATTGCTGGGTCCCACCCCTCAGGATTTCTAATGAAGTAGGTCTTGGTCTGGACCCAGGATTTTGAATTGTTGTTTATATATTTAAACTAAGGATTTCAAGCTACATATTTATAATTATTATATTATATACTTATTTGCATATAAATATATATCAGAATGAATAAAAATAACTTGTAAACGTGGACTACTCAGAAAACCCAATATGCTAGCCTCCTTGATGTTTCTTTTCATATGACTCCTGGAAAGGAGAGGACTAATTTCAGCAACCCCCAAGAAACTGGCATGGTTTTTGTTCATTAAAGTGAACATCATTAGCAGAAAACAAATATTGGTAATCAATGGGCTATTAAGGTTGCAGAAGTACTTAAGGGGTTTGTATTGTAAATAGAATAACCTTTAAATGTTTTCAGGTGCAATGGCTATCATTTAGAATGGAGGAATTATTTAAAAAGTGTTTCACACTATTTTTTTGCAGGGCAAATTTAATTTTTTTAATCTTTCAAAAAAATTACCCACCAGACGATATCAAACCTCAGGATCAAAACCATTAAGTCATGAAATTTTAAAAAAAGAAAAAAGAAAGAAAATTTGGGGCAAATTATTATTTTTTATAAATTTCTATCAAAATTCTTGACTTAATAGAATAACAGAACTGAAACTCTTTCCGACTGAGGTACACATGTTGTTTTTATATCTTATTTCAAAGGAAAACTTAGAAGCTAGAAAATGGTGTTTAAGTATACTCTTTAAAATATTAAAGGAACTGAGGGTGCCTGGGTGGCCCAGTTGGTTAAATGATGGCCTTTGGCTCAGGTCATGATCCCAGAGTCCCATATCAAGTCCCACATCAGGCTCCCTGCTCAGTGGGGAGTCTGCTTCTCCCTCTGACCATCTCCCTCTCATACTCTCTCTCACTCACTCTCTCTCAAATAAAAAAATAAATATTAAATAAATGAATTAATTAAATAAAATATTAAAGGAACTGAATGTTTCTTAGCAATAAAAAGTTGATATTCAGGCTGCTATATACTATTTTGCACGTTTCAACAAATTTAATGTATAATGAATTGAGAGAACATAGGAACATAATTTGCATGAACATAGAAATATACAACATTAGCAATGGAAAAATGGTTTCTATTTTCTTAAAGCACTGATAAAAATTCTGTCAAACCAAATACAAGGTAACATTTTGATTTTTATAAATTAAATGTTGCTAGAATAAATTCTATCTTTGCTGATTTCTACCACTTATCCACATTTCCCCTTCTATTTTGGTGCATTTTGTTTCAAGGAAAGGTGAGAAAGAAAACTGAAAAACTTTGTCATGTTTTTCTAATTCGATCAGACATCTTTCCTTGAAAGGTCAGCACAATAGGTGAAAGTGACATATTTAAAATATGTAGCATTGTTCATTCTAGGCAGAAAAATTTCAAATGACCCAGAATCACATATCACATGTGTCAGAAATTTGATTTTCCTGGATCGACTTCTCAGCATATGAAGCAGAATTTAGACTGTGATTCATAAAGGCGGAATCCCAGGTGGTTATTGTTGACACCCAGTTGTCAAAATATTCTTCTGCCTTTCAGATACCATTCACAAAGTGAAAGCTAGAGATCTAGTAGGTAAGACTTAGAATCCAGACTTCAAAAACAGCAGTAATTTCAACACTGAGGGCAAATTATAGTAAACTGGAGAATGGGAAAGCAATGACTTGTTTTAGAGAGTATTTTTATTATTCCCACTCCTCTCTATGATACATTAAATTCTAAACATTTCTACTTTTAGTTAAATAGAATTTATTTGCAGGATTCTGGCTTTTTTACCTTTAAACAACAATCAAGATGAATTTCAATATAGAACTGTCTTTAGCTAGTTTTCTTAAGATTTTATTTATTTATTTATTTATTTATTTATTTATTTATTTACTTCAGAGAGAGAGAGAGAGAGTGAGTGCAAGCGGGGGGAGGGAGAGGGACAAGCAGATTCCATCTGAATGGGGAGCCCCATGCAGGGCTCCATCTCAGGACTCTGAGATAATGACCTGAGCCAAAATCAAGAGTCAGACGCTTAAGGGACTGAGCCACCCAGGTCCCCCTAGCTAATTTTCTTTTCAGTTAACTTCCAATTCATGGGCTGTTAGTACATATAGTTGGTATATATAGAAAGTTAGTATATATAGTGTTAGTATATAAAGTTTTAGTATATATAGAAAGTACTAACTAAACAGCCCTGCTAGTACAAACAACAGCATAATATCATATGCAATATAAACACAGATATCTATATGTTATATACTTATAGTATATATGGTATATGTTATATTATAATTTCACTTACATTCATGCCATTAAAAAGAGAGTGGAAGCATTAATAGACACCATTTGAAATAACAGATTGGAAATAATCAAACTTTTTTTCAACAAATACATAATGTCAACTTAGTTATAGTTCCTTGTTTTGGAAAGCTTTTATTTTTCATTCATTCTGGCAAATTTAATTTATGGACAATTAATGCAGGGACTCAAAATGTGGAGAATAAAAGAGGAAGTTTCATGATGGAAACTGGCTTCATAAAGTTTTCAGCTTCCTAGCTGAAATAAGTATCAGTGAAATGATTGCAGAATGTTCATGTAGAATTACAAGCTGTGGAAGTACAAGAGAGAACCAGGAAGATGAGCTTAACAGTGTTATGTGCTCACCTGGGGGATGTGGGTGGGTACGGGGGAGGGGTGGCAGGAGAGTGGCATGTGAAAGAATCAGAAGGTCTCTCTGAAGGAGAAATTAAAATATTAAAACTTTGAAATTCTCATCATTTAAAAGTTTGAAATAAATTAAAGTGGACACCCAACTTTTGACTCATTCACCCACATTTTGACTCTTTCTATTCAAAATATAATGCCAAGACTATATGCACACTTTTGTCTACACAGATACAATAGCATGTGATGTCAAAGACCATGTCTGGGATTCTTAATTGAGAAAAAATGTCAGGCAGTACTATTAATTTTCCCCTCCTAAATCCAAATCCAAGATGCCACATACAGTTGAGAGCTAAGATTCGAAGGGGAAATCCTCAAATTTACTTAAGAATAAGAGATTATATTTGTATAGCTCTTGCACATGCATTATCTCATCTATTTTGTCATAGATATAAAGAAATATCTTATTTGCCCAAACATCATTCACTACAAAATGCTGTGACATGGAAAGTATTATTATTCCTTTTTTAAAAAGTGAAGAGAAATGTTAAAGAAGGTTAATTAGCCTATGTCCAATCATACAGGAATACATAGCAAAGCCAGATTTCAAATGCCGGTGTCCAATCCCAAACGATGTGGCTTATTCTATTTTACTATTCTGCATATGATATTTAAGATAATACTAAAGCACTGGGGAAATACAAATAACATAATGTAATTCACAAAATAACATAAATACAATTATGCATTGCTGTAGCTTCCATTTAGAAATTAAGATATTTGATCGGGAAATTAAACATTGTATTCTATCAGAATGCCTTTAGTCTGAAAGTATGGGAAATATTAAGAAGAGTGATCTAAACAAGGAAAATTCTTTTACATAACTCTGTGGTTCTGCCATGCCAGGGCTCCAGGCTAATTTCTCTAGTGTTCACTGGGTTAGCACTTTTCTGGTCATGGAGGGAGTACAGCTGTTCCCGACAAGGACACTGGGCCCTCACAGGACAAGCCTGGAGATACACAGTACGTAGGCTCTCCCCATGTCTTTTTATTAGGAGGAAAAATTTCCCAGAAGTCACTGGAATTCTGCTCCAGCCTCATTAGCTTTACTTATTCTTGCCTAAACCAATCACTGGCAAAGTGATCATGATTAGCTCTCAGATGAGTTAACATTGGCCCCAGAGACACAAGGGGGCCATTTTCCAGGAACACAACAGAAGGTGAAAACTTAAACAATATAGGTGTGCCGTTCTCGAGAAAAAGCCAAGAAACAGATGTTGGGTGGACAACCAACAGGGCTTCTTTGCCAAAGAGTACTTTGTTTTTGCTTTGTTTGTTTTAGTACATGTACATAAGTAAGGCACCAATAAATTCCTAAGGAAATCTTTAAGGGAAAAAAATTCTAAAGAAGTTGAAAAAAGAAGAAGGTAGAAAATCAAAAAAGCTCTGCAATTACGAATTTTGAGAATTCTTTCTGTCATCACTTAATATAGATGAATCACTCATTTCAGGCTGTGCTTTTTCTACACTTCCCAAACCCTCTCCTTTTTTTTTTTAATTTTTTTTATTATGTTCAGTTACCCACTGTATAGTACATCATTAGGTTTTGATGTAGTGTTCAGTGATTCATTAGTTGTGTATAACACTCAGTGCTCATCACAGCACCTTCCCAACCCTCCCTCATGCTCTTCTTGTTATCTGAGCTTCTGTAATTAAGTGAATTGGGACTCATAATTCCTTTGTACTATTTGGTCAGCATGTCAATATTATCCTAATTATATGGCTTTACCTCCCTCTGATCCCTCGTCTACAATGATACATATACTAAGAAAGTTTATGTGGTAGATTGGCATTATCAATCAATCAACCAATCAATAAATTTAAATACTGGTCATATTTAAACAAAAGACTCTTTCAAAGTTGTAATAAAAAATATAAATGGGCTTTTACATGTGTTGATTTTCCCCTAAATCAAAGAATATTTAACTACTGATTACTAAACTTTCTGAATATAATTAGGTCCCAGATTCGAACATTGTAATTCACAGTTCATAAGGATGGTGAATATCATTGGTATATCTGCTTTACTAAAGTGAACAAACTCAGTGCCAAAAATTACCCATGACAAAAAAACTCTTATTAAAAAATAAATTGTGTTAATAACCCCCTGATAATTTCCATTTACAAACGCAGTTTTATCTTTAAGAATTTCATTTAGAGGGGTGCCTGGGTGACTCAGTTGGCTAAGCATCTGACTTTTGGTTTCATCTCAGGTCATAACCTCATGGGTCATGAGATCAAGCCCTGTCTTGGGCTCCACACACTGCCAAGGAGTCTGCTTGAAGATGATTCTTGCCCTCTGCTCCTCCCCCCGGCTCTCATTTGCTCTTTCTCTTTCTCTAAAACAAATACATATCACTTATCATGATTATATGTTATCCTAAGTAAGACACCAATAAATGTCTAAGGAAATCTTTAAGGAAAAATTTTTCTAAATATATAAATAAATCTTAAAAAAAAATCATTTAGAGAAAACCAAAGTCTCATTAAATTTCCTCCCAGATACTCATTTGGAAAATTTTTTCCAGGCCTAGTGGTATAGTACCATACTTTCCTACCAGATTTCCTCTGAGATTTGAAGCATCATTTAAAAATAGAGATAGAAATACTCCTCTCAAGAAAATTACATAGGTTAATTCTAAGGTTTTATGCATCAGTACATGTCTGGAGGAAAAGGGGAACAAAAATAGGAAAGAACATACATGAAGGAATGACTCATCTTTAAGCGTTTTCCCCAATATATTAATTTTATATAGCTCTGGTATACAATCATTTTTTAAAGTTCATATTGCAAAAGATTTGGAATTTGGGTGGGAGCAGGGTTGAGACTTAGAAATGTTGCCAGCAGTCTCCCAGCTCCTTTTGAGTGACCACAGCTCCTGACGAAGCACCATTATTCATCCCCTAAGGAAGGATTTCTCATCCTGGGCACTGTTATTTTGGACCTGATCATTCTTTGTTGTGGGAGGCTGCCCTGTTCCTTGCAAGATGTTTAGCAGCACCCCTGACTTTCCACACTAATTGCCAGCAGTGTCCTGCCTTACCAGTTAAGACAACCAACAATATCTCCAGACATTTTCAAATATCTCCATGAGGCCAATTCGAAATTGCCTCCCTCCCAAGCCACCTCCCCCATCACACTGAAAACCATTGCTCTAAATCAAAAAGTAGGATTTTCCTTGCTATTTCCAACATGCATGGACTTTTAGGGCATTATGCTATGAAATAAGCCTGACAGAGAAAGATAAATATTGCCTGATATCACTATTTCATGGAATTAGAAAAAAAAAGTCAAACCCATAGAAACAGCAGAAAAGTGGGTAACAGGGACTGGAAGATAGGAGAAAGAGGGAAAAGTAGGTAAAAGAGTACAAACTTTCACCGTAAGATGAATAAGCTCTATGGATAGAATGTAAAAAACAGTGAGTAAAGTTGATAACACTGTATTGAATAGGTAAAATATGGTAAGAGAATAGAACTTAAATGTTCTCTCTCACACACACCAAAGCAGGATTTTCAGTCATTTAGTATGTTATGACATTGTTATTACAATTTTTTTCTCCAAAGTTTATATTCATATTTTACTTAACCTACAAACAGATGCCCTGCTTTTATTGGAGTTAATCAATTAAGACAATAGCAAGTTCAAAATTGTTTCCAGCTACTACATGTCATTTTTATGGAAAAGCTGTAACAAAAATATCATGATATTTTTAACCATTTTCTTTAAAAACAAAAAAATCACAAAATTAATCTATTTTTGTCATATTGAAAATGGTACTGTCACTGGTTAAGCAATAAAAATAGTTAATTAAATCTAAAAGAATAAACAACTGTAAAAGCAAGGATGTTACATCTCAACTGTTAATTGACTATGCAGTGGTTTTACTCAAGAATTTCATCAGTTTCTCAGAAAGAAATGAATGTTAATCAAGCATTTTCCAAATTATGCTACTTATTTCCTCGTGGACATTTTGGTTAACACAATATACGATTTAAAGGGAAAACACACTATACAGCACCACAGGACAATAATTCACATCTCTCTCTTCTTCGTCTGTTTTGTTTTGTTTTGTTTTGGGGTCATGGAATATTATAAATATCATGACCTGTTGGGGAAATTTTTGTTTTCTCCCTGCTAGTTTTAATGACAAAATGGCCAGCTGTCTTAGGTTTTTAATGCATCAGAAAGAGGAAAGACACAGCTGCACCAGGAAAGCAATGAAGAGGAAGCCCAAGTTCATGAAGTTGGTTCTCTGAGGCAACAATAAGCCAAAGGAGAAACTAAACTGTTTGCTGGTAAAACCGTAAGAGTTTGTAGACAAAAATGAGGTAGGAAATTGGGCAGGAGATGGGAAAAGCCAAGAGGTGAGTTATCCTAAGTAGTGCTTCTAAAATTTAATGTGCTCAGCAATTCCCTGGGGACCATGTTAAGATGCAGATTCTGATTCAGAAAGTCTGGACAGGTCCTGAGAGTCTGTATATCAAAAAATCTCTGGGGGATTGATATTGCTGGTTGGTGCATGTACATACCACTCCTTGAGTGGTAGAGTTTTAGAACATTTCTCCCCACCCCCAACATATCTCTGGAAGCAGAAATGCCAACTTTGTTTCGTCACAAAATATCTAGTATTAATGTGGTAAAATGAATTCACTTATAAAGTATTCTCCCCAAATGCCTTAATACATAGACATGTGTTTTCTTTATACCTTCTTCAAAGGAAATCATGAAATAGATTGTTGCTTTGAAATACAAGTTAATTTCTTGTTGATTTTTTAAAGCATGTATATCTATTAGTAAAATGTTACTATGATTTTTGCTTTTCATACATCCTTAGGCAGCAAGTTTCTATAGTAGATAACCTGATGGAGTAATGAAAAATGCAAATTTCTAAAATCAGAATTAAAATTAGACTTGACTTTAGGATGATTAGTTTTAAATGAGTTTTCCAGCTCAATCTGGAGTTTTGATTCACTACCCAAGATGTGCTTTTATCCTAATAATTTGAGTCCTTTTACACCTATGGGAAAACCAAATCCTGGCTTACTTCATATTCTCCCCTCCAAAACAACTAACCAAGTCCTGATTATGTGATAGGTTTTGGCATTGTGTCAATGTCAAGGTGTACCAGGAAGAGAAGCAGATTCAAAGATGACAGATAGATGAAGTATCCTTGATGTAAAACATCCGTTGGTGAAGAAGAAGTTGGTAGTACCGTAAAAATCAGTATGTTTAGGCACAAAAATCTAAAGACTGAATACTAGCACTGAGTGGAAGTAATTATAACCTCTTTGAAAAGAGGATGAGAGTAGAAGGAAAAGAAATACACAAATTTGTTCCTACCACAGATATTTCAAAATAGCATTTTACATTTTCCACAAGCAATACTTAGAAGCAAGGTATGTTTAGGCACTTATTACACAATTTTGTAAGAACAAGAATTTTCCAAATGTGTATGATGATCCTCTCCCTCCCTCCCCCAAAAAAAAGAAAAGAAAAGAATTTTCTCACAGAATCTTATTAGAAACATTTGGGTCACAAAAATACTATACACTTTAGTAATCTGTGTCTGGTTTGGTAAAATACTAAAGGTATATAAAGAGTTTAAATTTAAAGGTAGTCCATTTTTTTTCTAAATAAAATTCCCCAGGCTTAAGCTGACCTAGATATGTTGCAGACATTTTGAGTGAAGAAATTAAAGCAATGTGAAGAAATTAAGAAATAAAGACAAATAAACAAAGGGTTTTACAGAGTTGACAATATATCCTACTTGGAATGGTCTCCAAGGCTGCTTTTACTGCTACAACTCTGCAGGTCTCCAAATAAACACTTTCTACATTACTTGAAATTTGAAATGTCTTCTCAATTCACCTCTTCTGATCACATCACAAAAAGAATATTAGATGATCACACTCAGACCATCTATATGATGCCAGTAATAATTAAAAGGCTTAATTAGTGTCATCAAGCAACTGATGGCAATTGGTTCAGAAGGAAAATATAAAACTTCAAAAATTTTAATAGTTTCATTGGACACAAATATCTGGCTCTCTTAGTACATGTATTGAATGTACTAATAAATATGTCACCAGAAGTAGAGGAGTTCATTTTAGAGAACATACCAGTAATTCCTTCTGTTCTCTATGAGACAATGGACAGAATCATGTTTCCTTTCAATAGTTTACCAGACTCACCCCATGTGATGGGTAAGAGATCCATCCCAGCTCTCCTTGAATTGTTTTTGAATCCAGTAGATTGACTAAAAGAAAACACAGATACACAAATGCATTTAAAATAAATATTTTCTATTTGCCTCTGTCAAGTTAACATTATCTGTTGTTGTTGATATAATATAAACATGTTTAAAACACAGGACTCTTGAAGAGGGCACGTTTTGCATGGGGCACTGGGTGTGGTGCATGAACAATTAATCTTGTAACACTGAGAAAAATAAACATATTTGGGGAAAAAAAGAAAAAAACACAGGACTGTATTTTCATGATAGGAATATGAAAGAAAAAGAAGGAAATGGCAAAGGAAAAGCAATTATGGAAAAAGTTAAGGAATCAAAATTTCTCTGGCTTTTTTGATGGTGCTTATTTATAATGATAGATCAACATTCAAAATATTGATAACAATTTTTGACCAGGTAATTATAAGTTTAAAGAAGAAATGGTAAAAATGCAAAACAAGAAACATTAATGCTAACATGCTATCAAAATAACTTAGAGACCATTAAATTTAACAAATTTACATATGATTTCATTATGAATGAAGTTCTTAAATATGCTTCCATAATGAACCAATATTTCTGTTTGTGTCCATTAGGACGTCTTTATACTGTCTGTGTCTAATATGAGTATTTTTAATACCACATAAATTGTCTACTTATGTGTAATAAACAAAATGCTTAACATAATTTCAGGAGAAACCAACTGTATTTTATAAAACTCCCTGGAATAAGCTTTAGTTATTTAAAGAAAGCATTGTTACTCAAAGGCTTTAATGACTTTACTCAGAACTTTGCACTAGGTATTAAAAAGTCTGATGAATAATAAGATACAACATGAATGTGTTTGCATTTTGAATATATTATTAAAGAAAGATAAATCATTTCTTTTTAACACAGAGGGTATTAATTTGTAATGGATTAGAAATTAAAATACAAAAAATACTTCAAGTTGAATTAATAATGAAAGGCTCACTTTGATTGTTTATCTATTAAGCAATGGAAACTATGGTTTTTACCTCATCCTTCATCTAATTCAGAAAGCAATCCCACAATTGACTAATGGAAGAGGTGGAGGAAGTTTACACAAAATAGCCATGTATTATTAACACAAACCAGAGCAGATGAATCAATAAATACAATCAGAAATCATTTTCAGTTTCCATATATACATAAATCAAAATACAATGTTAATATATGCACTGCATAACAGGTCGATGAGTTGTCATTACCACCCTTTAATCACCCCAAGTAGGAAACATTAATCTTATAAAATGTTAAGTAAAAGAAAAAATATATTTAATAGATGTTAGAATTCTAAATGTTCAAGCACTGCTTTTTAAAGGAAGATATTTGGTTATCTAGATAAGTATCAAAAAATTCTCTTGACTATTAAGTTAGAAGACATACAATCTCTAAGTTTTGCTGGTAAAAGTACATAAACTTAATTACACTGGAATTCCTTAATGATTAAAGATTTTTTTCTCACAATAAAGTAATCCCAATGAGAAGTAATTATATTTAGATAAGAGAAGAAGCCAATTGCTGCATGGATTACATACTGCAATTTTCATAATGGTATTATTTCCCAGGATATCATTTTGGAAATGAATAGTATGCTTAATTATATTGAAATTACCTGTCAAAATTATTTTTAAAAAACTTCTACCAACTAATCAATGTTACAGATAATATTTCCGATTAATCAATATTGGAGAACTTTTGAAAATATGAAAATGCATCTTCACCTTCAGAGTAAAGTATCTTACCAACATTCATTCTGATAGATAGGTTTGATTGATGAATCCTACTTTGACAGTTCTATCAGTCATCAGATGATTTCTCTGAGTTTTAAATATGATTTGCATAAAATTTCCAATGCCAATATTCATCAATTGTTAGATCATATTGGCAATCCCTTTGGAGGTCTAAATGGTTCAATATATTTGTGTGTGTGTATAATAACTGAATATGTACTAAATGATGAATATGTGTCACTCAACATGCTAAGATAAATGGCTGATTTAATTTCAATATGAGTTACCAGAGGAGAAAAGTGTTTGAGGCAAAGAAAATATGAATATTGTCTCCATTTAGTAAGTGACTCATTGGAATGTAGGTTGTTAACTAAGAATTAAATACCCTTTAGTTTTCTCTGATGATAATGAAGGAAAAAGGACTGGACTAATCATATCAGTATTTGGTGTCTACTCAAAAGAGAATAGCTAAGTCAAAAAGAATTATATCGCACTGTTGATTAAATAAGTGTAATAGATTAATTAAATTTATTTCATTTACTTGGAAATGGAATTTTTAGTGCACTCTATTTTGCATGAATGAGGAAAACACAACAGTGTCATTACTCACAATTCTGATTCTGTTGTCTATCAAACATAATTACATCTGTCCTGGTTATCTCCCAGTGTTGCATCATGTGATGATCAAATAATATAAATGTATTTAAAGCCACCATGAGTTTTTAACACACTATACAGATTCAATGTTCTTGTAAAATTAATAACCTGAACTAATAACTGTACCATGGATATATAACCTAATAGAAAAGAAGAGTGACATCAAAACACTTTTTAAAAGCATTTATTTTTAGTTTATATGGTGACTTTTGTATATAGCCAAATAAGAAAAGCAGAATCTAAGAATACTAGCCACTTTAAAGTAAATGATTGCTAACCTGGGACTTCCCAGGATATAACCTCAAGTCTCCTGTGATCTGTTGTGCAGCAGTCTGAGTGTAGAATAATTGAAATAAGAAAAAGAAAAAGTTAATGGAATTTGAAAGTCAGCATGTTGCAAGTGATTTCTCTGGATACATCGACTAAATCCAACATTGTAATATAACATATTGAACCCAACATTGAATCACGCAACAACTTGGGTTACTAATGCTTTTCTCTCCTAAAATAGATACACCCTGATCATAGCCTTTGGTGGTACCAACATACAAATGTTGGGGCACATGAAAAAAGCAGAGAGAATTGTGATGTACAATTATATTCAGTTTTTTGAGTTTTAATAATGATTTGCAATGTGGAAAGTTTATTTCAATTGCTGAAAAAAAAATTTGAGTCCATGATTACGAATTTTAACAAAGAAGAGTTAGGAATATTCTTAAGGTCAGATGAAGGATGGCTTAATTCTTTATTAACTGCCTCGTGCCAGTTTATTTTTCAAAAATATAAATTGTTCCTTGCCAGTGTTCATATTCTAATGGTATGATTTACAAATATTTTTGTTTTGTAACAGGAAACATGTCATTTCATTAATTTCAGAATATTTTCTCTTTAAAAATATTTTCAATTTAAAGGGCTCTATGGAATATATTAACTTCTTAAATTAAAGTGGTTTAAACTGGACACATTTTAAAATATTCTGACTCTGAGCAGAGATATTTTGCTTTTTGGCAAAACTGTATTTGGAAATCACTGTCCAAAGTCTGGATGGATATGGTTCTGGGTATCTTTAACATATTTTATCCTGTCAAAACTTTATTTCTTTTAAACAGAAAAGATATATGAATGGGTAAAGGGGTTCACATTCATGAAAACTGTAAGGGAATCCTTTTCCAAACTCGTTGAGTTGCCTTTTGGGAGGCACTAATGTGAATTTGCTGAACAAAATGAATTATGGTCTCTGATGCAAATTAGAAGGGGTAGAATGGAGTACACGAATAAGAACAAAGAATAGATTAAATTGGCTCAAATTGGAGCAAGTACTTTTAGAAAAGAGGAAACCTTGCTGTCATTCCTGCCACTGATCTTTACTGTCACTTTTCCCACTCAGCTGGATTATGGATTTAAGATGTCCAGGAGTCTTGGGGTGCCTAAGTGGCTTAGTCAGTTAAGTGCCTGCCTTTGACTCAGGTCATGATCCAAGAGTCCTGGGATCGAAGGCCCACACTGCATTGGGTTCCCTGCTCAGTGGGGAGCTTGCTTCTCCCTCTTCCTCTGCCTGCTGCTCTGCCTACTTGTGCTCTTTCTCTCTCTCCCTCTCTCTCTCTGTCGAATAAATATAAAAAATATTAAAAAAAATGTCCAGGAGTCTTGCTCTCTCTTCTTTCCTATCCTCCATCATAATGGAAAGACAACCAAATAAATATCCACTCTTTGGTTCATTTGTACTAACAGTGTTATGAAGAATCATCTATAAAAGGAAATCACAGCTGTTCCCTTCTTAATAATAACGCAATAAAATTTTTAAAGGACTCGATCACCAAAGTAAGTGTTTTCAACCAGCTAGTGAGGACAGATTAAAAACTTACAGTATACGTTTCTGGAGTTTTCACTCAGAGAATCATTAATACGCCAAGATTTTTTTCAAGGGCATTTCAAAGTTCTGATTCATGTGTCTATGTATCCACTTAGAAAGACTAAGAATTAAACTAATATTCTGTCCTGTAGATTAAGGACTGCAAATATGCAGACATCGCTAAAATAATTTTTAAAATTAAATGACACAATTTCTTACTGAAGTGGAAGATCTTTTCAATTATCTAATAACATATCACTATGCTTTATAGTAATGTTATTTGCATTTTATGAAACCCTAGTTGTACTTTTTGAAAATATTGAGTTATAAAAAATTTCAAATAATTAATTCTAGGTGATCAGAGGGGTTTACTGGCTAAAGAATTTAGACTCTTAACAATAAGAAACATGTTTTCATGTGAAACTTTCAGCTAAGGTGCCTTTAAAGCCAATTGCAAAGAACTATAGAACCACTGCAACCGAAAAGAAACCCATCCTTTGATTATGTCTTGCACTTACTAAAGAAAAATGACATTTCCTTTCCTATTCACATTCACTGTCATTGTCCCAGCCACATTTCTTGTACACTATTTATCTTTATCATTTTCATCACTTTCTGTTACGATAAAAAGAGTAAGTTTGCTCTAGGTTACAGATAGCAGAAGGGTCCTTTAATCTGCTTCTAGGTTGCACTTAGATGTCACAAATAGAAGAAAATGATACAGGAAGTGATAAATTTTACTCTGGGTGTTGTAATTCTCTGTATAGTACTCTGGTCAACCATAACATGGAATCAAGAAACCAAGATGTATTTTGTGACAGAAGTACACCAAAGCTCAGCTTTTCATTTTATTGTACATACTAGGATATGCCATTGAGAAGAAATTTAGAGAAGTCAAAGTTTGATTTATGTACTTACATATTTCAATATAACTTTTATCTACTGTGAATACATATTCTTAATTTAATAGCTCCTGAAGGCTTCCTGTTTATATTTATTTCTACATAAATATAACTAAAACTGTTTCAATAGAGTTAATATTGTATTTCATAGACTTAAACATATAATTTTTTAGGTTATAAACGAAGTCAACAATAACTTATTGTTTGCAGATAAGTCTTCCTGTAAACTCTCTTAAATTTTACATTTAAGAGTGTCATAGAAAAATATTAATTCATGATAATTTCTCCATCCAATTGCCAGCTAAAATCATTATGCAAAAATTCTTGGGAAAAAAATAATTCAAGAAAAAATTCTGTAGTGCTAGCAGTTCTGTGAAAAAAATCCCTTTTGTCATATGATATTTTAATGGCTTATTTATGTGATATAAGCAGATTTCTGGATAAGGTGGTATACTATCAACTTATTCTTTCTTATTAGCTTTTCTCCTGAGCAATAATCTTGGATTTACTTCTATACATGTCCTAATTATAGAAGTAAGTGTAATTAGCTGCCTCATCTCAATCTTTGCCAAGAGCAGGGAGATCTACTTGGACTCAAAACACACAGTCTCACAGTAAGATGTCTGTGTTTTAAAGACTAGTGTTGTCCAAGGAAATAAATAACAGAAACACAGACCAAAATTCTGCTTGAAACCTGGACACTTCAGTAAATGGAAACCCTGTGCTGTTTTTAATGTGTTAAAGCTTTCTTTTTTTTTTTCCTTCTTAATCTGAGAAATATAAAGGTCAATCTAATATCGTACTATTATGGAGAAAACAACTATCAAACTATCACTAGGGAATGTGTTCTTACAACAAAATAGTCCTTTCACATAAATGAGTGGGAATGGTCTACTGTCAGTGAAGTTTTAGTGAGTTAACTACTCCCGCTTTAATAACAGTGCCTAGAAGAGCAGGTCTCTGTTTCTGTGCATTGTCAACTGATAATATGAATCATTTAGACAAGTAAAATGTGTTTCTCAAAATGTAAAAGTCACTAAAAGTAGAACATTAATGATTATATTAACACTGTACTTTTCCAACATATTTTACCTTTTAAAGTGTTCTGGAAATAACAAAACTTGTAACGAAACTCTGACAGATTAAAAAGTGAAAAATGAAAATATATTATGCAATTTTAAAATTATAAAATAATCACTAAGGCAAATACATATTCAAACCTTAGTATATACATTTTGCCTTCACACCATAAATTGAGGCCGCCTTGGAATAAATGTTTTCATCATAAAATATTGATTATCAACCATCAACTACTAAATGAAAGCTATCTGTTCAGTCAGGGTTTGACTGATGGTTATGAAAATGAAACAGAATAAGCATATTTGTATTAGTAGAACAATTCTACTACAGCATTTCTTTTAGAAATAAAATACTCCTGGAAAACCTTGGATATAAGGATTCAAAAGTTTAGCACAGAGAACAAAAAGTGTAATGATAACATTTAATTTCAATTTAAAAACATTCTCTGGACATCATTATGTCACAAAACCTGTTCTTTTTTTTTTAATTTCAAAAGATACCCCTTGCAGAATAAATTGATTTAAATTTCTGGAAAAGAAAAATCAGGGTCTAGCTTTGGCTTCATCGTATTATGGGGGACAACCACATCTGGACTTCACACACATTGGGACTGATAGCTGCAGACAAAGACATGCACACATGCAAACAAACTCTTCAAGGTATAAATACGAGTCTCTACAAAGGTCCACAAAGGATTCAATGAGGAGTCACATGCTTATCAGTTTAATTCAAAACTTTCCATCTTAGAAGTATGGTATCAAGGGAAAAAATCAAAGTATTAGCGCTGGTGACAGAAAACTTTTAATGTATCACTGAAAGAGAAGGTAGAATTCAGAAAAACCTCTATGTGATTTCTCTTCATAGTATAGTTAATATGAACAGCATACAAAAGCTTCTATTTGGGGATTGTTCTTTTTTGACATCCAATCATGTTTGTTTCCCATATACTCTTACACACACGTGAGTATAAACCCATTCAGACAGAATTGACATTGAACTTAGTATATATTTACTAGGAATAGCTATTTCTGAGTGTTCAGTGCTTTCAAAGTTGCTTTTTATTTGTATATATACTTCTTATGCATCCATTCCATTTATTTTTAAAGTTTTCTAGATATATGCAGTAAAATAATTGGGATTATAATTATGCTACCACATAATATTAGACAAATCATTTAATCTTTTCCTTCTTGTTTTTAACTTATTATTATTAACTTTTATATTAAAAACAAATCTTCTCTATATCCCAGATGCTCTTTTCTGGGAAACTAACTGCACCCTCCTCTGAAGATTCATATTGTATTTTCTGTAATTTTTACATCTATGTTAAAACACTAAATTTTTATGTAGTATTTATTTGGTGGTCATCTGTTCCACCTAAGTTATCTACAAGGGAAGACTCTTTCCTATAAACTTTTTTTCCGAAGTTCAGTATGTAACAAATACTCAGGTGTGTACTGTTTGATAAATAAATAAATACAAAAAACAAATTATACTATTGAGCATGAGTTATTTTTTTCTTAACATTTTTCTTGTTTCATTTTTAATGGTTTTTAGATTTGTGGCCCTGAAATTAAATTTGAATTTCTAAGTTGTCACTATTAGCTTAGAGTAGTAAACCTACTGCAAACCCAGGCAAACATAGAATAAAATATTCTTAATTAGTTTCCAAAAGATCACCTTTCGTTTTTTTCTTCTCTGATTCTATATAGATTTTTAAAATATATTAACATTTGGAATAATTCTGGACATTGCTTATAAGGAAAGAGGAGAAAAAAATGTCTCATTCAACATAGAAATGTTTAAAGAAACCTGTTCATTCAGATAAAATACAAATAACAATGACTGAAAATCATTTTTCAAAAAAAAGACTACCAGCTTACACGAGCATTAAAGCTTACCTGAGCATTAAAATTTCAGATCAGAAATGTTAAGAACACCATAATAAAATCTGAGTTTGTCTTTTTTTATTTACCTAATGTAAATGAGTATTAGCTTATCTGGGGTAAACCAGATCATAAAAATAAACCAAGAGAAAAATACTATTTCCTTTTATTCTGTTTCTTTAAAAACATTTTCAGAATTTAGGGATAGCTATCTTTGATGGAGTTTATATATCTAATAAAAGAATAACCACCCAATTTAATTTCTATTTATAATTTCTATGATTATGCCAGTTCTTTACATTCAGTTAAAATGCCAACCATAAATTAAAAAAACCAACCATAAGTTTAAAAACCAACCATAAGTAGCTTTGGCATACGAAAGGGAAAAAATTACAATTTAGACATAACTCTAACTTTATGCCATCTTTGAATATTATAAGTATATCAAGGGGTCCAGTTGGGGAAAATTTATAAAATTAAATAATAACAAATAACTTAAGCATAGTTATTTTCATTTTTCCTCATCACAAATTTGTAATTCAGAGAAACAGAATTTCATACCATCTTGATGCTAAAAGGTGTATATTCATTCATAAAATTTTGCCCACAGTGGGGGGATAGTTCTGTTTTGTATAGAGACAATACTATTGGTGACATAGGCACACAGACACCACACACATATACACACATAGTGCTTCGAAGTGGTTTCCCAGCCTAACTTCTCCTTAGAGAACTACCATTGTATGCAATAGATAAATATATCTTTCCAAAACCTACAGATTTATATTAATTGCTAAATTATATCTGAATATCAGGAAATAAATACATGTTAACTACTAACAAGCTGTTCTCTGTTGCCCTTAGTCACCTCAAGGTAGATAGAAAACGTCTAAATTTCATACTGATTAGAAGCCAACTTTATCATAGACAAAAAGTTAATTTTAAAGCCTTATATTTTTATTAAGGGAGGGTAGGGATGGGGGCGAGAGGGGAGGTATTACTCTTTACTGGGCCCGTAGAATTTATTCATCTATCTTTATTATTTAAAAGAAGATAAATTAACCTCACCTTAAGGAACATATAGGAAATTCAAGACGAAACCATTTTGATATTGATTAATCAGCAACAAAATTAACTCTGGCTTATCCCTTTGCTCCTGTACCTTTTGAGACCCCGCCATGTAAATAGTCAAGATTTTTGTCTTAAAACAAGAGGCAACTCAGTTTGGAGAACTTAAAGTCAAGTTTATATTTTTTTGAATGAGAATTCCACAAACTCAAATATAAATAAAAAAATTTTAAAATAGGGAAAGTAGTTGTTGACTCTAATTCTCCAGAAGTAAGAAAAAAAAAGTTTGTTGCTAAGCCCTCACTTTTGCTTATAGCAAAATGTGTCAATAGCTTGAGTGGCTGAATCATCAGTTGGAAACATAAAGGATAATGCAGTAGATTGTTTTCTTTTTTATTTTTGTTGGTACATTACAGTGAAGAAAGCAAGATACTAAAAGCAGCTTTCTGATTTGGAAGACTAATGTCATTAATATGCTGTTTTTGTTCTTTGCCAGGTTAACAGAATTTATTGCAGCAATTAATGCAAAACATATGTGAAGTACCCACATGAAAAATATAATTGCCCCCAACTTAATTTGCTACCTTTCAAAACCCTGTTTTAGCTACCTTTTCTCAATGCCTCCACTTAAATAGAGTACAAGTGTTTTTATGAAAGAGAAGATAAATCATTATAATTTATTCATCTTAAGTAATTTATACATTATCTTTTACATAGGGAAAGTTTCCATAGGGAATAAAGTCTACTTTTTAGACTATTTTCTATTTTCCCCATTACTGACTCTATGACAATTCCGATGGTTAATTCACACTCTATTTTTATTATATAAAACTCTAAATAATATTTGCATTATAGAGACAATTACATCACAATCTGTGTATGGAATTCCTGACAAGATCTTTTTTCCAGCATGAGGAAAGGAGTGTTAGAGTGTCAGGAAGGAAAGACAGAGGTAAGAATGTGTGAAGAAAAGGCAACACAGACATTTTCTTCAATTCCTCTGCCCACATCAAATTTTCTTTACATTATTTTCTTGGTGTGTCCCCCGCCCACGCATATAATCATAACTTATGAGTGTAAAAAATTATGGCGTTTCTAAGTACTCTTTGAAGCACTTTTTAAAAAGCACTTCGAAGCACAATTTTTTCATTCCATTACTCTGGGTATTTCTAAGTTATTCCTGCAAAGTCACAGGACAAAATAGCTAGTCACTAGGATTAAGATTCAAAAGCTAGTGCTTTTCCTAAAGAGAAGGATGCCTCCCTCTTTCATAGGCATTGGCGTACATGAAAAAAATTTACCAGATTAAAATCAAAACAAAGACAGGAGAGGGGCTGACTCATTACTATTTTATTATGATTTGTTTTCTCAGTTTCCTCAGCTGTAACAATGGAAGGTGTTTCAGGGCTGTCTCAATGATTAAATGAGGTTCAGTAAAGAGTGAATGATAATGTAGGGGAAAAATCTTTCTAGCCAGAGGAATTCCGCACAATCATAATCACAGTGTTGGGTATGGCACTGAGGCCGTATTTAGTCTCGGAATCCCTGGATTCAATATTTGAAAAAAATATTTTTTATGAAAAATAATAAAGTTCCAACACAACCACTGAAATATCAGCATCATCCTATTACTAACCTACCTCGATGGCAGCGCTCTCAGAAACTCTTTCTGGCCCATTCCAAGTGTACTCGCAAAATCGGAACAGGGAAAATCCCGTTTTAATAAAATGGTGCCAATCAAACATGGGCTGCAGGAGAAAACAGCCTTCGATTTTGCGTGAGGGTGGAGGGAGCTTATGGAACATACCCCTTATCGCTTTCACGAGGGACCTAACAGGTGGCATTAGCAGGTGGCTTTAAAGAAAACGGGTTGGGAGGGTTCCTCGTTTTAGTTTAGCGCCTGAAGAACTTTAGGAAAGATCGTGTGGAAGACCAGAAAACAGACTAGAGGTCAGGTCAGACAGCAGCAAGCACAACTGGGCACCTCAGGCGCTCTTGTGTGTCCCAACAGAGCACCAGGTATACCAGGCGCTTTCCCTACACTGCAGGGAGCTCGTTCTAGAGGCCTGCAGAACTGTGCCCCCTCTTCCACTTGTCAAGTGGTGGCTCTGTGAACATGTGTGGAAAGGAGACCGCGCCATTTCCGGACGCCAAGCTGAAAAGGCCGGCTGAGAGTCCTGGGGCGGGGGCTGCGACAAAGACGTCCGGTCACAGTCTCCTGTGAAAGTCAGGACGTACCCGGCCCATCCTGGGCGCTCGCGCTCTCTGGGCGGGCCCGAGCCCCAGGTGAGGAGAATCCAGGTGGCGAGGCGGTCGCCGCCTCTGCCAACGCCAGCAGCTCCGCGGCAGCAGGCAGAGGGCGCACGTTTACCTCTCGCCCGCCGGGTCTCCAGCCCGCGCTGGGTTTGGGCAACTTGGCGCCCGCGCGCAGCTCACGTCCACCCTCCGCGGGGCTGAGAGCGGCGGGCCCCGCCGCCCGGAGGAAGCCCGCAGTAGCGGGGGTTCCGCTCGCGGCCGCCGGCCGCCCGGCCTGCGGGAGGCCGGGGCCGTGGGGGGCGTTTTCGGCCGCCAGGCGCGGAGACGCTCGCGCACAAAGAAGCACCCGCCTCCGGGAGGGCTGGGGCTGGGCTGGGGCTGGGGGATGCAGACCCGGAGCTGAGTTGTTATGATTTGACCTTTAAGCCAATGCAGAGAGAAAAAGTAATGAATTGTTGGGAGATCCCGTCCCCCCCACTCCCGCCCCGCACCACAGAGCCCGGCTCAGCCGGCGAAATAGTTTGCAGTTTAGATGCCCTGGTGGTGGGTGTGGTAGCAGCGAGGAGCGCTTGCTCATCTCTCAGCTGCCACACTGCAGTCACTGCCCGCGAAGCCCGGCTTCCTCCTAAAATTTCTCAGGGCGCACGTCTGAGGGGTAATCAATATTGTATCATCAAATGTGGGAGGCGTAACGCGAGGAGAAAGAAGCGCCGTCATCCCCTTCTGTGGCCACCCCAGTCCCCACGGCTAAGATTATTCACAACAGTTTGTTTGTACAGTGCTGCCACTTATTTTCCCCCTCCTTCCTCGCCTATTATTCTGACTTCACCATGTTGGTTTGGATTATGTGGATTTTCACCCTTTGCTTTGACTGGAACAGCAGGACATGGTTTAGAAAATGAAGGGAGGGAGGAGGCTGCACACTCAGGGCTTCCAGTTTAATAACATCACTCCAAGTTGGAGGCTTTATTTGCTGAACTGGTTTTGATTCCATCCACCCTCCACATGCATATGCCCAGGCATCCAAAGGAGGAAGCATTCTTTGGCGTACACTCTTAAAAGTTTCCTGGATAAAATATTTTCTTCTGGGGAAAATCAAAAGCTGTATAAACTTTAGAGAAGAAACAAACAACGCACCCCCCCCCCCACACACACACTTTTTTTTTTAAGTGTGCAGGTTTTTAGGGTTTTAATAAAAATTGATTAGCCAGATGTTTTAAGTGATAAATATTTTCTTTTTAAGCAAAATATTTATATATTAACATTTGTTTTAGAACCTTTGCACGTCTCTACTTCCCCATCTTTCTAATCAACTTTGCCTTTTCTTTTCACTTGCAAAGACTTTTTTTCTTTGTAATGGACCACCCTTTTTTTTTATTTCAGAGAAAGCTGGTAGGAGGCAAACTAAAAGTTGCTGACTTTCAGACTTTTCCAAGAGAAAACCTCCTGCCAGATTTCAAGAACTACCTGGTACTAGGCAGTTTGTAAAGGACCCAGAGATTGAAATTAAGGGGAACAATGCTCCCATACTCTGATTCCCACCAGGAGTGTCTTCTTAGTTTGATTTGTGGCTTGGAATTCTTTGCATTTTATAAAAATCACATTACTTTTATTTCTAGAGTCATTAGGAAAGAATTGTCTAAGGTTTGCAAATTTCTGAGGAGCAAATTTCAAGTCCTACTTTTTGGTGTACCTGGATGAATAATATAATGAATGTTTCACACCACCAGTCAACCTTTTATTTGAACAATCTGTGGAAAGCTACTTGTCCACTTTGTAAAAGCCCTGCATTGACCCTCCCTAGTGATAAAATCCAGATCTCTGAAAACAGAACCCAAAAGGAGACACCTGCATCTGTTTTTCTAAATCTTTTATCAAACAGGAATTAAAAGAACAAGGTTTATTAAATGTTTTAAAGGAAAAGTGTGTATCTTAGAAAATAAAGTTGAGGATCTTGACAGAAAATGATTTGTAAATTTAGTGTTCTTCCAAGATATACATATTTCCCTTCTAGTATTTATGCCAAACAAAATCACTGGGAATGACTAAAATCAAAGGTAACCCAAATCACAGATTTCTTAGTAAGTAAATGTCTGTAAAAACTTATCGAGGTTTGATGATTTGTGGAAAGTTTTATTAATATTTTCTTGAAGATTTTATGACTTGGAAAATGTAACTCTCAAGAACAGTCCTTGCTCTTTCCATTTGCGTTGAAGTTAGTAAATCAAATATACTGTGGAAATATGTTTTGCCTTTAAAAATCCTTTGCATATGTAACTGATTATTTAATATTTAAAAATTGCATATATTTTATTTCAGACAAATTCCAAAGCTTCAGAAACAATCTTAACATTTAAGGTCCTTTATAAAGAAAGTTACTGTGAGAAGCTAAAAGAAGTGAGGGTGTTAAAAAACACACCAAAATTTTAATATTGACATGTGGATAATATATTAACACAATAAAGAATTTTACTAAATCTTTTCTTTAAGGATAATAAGTTTCTTAAGAGTCAAGTTGAAACTACTAATTGTTTATATGAGCAAGGCGCAAACCATAATTATGTTCGATTAATTAAGAAACTTCACATGAAACTTCCTAAACCCACTAATGTTAAAAAAAATGCCTTCAAGTTTTGATTGTTTACAATATTTTGTTTAAAATTTTTTACATTAATTTTAAATGCCTTTCACTTTTGCTCCCAATTTCTAGAATTTCATGGAAAATACAACTTTATATAAAACACAACCATGATGTAACACGTGGCAACGGCGTTTTATTATGTGTAGTTTCCCTTTTACAGTTCCAGTTGTTTCTGAGTTATAAATATATCCAATTGACCTTAAATATTAAAATAGGCAGAAAAGTGATATCAACTGGAGTATCAATAATAAAAAAAAGTATAAAATTGAAAATTTGATAGCTGGCTTGTATTTATAAATCTATTGTTATTGCCTGAATGTGTATTATTTAAAATAATTTTTAATTGCTCACTTATGACAGGGACTAGAATGGTGTAATGGATGAAACATAAGAGTGAGGAGAATGGACATTTTTCCCACTTGAATTATTATTATCGATATCAGTTGTTGGGAAGATATAGATTCAGAATGAATTAATTTTGTGATAGATTTTGAGAGGTTACAAGAAGTTTCTTTCCAGCACAATCAAAATATTATCGTAGCAATTCAGGTTGTCAGTAAAAGCTTAAACAAATTTGCTGATAATCCTGTTAATGACCTAGGTCAAGTGTTAACTGTTGTGGGTTATAAAATAGTGAAATTAAGGTTTCTCCTACCTCCAGGCAAATAGCATAGTTATAACTATTGGGGGGTGGGGGTAGCTATTAGGGGAGCTATTAAATTACAAAAATGTATAATGCATTCAATTATTTAGTCTAGTGTGATGAAATGCTATTAAAAGCAAATGTAAACCCTTTTTCTAAAAAAAACACCTATAAAGATATGACAACTTAGTCTCTATAAATATTTCAATCACAGTGTATTATTATTTGAGGATAAGTGTTTATATATGAAAAGTTATGTCAATTTATAGTAATTGTTAAAAATGGAATAATCCATTGTTTAAATGTCTGTCTCCAATATTTGTTTAATAGTCAAAGGGAAGCATACAGTGTTCATTTGCAAATTTTACTTTTAAGCTTTGAACAATCACATAGTCGCCTCTAGTACTTAGAAGATTTATGTTCAGTAAAATACATTTCATAGATGTCCCAGCCACTCCAATAAGTCTCCTAAAATAAGTAGTATATAAATATGCAGATTTAATTTTATTTACTTTTATTTTGAAAACTTTGATTTCCAATGTAAAGAGCTCTATGGATAAATGTTAATCTAATTTACAAATGCTTTTGGATAGAAAAATGATTCAGTGCTTATGTACTGATGAATAAGCAGTACATTCTGCCTCAGACTCCTTCAAATATAGAAAAGTATTTAAAGAGGATACTTTATCCATTGCTAAAGAGATTGATACTTCCATCTTATAGCAAGTTTTTACCTCTTTGCAAAGTCATTTTTATTTACTGTTATTATCATCCAGTTGGGATCAGAACAGGGAGCAAATACATGGAAGTTCTTAAATAACATGTAGTGTAGCAATGCTCTTTCAACTATAAGTAGTTGATTTCCCATTGGAAATCTTTTATTGGTATGTCCTGTAAACAGAGACCTGATAAGATTTTAACAAAGCTCTATACAGCTTTAATAAAGTTTCTATTTATGTAGATAGGCCAACTGTTAGTTTAAGAGATCATTGAAATTATGAATAATCTATTAATGCTGAGGAGGCCAGTGATAGACAGTATCACCTGGAATCATTTTCTTGAAAGCATATTAGAAAGTTATTGGTAACCGGGTTAATAAAAGGAAAGTTCAGATGAAACTTTTTCTAAATTTTTTTTTAACTTTTTAATCATAGGCTCATGGCATTTTAATATTGATATTTGATTATCAAATCTCAAATTAAAAGAATATCACACAAGAGAAAGCAATTAACTCAATAGCTTGGTTTTGTTACCTTTTAATTATATCATGCCTAACTTCATAATAGATTGTGAAATAAATTCTGATAAATTTTACAAGTAGATTTCTAGTAAATTTTCTTTGGTGTTGAAATATAATTTTTAGCATACTATTTTAAGTGCAACCTAGTGTTTTATAACTTAGTTCTCAAAATTTATATCAAAAAGCTATATTAATCAGATTCATTTCATCATTATTACTTCCACCCAATATATGAATTTTCAGAAGCATTTTACTTTCTATTCAAATGATGGTTGTTATTGTTAGAAGAATTTCAATGAAATTTTGGCACATACTTGGAATTTTCACTTTTCATGTTGTTCAACTCAACTATGAACACCTAAGCTATTGCATTAATATTTAAAATTTCACTCAAATATTACTCAAGTTTAATCATTCATTTTAAATTTTGTTTCAAAACTTCCCTTCATGACTTCAGGAGGGAAAGGAGACATTACCCACAGGACATGATCTGGAAAGAATAATCCCATGAACAATGGATAAACTTTTATTCAAACAAATTAAATGTAATTGTGTCAGTTTTCTGCATATAGTTCCCTTTCTATATACATTTCTGCCTGCATAATCATATATACATTATATATTGAAACATATATAATCTGTGACTTAAAAGCAACTCACATTTGATTATTCCTGTTTCGTTAAATTAATTTTCAGTAATTATATATAAGCGTGAATAAGTTTCAAGGATCTTTTTTTTTCTCTTGCAGTTTACTGAAAGGTTATATTTTCCACAAAAATATTGACTCAGCTCTATTCTTGTGCATTATTAATTCAGTAAAATCCATTATCTAAATAGTTTATAAATATTCCATCTGGAGAAATACAATTTATCATAGAAGAATCGTACAAGAATAATATTGCTAGATTTCTAGTTGTTGTCAATTCTTTAATATCTTCAAAAAATAAGATTAAACAAACACTAATTTTAGCTTACTGATATATTACTCATTATACAAATGATACTCTTGCCTTTCATTCAATGAAAAATGATTGACCATTACTTTCAAATAAAGATTTTAATTTTATTTGTAAAAAAAAAAGTCACTTATAGGTGATCCAATGATTTTCTTGATCCTTATATTTTAGAATTTTTACTTTCCCAGTTAAAGACACAGAAAAATTTAATGAAATCTGCCAAATTGATAATGGCAGTCACTAAGGAAAGAACAAAATTAAACTGCTCTATTAGCAGTGAAAGTAGGTCACCAAATATGAAAGGCAGTTTTTAGATCTAATTAAAAAGTTCCTAAATATTTCGAGTACTTACTAGTCTTTTCAAAATAATGCATACAGTATACAATATACAACAGTGTTGGCTTGCCAATATATTTTTAGTGACAAAATATATAAAGAAGCATTTTCACATCTTGCTCAGTATTGCTAAATCGCAAAACAAACTGCTAAATGTTATTGTCATAAGTTTAAAATGATAAAGAGGAAATCAAAGTTGCAAGTGTTGCTTTAAAGCAATCAATTATTTAGAGAACTTTGTCTTAAGAGTCAGTGATTATATTCACAAATCATTAGGAATAGATCACAAAAGGTATACATGAAAAAAGCAATGTATCCATCAAATACACAATCTTATACAGGAAGCATCCGTGTCCTCAATATTACATTTGCACTTTGATCCATTGAAAAGGGATGAATGCCCATTAAGAGGAAAATAAATAACCCAACATCAGGAAATGCCATTTGCTGCATATGGACATTCTTGTTATTCAGTTATTTACTATACGTACCCAGGAGCTTTTCACTTCTCATCAAATACATTCCCTTATTTGTATACAAAACCTTAAACAAAGAGAATCCAACTAAGCTTAGTGTAATTCCTGCAAATATTACTTATGTTAATGTGGCATATGCTGCTCATTAGAACCTGTACCATAGAGCAAACCATCGCCTGGCGGGATACACATCACTTCAATACAGTAGTTGCAATATAAACACACACACACACACACACACACCCCATCAGCTTCAACAAACTCTGATTTCCCTATAGTCCATTCATAAATGCCATGATCCTTAAGTAGGAACAACCTGTCATTACCTTTAAACATACTAAAGAATCTAGCGAGAAGGGTTTAATTTTCTTTTAAACTTCTCAGAGTACTACATGGTCATAATTAGAAATAAAATACTGCCATGGCTATTTGGCAATTAACAACCGTGGGTTGTAAAACTGGAGGATTTTCCTTTCTTTCTTTCTTTCTGCTTTAAATTGGCAAACAAGGTAATTGCCTGAATTGGTATCAGATTAAAAACACATTTTAGGTTTAGGCAATCCAAAATTCTCTCTTAAAGTCTTTTAGAAGACAGTAGAAAATAAAAGCATATCTTTAGTTTACTCTCAGAGAAAACTGCTTTATTCTGAGGCACCTTAACGACCTGAAAAGGTTTCAGTGAGAACGTGCATTGAAGAGCGTTAGCCCTGCGGGGCAGGGCAGTTTGCTGTACCTGGCTTACCTTCATTGGAAGGTTGGAGAATCAGTTCCCCGAAGCAGTTGAGAACGGAGCAGCTGAGAAGGAGGAGGATGGAGAGATGACAATCCATGTTGCTGGTGCAGAGGGCAGTGAGAGGAGCATATCTCCATGAAGCATGCCACTGATGTGAGGGGGAGCGCTCTGATTGCTGGAGAAGTTACCATGCTCCGCTCGCAGGCTGATGTCAAGTTTGACACTGGAGATAAGGAGGAGTCTGGCTGCCTTTCCTCGAACCTCGCTCAGGGACTTCCCTGGGTCCTAGTGCCGTCGGAAGCGAGCGCTGTAGAGGAACGTACAGCACGCGGAGACTCCGAGACTCAGGGAGGGGGCCTGGGGGATGCGCCGCCAATAGGCAGGAAATCCAGAAGTTGTGATGGGACAGTGGTAGAGAGCAGTGGAAGGGAGGGGAAAACACTTTATTTTCAGTGAAAAGCTGCTATTTTATTGTTTGCTATATATGCTCTGCAGGTTAATTCCCTGAAGAAACCAGAAACCCTGATAGGAGGGTCATATGGCAGTGTGAGTGGAAAAGAAAGTGAAATGCCAGAAGATGTTTGTGTTATAAGAACAAGAGCCTTTCATTAAAAAAAAAAAAAAAGAATAAAAGATGATTGTATAATTCAAAGGAAAATTAGGATTATTCCTTCACTACCTTCAATATAATCATAATTCTTTATGAGTCTTTTGTGGCGCAGAAGGACACTAACACACACCCCAGATCAGAAAGTCTTTTCAGTTCTGTACCAAATGGTATCAGGGCTTTCAAACAGATTTGGCACAGGGATTTCAGTGTACTTTGGGTGTACTTAAGTTTTCTAAACCAGGGAGTAACCTTCTCCATGCTAAAGAAGTGAACAAACCCAGCCCCAGGAATAGCCGCTGGGCAGCATTTACTTTTTTCTGTTCTGTGGGTTTAATACAAATCAAACCTGAAGTTCTTGACAGCACATCACTACCCCTCTCCCTCACCATCTATGTTAAGATCTCTGGGTTCTATGAGATAAACATGGCGTAATTCACAGCTCCACATTCAGCTTTTCAGCCACTGCCAACTGATAATAGTTGGATACTGTTCTTCTTTAACATTCCAAGTCCAATGGCTAAATAAAGTGTCCTAGCACTTTCTCACTTTACACCATGGCTAGAAATGATTTCTCTTATTTCCAGTTCCCTTGTTGGACAATATAATTGCAATCTATTTCAGCAGAATAATTTTGTGACTTATATTTTGAGAACTACCTTCAATTATCTTTAAAACATCCCCCTAAAAATGATTGCTCAAATACCCTCCTGTTCATCTATCTTTTCCTATTCTAAACAAAAAAACAAGACTTACGTTCCTTGCACAACTCCAGAAAGTAAAGATAGGTTGGCAACTTTAAGATCAGTGATCAATTTTAGAGCACTCAGTTGTAAAATCTAAATAAGAGTTTGAAAAGGCTTTGCTAATAACATATTCATTTCACAAACACGATGTTTTTAATGAGAGAACACAATTTTCACATGAATTGAAGTTAAGGGCTTCTGAAAATAGCTTGTTGGCTATGGTGGGGGGTTGGGAGGTGGGTAGAGGAAGTGAGAGGAAGAGTGGCCCTGCTCACTTTCTTTGTATGCCTTGTTACTTTGTATCTCTAACTTCTTCCCACATTATGTCACCGGAGGCTGTATAACCCTCTTCAAGTGCCAAGTCTGTCAGAATTGAAAATAATGACAGATAACTGAACAGAGGACTCAGATAATAGTGACTCTGGCATTTTGTTAAAGTTGCAACACAACTTCAGTCTTTCCATAAGGCACAGTTCCATTGTTCTAGGGTTAGATAAAATTTTTCTGAAACTTGAAAGAAGATAAAGTCTTATTTAGAATGACAATTTATAAACATTTTGGAAAAATATGCCAATGTGCTGATATCCTCATGTATGGCGATAGTGTGAAAACGGGTGAGAAACAATTCTTGGCCTGGGAATATGATATAAACAACATAAGATCTCTCAATTATAGACTCTCTAAATCGAGAGCCATCAAACAATAAGTAAAGAGTTTCCACTCTTTCTGAAATAGAAACTGAAATTCCAGTTTCCACAATCTAAAATACTTATTAAAAATGCATATCCCTTCTGCCCACCACAGATTTACTGAACTAAACCTTTGAGGTTGGGACCCAGGAACCTGCAATTTGACAAGCTCCTCAGGAGATCCTTGTGGTGATCCCAACATTTGAGAACCACTGCTGAGTATGAAGAGGGAAAATCAGAAACAGAATATGAGATTTGAGGCAATTTTATAAGTAAAACTAAAGTGATAGGAGCTGACCTACAATCTAGTGAAAAGAAGGAAAACACAAGTTGAAATTAAAATAGATGTGTGAGGTGAAACAAACACTATTCCCCAAAGAAAATCTGGATTTGGTTTTTGAGGAAGAGGGAGATGACCCAATATCTGCAATGTTTAGTTCACCTAATATTTCGGTTTAACAGAATGTGAGTATCTAACATATACCTGATCATGTGCTAGACACTGAGGGTAAAATCATGAAGAAGACCTTTTCCCTGTCCTTTAAAATAATTTAGAATCACATTATGGCAAGTGTTAGATAGAGGTAGAGTTTTTTATAGTACGGGGTAGGGGTTGGGGATAATTCAAGTTAGGGGTTAAAGGATATTCCCTTGAAAGGAATAGAAAGCAATTGAGTGGCACAGAAAAGATTTATTTTAAAGAGAAGAGTTCTGAGAAGAGAAAATATATTTGAAAAGCATGCTTTCTGGAAGAAATGACAAATATTTCTATTATTGGAGCATAGACTTTGAGGTGAGGTGAGAGGGTATGAAAAAAAGAGGAGGCAGGAGAGATAGGAAAGAGAAAGGTTATAAAGAATTTTGTGAACCCTTCTAAGGACCCTGGGCTAGAAGGTGATGTGAGACAGAAGAGAGACCTATTCAATTTGCATTTTAAAAAGATAATTTTGCAGGGCAACTGGATGGTTCAGTAGGTTAAGCAGTTAAACTTCCGACTCTTGATTTCTGCTCAGGTCACCATCTCAGGACCCTGAGATCAAGCCCCACATCAGGCTATGCTCTCAGTGGGGAGTCAGCTTGAGATTCTTTCTTTCCCTTCCCCTTTGCCCACCATGCTCATCCTCACTCTTGCTCTCTCTCTATAAAATAAATAAATCTTAATAAAATACAATTAAATAAAAATAAAAAGATCATTTTGACATATTTAAGTGGGGAGAGTAAAATAGGAGCAAAAACACCAATTAGGAGCCAAGAGACCAATTAGAATCCCTTTGCAATAGAATAGCTGATATCATATGGAGATAGAAGTGGGGCTCTTGAATCAGACTAACATAGGTTACTGCCCTTGCTCTATTACTCTTAGTAAAATTCTAATAATAGTAGATCCTCCCTGATAGGGATGTTGTAAGGATTAGATAAGATTTGGGATGGTACAGATAAAATCTAAGCTTAGTGCTTGACACATTAAAAGCATCCTATACATTTTTTTTTAAATCTTGATCTAAAAGAGAGATCTAGAAGGTATGATGCTGAACACTTCATCATAGACTGATTACAAGAAATGAGGTGGCTGGAACTTTCTGGGAGGTCTTTCAATCTCTGGCTTGAGTGAGGAGGTAGTCAGGAATGCCAAAGCAAAGATAGGCATGAGATACAACAATTTCTATTTTCTATTTTACGTGTATCTACAAGAAGTGGCCCAAAGAAAAGCCAAGGATAGATGAACTACTAGGAGACAAAGACCTTCACTGGAGTTCTTCTTTTAGGGATAATTTCCTTTGCAAATAATGACTATTTAAAAAATAAGTAGGTTCATCCACATAAGCCAAGTGTTGGCAGAAAGATGAGTTGGCCACGGATGAAACCCTAGCATATACCAATACTTAAAGGACAGGCAGAAATAGAGGAGAACAAAGAGCTAGAAAAGATGAACATATTATTAAAACTTTTTAAGGGTTTCACAAAGAATTCATGGCCAGTAGTGCATGCAAGAAAAATAGTCAATAAAATATTGATTAAATAGTAACAGCTGGATTTGACAGCCAAAGGTTTTGATAACTCCGGTGGCTGCAGTTCTGGAGGAGTAAGTGGGTAGCACATAAACATTGAGCTGAGGGAGTTAAATGGAAAGTGAGGAAGTAGAAAGATAAATGTACCCTTCTTTCAAGAAGGTGAGCTTAGAGGAGAAGGCATTCCTAGAAAAGGAAAAAGCAAGAGGTAACAAGAGTACTAAAAACTGGGAGAGCCTTGCAAGATTCCTCTCTCATGTGCTTGGCTGACTAGTGATGCAAATAATTGACAAGAATTTTGGTGGATCAAATTTAGGGTATGGAGAAAAGGTGGGGAAACGATGGCTTCTGTGTAGGACATGGCAAGATGCAAGTGTAGATATTCAAGCCAATGTTAGAAGATAAGCCCAGAAAGGAGGGCAGGTTAGACACTGCAAGTTAAACAATCCTTAGTGAATTGGTAGTAGCTTAACCCACTGGAATAGATGAAATTGTCCAAAAGGGTCATAAACAGGGGGGGAGAATCAATTCTGTTAAATAAAATATTCAAAAGGCGGACAGAAGATGTATAATTATCAGAATTAATTGAGTAAGAGTATTATAAAAGAAAATTAAGAGAGTTAGAGATGGTAAGAGAGATGAAAATTTCAGAAAGGGAGAGAATCAATAGCAACAAGAACAAAAAGATTTTTTCCTTTATTTATTTATTTTTTAAAGATTTTATTTATTTATTTGTCAGAGAGAGAAAGAGAGAGAGAGAGAGAGAACACAAGTAGGCAGAGAGGCAGGCAGAGGCAGAGGGTGAAGCAGACTCCCCGATGAGCAAGGAGCCCGATATGGGGCTCCATCCCAGGACCCTGAGATCATGACCCGAGCTGAAGGCAGCTGCTTAACCAAATGAGCCACCCAGGCATCCCAGATTTTTTTGTTTAATGAAAAGGCCAAAGGACTGGGAATCCCCACCCCCAAAAAATCATACTTAGAGCTGCAAAATTTTTTAGAGCATATCATTTTACAGTTAGAGAAAGACTAAAACATTAGTGACTTCTTTCTGTTCACACAATCAAAAACAACAATAGGAAAGTATCTGAAAGCTCTTGCCAGTATGCAAAGAAAACATTAGAAAAAATACTTATGAGGAACTTTATAGGAAATCTGCCATTACCTACGTGTTCAAGGCTGATTAGAATAGAATAACCCAAGAAAGCTTCTTGAAGGGTTGTGATTTTTTGGGACAGTTACTAAATTTTGGACTTGAAAATAGTCACAGTAGGTTGCACAAATTAATTTGCTGTATTTTAACTGATATCCACTGAATTAACATATCTCGAATTTAAACATGCAAGTTTATGCAATCAATATAAAAATTAGCATGCCTGAATTAACTGAAAAATTCTAATTGTAAGAAAGATTTCATTCGATTGTTATAAAGTCGTCAAAAGAAAAGTAAGAAAAAAAATCAGAAATGTGATTTGCTTGCCAGGATGGACCAATGCTATTTAAAACATTCTATTACACTGACTTTTATATCTACCTCTGAAATATTTCTCCACTTAAAAAACAGTCTTTACTACTACCATTACTTCCTAATCTTCCATTTCTCTTCCCAAAAGACAGTCAAAATAAGCCAAGAGTTCATCTTAAAATCTAAGGAAAACATCCCAAAGCCCTGAGCAAATTCTGAGCAAGAGCACATGGAGTTTGAGGTGGTGGGAGAGTGAGGGAGCATTTGGCTGAAACAGAATCAATTTCATAGTCCTTTTAAGTCCATTTTTGAGAAATACTCATATATGGTTATACACATACATTCCCCACACATATATACACTCACATACATATATGCACACATGGAGGAAATACTGTATTGATACTTTACCCAATAATGTTTTCTAGAATGGGTTGTCTCAATCTTTAACATGCAGAAGATCAGGAGTTTGTAAAAATGCAGACTGACTTTGGAAATCATGTACAGGGCCTGAGATTCTGCATTCCTGCAAGTTCCTACACCATGTCTTTTGCAGGTCTGATAGTACTTTGCATGGCAGAGTTCTAGACTATATAGATCTTGTTTGGAAAATTAGTAGAAATATGTAGATATCATTTAGATACAAGCATAAACATATTAAAAAGTCAGATGGTAAAAATATATGAAATACATGGCCCAATAGATTCAACTTTATCTTTCAGTAAATTTCCAGATAAACCTAATGCTCCCACAAACTATTTAGATAATACTGTAATACGCTAAATCACTTTTCTTGAAGGTAAGTAGTCAAGACTAATTCACCATTACTGTGAATTCTTACTTTTCTTTTATCTAAGTCACTCTTGTAAGCATTTTATAATATACTGATCTGCCTTGTTATTGAAGAGTTTCAAGGGTATGAACCGTCTGCCCAATATTTTAAGTTCTTTAATGACAAAGAAAATATCAAACATTATCTAGAAGACAGAAGATACTGCTCAACACGAGAATGTATTATAATCTCTTTCATTTTATTTTAGAATATGCTAAATATGTGATAATTACAGTTTGATAATAATTTCTCAAGGTATGTAATTGAGGCCAAATTTCAACTATCCAAGGGGATTTACAAAGCTTAACAAGCATAAGAAAACCATTGTAAAAACAAATCCATGACTTAATTCAAAATGAATTTGTGTTTACAAGTATTAGGACATTTATCTAAAGATGAAAAATTAATGTCCCTTATTTCTGATGGATTAATTTTAATTACAAAATAACATTTTAATTTTCTTGATATACTGATATGTAGTTCAGTAAAACAAGTATTAGAAATATGGTTTAATGATGTCACATATATATCATACACATATATGATTATGGCTCAGGTAAAAATGTAGGTGCAACCAGAGTAATTTTTAACAAAGAGCATAAAGTAATAAAGGATTATTAAATACTCCATAAAAGTATTTTGAGAACACATGGCTTCAATTTTGTTTCTCAAGTATCTTGTAAGCCTGAACATAAAATAGAATTACTCAATACAGAAAAATTAACTGATTATGTGCTTGTCTAACTATAGTCATCAATTCAGCTGGGAACTGGAAAAATAATCCATATTAAGTCATAGGGATCTTATATTCAACAGTGTCAAACATTTGTGATTTTTCACGGATGCTCTGGTTTCCACAAGCGCCCAAATAACCTCACCTGCTTTTCCAATTTGTCTCCTAGACTGTGCTGTGGGTCAGTGATCCCTATTATGTCACATCAATACAGTGGTTAAATAATGATAAATAATTTAAAATGTGGCAGGTAATCCACGTCTTAATGTCAATCATCTTTACCCATGCAGCATTTCCCAAATTAAAACGGAAACTATTTCCATTTTAAACTCTAAGTTTTTATATATCCAAATATATTTCCTTAAATAAAAATTACATATTTTGCATATTTATTTGAAGCTCAAAAGGTAGCTGAATTTTAAAAATAAATCAAGATCCAAGGAATTGCTCCTAAAACGTTTAAATGCAATTACAAATACAATAATGACATCATTTTTCTTCTAGTAAAATAAGATACCTCCTCCAGTTCCTAATAAGCAATGAAAGGATTCGAAATATGCATGTTGTATTCTTATTATTTCAAGTGTACTCACTTAGCAATGTCTATTATTTAGTTAGTTTAGGCTCAAATAATCAACAGTTCTTTTTTGAAACACTTGTGCACGTAAAGCCCCGAGTAAAAGAGTGGACCTTTTTTAAATCACTTCAGAATACAATAAATTTACAAGTCAAGCTCACATATAGGAAGCCTGTCTGTTGGAGGTACATCACATCGAAACCCATGAAAGGGTGATGTTATATGCTAGTACTCACTTTACTCGATTTCATGAAAGATTTAGGAAGTTGCTGTAGACTGTGAACTCCACTAGAGGGCTCTGCAGAAGCAGCAGCCACTGCAGCTGAAGATTCAGGTGTGCAGATCAGCTCATGGACAAAAAGCACAGAGGTCTTTCCAGGAATTAGCACAACTTTATTTTTAGGTTTAGTTTGGTTGGTCTCCTGATTGCTAGAAATTAAGAAGGGTTATAGAGGCCTATGCGTGAATTTTATCTGATCACGTAGAATTCTTTTATTTCTCTTACCTGGACCCAGTGATGAACTCATCAAAACTCTAAAGAATCAAGAAAACAAAAGTGTCACATTTGATTTCTGATCCGAAGAAATCTATTCATGTCTACATTAACAGGTGTTGAGATGAGTGATACAATTTCTTCTTTATGATTCCCTCTTCTACACAATTTCCTTATTAAATTTCCCCGTTGAAATGGATAATAAGAATGTGTGAATGTAAGATTTACAGTATATTTGAGATGCTTTCGGCAAAATACGAGTTAGTAAAATTTACTGAAAAAGTTAAAGGAATTTGGTAAAAGTGACAGTGACGCAGGATCTCCAAAATGGATAGTCATGTATATGGCGCCTATGGTGGACAGAAGACAGGGGCTCACCCGTGGTATTAATGGTAAAGGTATTGCCGAGAGCAACAACAATAGCAAACAGAATAATTTGGCTCTAGCACTTTAAATGTATAAGCCTACATCTTTAAGAATGGATCCAAATAAAAATGTATAGACCAAATGTTCTAATACCCTTTCTGGACAACAATATACCTGATGTTCCTATGGAACGTGTCTAGTTCTCATTAGTAAAAGTGACACCCCATCATGATTTTCATGAGAGACATGATATACTCTTTGAATTTGAATAAGTACAGAAAATTATTGCAGGGATGAGCTTTTCCACTGGAGGAGAACATGCCTAACTTAGAAATATGAATTTATTTTCTATATTTACTGTAAAAACATGAATTATTTATTTTTAATAAAAACTTCAGATTGAAAGTTTGCATAATGTCCACAATATTGAACAGTGTCCTTGTTTCACAATCTTTTAACTTAGAACTATTTTTGATGGGTCGATGGAGACCCTTCATTGATGGAGTGATAAACCAATCCTAACAAATACCATGCTATGACAAGCCTGATGAAGTCCAGAATACTGCATTGTTAGAACTATAGAGATGACTGTGAATGCTAAGTTTTCTGTAGATCGACCCCCTGTATCCAACGTTTGAGCCTGCCAAAAGATGAGTTCATCCAAAATGCCATGTAGTTAATTAGCAAGTAAAATATAAATTGCAGGAGAGCAAAGATTTTGGTCTGCTTTGTTCACTGCTATCTTCCTAGCATCTGGAACAGAACCTGGTATATTTTAGGTCCACAATCAATATTTGTTGAATGAATGAAAACATAATTCACACTCATGATAATATACTTAAAGCTTTGCTTTTATTGGTCTGCTTTGTCCCATTTTCAGACTCTTTTTATGCCAGACTTCGACACTCTACACAGCAGCTTCATTCTTTAGTTTTCCTTTTCAAATTTTTTATCATAGCCCAGAAGCGAAGGCAGAAGGAGTTACTCACATAGCAGTGAATTAGTAAGATTTATTCCATTATATTTGGATAAATTAATATATTTGCCTTTTTGATAGAAACTTAAACTAGCAATCTTACACCCCATCCCTTTAAAAATATAGACAACTAGGTTGACTAGACAATATTAAGGGCTATTTCATTGAACTATTGACCCTAGAGAGAAGTATCTGGAAATTATTCTTGAGGCAACTAATAACCGAACAGCAAAAACCTTTGTCTTCCTTTGTGCATTAATTGAATTTATTTAACAATCTTCATGTTAACTTATTTTCATTTGTAATAAATAGACTTTATACAGAGGAATTCAAAGTAAGACAAAACTACAACTTAACAAAACAGTGAAAATACTTCAATTTATAAAATTCTCCTCTTTATTTTTAGTTTTTAAAATTTAAAATCCTCAAAATGCAGTATTTTATTTTGTGGGTTTCCCCCCAACGATTGGGAGAAGGCATATGTATACCTTTAAATTCCCAATAAATCAAACCAGAGATCTCAGAGATCTCTAGGCTTCATGATTGCATAAATAACGAGAAAATGACTATTAGGTATGAATATTAAAATGACTGCTGGAGAAATCAATTGTTATATCCAGTTAAATTTCAATTTTTTGACTTCCTCAAAAAAGCCATTTAATGTCCATAAAGTTTAATTTATATTTTAATTAATTGTACCACATGTAAGTGATCTTCATTTTAGAGCCATCAATATTTAGCAAGGTAGCAATGTATTTTTTTTATTTGCTAAATAACTCACTGTGGAGTAGAATAAATGTACATCTGATTCCAAAAAAGAGCCTGGTAAGCAGCTGTGAGATTTAGAGGTTTTGTTTGTCCTCAGGACAAGCATATTACAGAAAAAGATAGTGCGGCTCAAGTTCTTTCATGTTGTTCTACACGTCACAAGTCAGTTCATATCTAGTATAGATCTAGTCCTTTATTTGTTTAGTTTATTTCCCTCATCAATATTCAATTACCTGAATTCCTTATGTAGCCACTTGCATTATTTTTTATCAATCTTAAGACTATAAGGAAAGAACCTAGAGAAAAAATTTAACGCATTAATCATGAGATTTAAAGAAAAAAAAACCAGCCTCTTCATCTTTAATTGTATATTTAGCTATTCAAGAATTTAAGGATAAGCAAGGTTAGCTTTGGGTGAAGAAAATTTTTGTAACAGGGCTAAAAGCAGAAGTCCATTCGTTTAACACAGTTGCTGAGAGAGGTTATTATAGAGAGGATTTCCAACTTGGAAAAAATGAGTCTTTATTCCCTTGGATGCTTCTTTGTTTTATGTAGCATTGAAGTCCTAGAATTAAGGCAGTGAATAATGTTTCAGTAAGACTTCCTATACTGAGAAATTCTTCAAAGCAATCTTAGGCCATGGAAACCTTGAAACATATTTCAGCAGGTTATATTGCAATAGAATAAATAGAAAAATTACGGAAAAATGGCAGATGTAAATTTCAGCCGTAGAAAATTCATAATATCCCCTACATCGTCTCAACACCCAAAACATGTTCTAGAACATATTTTTGCTCAATAACAAACCCTCTAGAAAGGAGTAAGTTCATGGAGAAATAGGGTAAATATAACTTTAAGTAACAGAAACAGCGATTCAATCTACTTGATCGAGACTATTTTCTACCACTTTATGTTGTGTGCAGGATCACTTAACAATTATTTAGAAATTCCTACTTGATTGGGGCACCTGGGCAGCTCAGTCGGTTAAGCAGCTCCCTTCGGCTTAGGTTGCTATCTCAGGGCCCAGGGATCGCAGAGACCCCAGTTAGGCTCTGCTTGTGCTTCTCTCTCTTGTGCTCTCTCTCTCTCTTTTTCTCTCTCTCTCAAATAAATAAATAAAATCTTAAAAAAAAAAAAAGAAATTCCTACATGATCTCATTTGAAGATCTTTTGAAGAGGTCTGAAAAACAAAATATTCATCTATACTTGACTACTTATCAACTGGCAAATCGGCTAGGATACTTGGGGAAGAAGGCTAATAATGTAGAAGTTTGTCTTACTGCTTACTAATGAATGACTCCCAGGGGAAGGCTGGACTGGGTAATTAAGCAATAATAGGCAGAACCTAGAACAAGATGGAAGTGAAGATGGAAGTAAATGTTCAAGCTCAGGACATAGAGAATGCATGAACTCTAGAGCTAATTCGATAACAGGCCACAATTAGAGATCAATAGATGCAGTTTATTTGCGATTTATATAGAGCCATTTTTTCTAATGCTTAGTGTTCCTGTATTTTTCTTTATGCAAACAGAAATGGCAAGCGAAGTAAAATGAAAGTAAAAAGCAATACAATATTTTGAAGTTGAAAGATTACAGGTACAAGTACATCCCCTCCCCGACCCCTTGCTGGCTACCAATGTCTTAGGGGCTTTAACTTAAGCCGTTTTCCTAAAAACAGTCATTTGATTAAGAAGCACTACATTTTTCTTCATGGGTTTTACAATTTCAGAAATTAAATATTTAAAAATAAAATATAAAAAGTATAAAGTAAAATTAGATATTAAGAAAATACGCTGATTAGGTAAATATATTTTTTGGTATTTGACATTATTGACTGGTTTTTTTATGGTCAATTTTTATTGACTATATTGACTGTTAATTTATGTTTCTTATTGAGTTTTCAAAACAACTAAATTGGATGAGAAATATATAATATGAAATAACAGTAATTGAGAAAGTTGATAGAGTATATCTATGGTTTGGGGGAGAGAGCCAGCCTGTCACATCCACTCCTCCAGAGATATTTCTACCTTAAAATAGAGAGCTATATATAGTAGCTATAACCACCAGCTAATATGATCTGTCTCTTACCAATAGCAACGTTTAATTTCAGACTCTTGGTCATAATCAAAAATTAACTGCAATGACATAAATAGAGTTCATCAGCTCTAACTCATGTGTAGAGTTCCAATGTTTATAAAAGATATATAAAATATTGTGAAACATTGACACTTTATTTAGTAGGATAAAGAGAAAATTCTTGTCGTTAATCAGAACCTACAGGTTCACTCTTACCAGCGTAAACAGGTTAATTTTGTACAGTGACATGAACTCCAAGGAGACTTAAGATCAACATGTTTGTCTAAGGGAATGATGACAACTGCTTGAATGCAGTGATTACAATGTTGACACCAAGACTGTTTTACTTAAAGCACATGTGAACATACACAAAAACTCTATGGATTATTTTTTCAATAGTGACTATCATGAGAAATAATTATTTTTGTCATATTATGACTGTTACACCACTAGAATAAAAGATTGAGAAATCTACAGGCTAAAATTAAAAAGGATTTTTTATTTCTGCTACATTTTACAGACCCAATATACTTGAGTATGTTATTGTGGTTGTGGGAGGCAGGTTATAATACTGTAAATAAATGATTTTACAACGATACAGTTATTTAATTCAAATGAGGACTTTGGAAATAAGATTTCTTTTGAATGTAAATATAAATTCCTGGTAATCACATGAAAATATAATAATTTGATTCGTTGTCTTTAATTCAGGAATTAATAGTTGAATAATAGTCAAAATAGTTACACAGTTTCAAACTTTTTGAGTGAAGAAAAACACAAAAGTTTACTCAACATGAATACAATGTTTCCAGAGATGAATAAAACCTATGAGTTAATAGAAAGAGCCTCATTCTAGTTTTTGTCTCATTTCTACCAAACTTGGTATGTAATAAAAAACAAGAATCTCTGTTGTTTTACTATCTTAATGTGCAAAATGAGGTTTTGTTTTGTTTTGTTTGGCCTGTGACTTATAAGATTGTCTATAGCCTTAACACTATAAAGTAAATCTAAGTAAAATTACCTTTTAATGTACTACACCATTTTCTTTTATTTATTTCAACTAAACATTGTACTATTGGTTATACTAACTGGTGTGCTGAAATAAGTAATCTCAATAGTGATATATTTGTCTGCATTGCCAGAGCATGTTCATATTATTGTGTATTTTGTCATTTTTTTTCTTTAAAACTGCAGCTTCAAATACTATTAGAATTTTTGTTAAGATTTAATTTATTTTTCAGAGAGAGAGTGCATGCATGGGAGAGAGAACAGGGGCAGGGACAGAGGGAGGAGAAGCAGGTTCCCTGCTGGGCAGGGAGCAGGACGTGGGGATCAATCCTAGGACTCTGGGATCCTCACCTGAGCTGAAGGCAAATGTTTAACCAAAGGAGCCACCCAGGAGCCCCACCCTCCAAATACTATTAGATTAACAAATGATGCCTAAGTTACTGGTTGTCTTCTACCCATCTGATTCCCAGGAAGCAAGGCAGACAGCTCTTTAGATGAGTCTCTTCAGAAAAATACATGACAAAGCTAAATAATGTTGAAAGGAACATACCAGTTCTCTGGATCTTCGCTCACCCTACTACCTCTCTCATACCAACATGACTTAAAAGTAATATTTGAACAAAGGGATATTTCTCTTATATATACAATCTTTGAAATTTACAAAATGTAAGAGAAAAAACCTAAAAGACACCTTGATTTATATTCCTCCAGTTTTGTTTGTTCTTTTGTATGTATATATTTACATAGTTCTGAGCTTCTAAACAAATCAAAATCCACCGGCTATTCATTTTATGGCATTTTTAAACATGTTATTACCAACATTATAAAACCACTTGCACAGTTACATCAACATTGAGTCCTGGGAACATATCATACTTTGACGATTTATTTTTTTCCAATTTTAAATTATAATTTTCATTATGCATGTATTTCATTATGTGTAATTTTCATATATTTTCATTATGTAAATTCACTTGAATTTTAACCAAAGTATATACCCGTGAAACACCCCGAGAAACACGATGTAGAATATTTCCATTACCCGCCAAAGTATTCTCCTGCCTGTTCACATTCCATTGCTGCCTCTGTTGCTCAGTCTCAGACAGCCATTGATTGACTTTTAGTTACAATCCATTAGTTTGCATTTTCCAGCATTTTATTTGAATGAGGCTTACAGTATGTATTGTTTTGTGTCTGACTTGTATCGTATAGGGAAATGAGTTTCAGATCATCTCTGTTGTATGCATCACTAGTCTGTTTCTTTTTGTTGCTGAGAATTGTTTCATTACATGTATATAACTTTTTTTTTAACCCATTTACCTCTGAGTAGGCATTTGGCTTTTTCCCAGTAACTATTATGAATAAAGTTGCTATAGAAATTCACTTATAAACATTTTTGTGAGAATTTATTTTCATTTCTAGGGGGTAAATGCCTAAAAATGAAATGACTGGATCATAAAGTAGTTGTATTTTAATCACTTAAATTTACTTACATTTACATAATCACTTAATTTACTTACATTTCAAGTAACTTTTTGATTTCTTGAAAACAGTATACTTGAGAACTAGTTGTTCAAAACCCTTCTCCATACTTAACATTTCAACTTAGTCATCCTAATGGTAAGTAGTGATTTTTTATTGTGGCTTTTAGTTGCACTTTTCCTGATGATTAATGCATCTTCTTGATGTTATGCATCTTTTCATGTGATTATTGACCATTTTTTATATCCTCTTTGTGACATCCATTCAAATCTTTCACCCATTTTTAATTGGTTGTCTGCATATTATTGAGTTATGAAGATTAGTTATATTTTCTGAATAGAACTTCTTTGTAAAATAAATGTATTGTGAATATTTTATCTTATCTTTTGTTTTATATGCCTGTTGTCTTTTTTTTAAGATTTTATTTATTTATTTGAGAGAGAGAGTGAGAGAGAGCATGAGAGGGGAGAAGGTCGGAGGGAGAAGCAGACTCCCCGTGGAGCTGGGAGCCCGAAGCGGGACTTGATCCTGGAACTCCGGGATCATGACCTGAGCCAAAGGCAGTCGCCCAACCAACTGAGTCACCCAGGTTCTCCTCTTCCTGTTATCTTAATACCGTATGTTGAAATATAAAAGTTTTAATTTTGAAAAGTCCAATATATAATCTTTCTGTTATATATTATGTTTTTTGTCTTACCTAAGCAGATTTTGTCTGCTTCAGAGTACCAAATGTACTTTTATGTTTTTCTTGATGTTTTGTAATTCTAGCTTTTCTATTTAAGTATTTGACTGATTGAGAGTTAATTTTTGTACGTGGTATGAGGCAGAGTTAAATGTTCACTTCTCTCCTAAGTGAATAGCCAGTTGTTCTAGGACTATTTATTCAAAAGACTTTTTTTAATCATTGAATTATTTTGACATGTTTATCAAAAACAACATAGCTTATATGTGTAGGTCTATTCCTGGATTCGCTATTCTGTTTCACTAATCTATATGTCATCAATACCACATTCTCTTGATTACTAGGGATTTAGATGAAGTCTTTAGATTGTCCTACAATTTAGATCTCCCTTCTAAACATTGCTTTGGCTTTTCTAGGTCATGTGTGTTTACATATACAATTTTGCATGAGATTTACAATTTCTGCAAAAAAATGTTCTAAGAATATGACCGAGATTGAAGTTAGGTGAAGAATTGCTCTCTTGAAAATACTGAGTTCCAACATAGGAACATTATAAACCTACATTTATTGATATCTTCTATAATTTCTCTTAGCAATGTTTTTTAATCTTGAGTGTAGATGCCTTGCACATCTATTGTTAAATTTTTTCCTGTGTTTCATGTGTTTTGATGCTATTGCAGATTCCTTTTTCTAGTCTTTTGCTGCCAGTGTATAAATATATATTTTTAATTTATAAATTTATAAAATATATTTAAATTTATATACACATTGCTGCCACTGTGTAAATATATATTTATAATTTATAAATATATAAAATATATTTAAAATATATAATTAATTTATTGTTTTGACCTTTATCTTGTAACCTTGATAAATTCACTTATTAGTTCTATTGGTGCTGTATATTCCTCGAGATTTTTTTTCTCTCAAGATTTTCTATGAAACAATCTTGCCATGTCTGAGCAGAGTCATTTTACTTCTTCCTTTTTAATCTTTATGTATTTATTTTTATTATGCTATTGCAATGACTGAGATCTTCAGTTGAAAAAAAGTGAAAATGGCATCCATCCCTATCTTCCTGATCCTGTAGGGAAAACATTTAGAATGTCATTCTATTGGTCAAAATTCTCCAGAGAAACAAAGCAATAGGGTGTGTGTGTATATAAAATAATTGTATTTATATAGATAAGAACTCGTTGTAGAACCAAGAAAAGCCAATGTTGAAGAATTCACTCTTGCTCAGAGGATGCTGGGTTTTTTGTTCTATTTAAGCCTTCGCCTGATTGGATGAAGCCCACCATGTCATGGAGGACAAACTGTTTTTCCCTATCACTCTTTTATACCCATTTCTAAGATTCTATAACTATTTGAAATCATAGATTCACAAAGTATTTAATAGATGTAAAGAGACATAGATAATTTAATATAAACTTGCCCTTTTGTTTTTCTAAGTACGAAAGAATTCTGTTCTTGCCAAACATACTGTTAATGCTTAATTAATACACTGGCTCAATCAGCTCACTATGTTTGCCCATGATTGCTCAAAAGTCAATGATAGAGGTAAGGGTAGGCAGAGAAGACATTACAATTCATAGCAAAAGTACATTTTAATTAGCAATAATCGCACCTCAGATAAATCTCATTGGCTATGATACTGCCACTGTGCAAAACTGCAAAAGTACATTTTAATTAACTTTAATATAAATTATAAACTAACACATGTGGCCAGAAAGTACATGAATTCCTTTGCATTTCTCTACTTCCAGTCCTTGTTGAAGTAAAATACCCATGAACTACAATAACTAAAATTATTTTTAGACTGTCACCGGTTCATTATGTTGGGGTTGAAAAGAGTTTAACCAATTTTTTTTGTCCAACTAAAAGATTACATTTGTTTCTCAAACTTTGATTTCTAAGAGGATAATAGCAAACATGTTTGAGAGAAAATTACCCACATACACCTATGGGTACATATGCAAAGACATACATGTATATATAGTAAAGATTTCAAGTGAAGTTTTGACAAACATCTCCCTAATGCTAAACTTTGCAAAATAAATAAATTCCTCAGGTGGCTATCCTGCCATTTGCAGAATCAAATAAACACTGATGCTACAATAATATTCAAACATATAAAGCAAGCTCCCAGTTAGAGATACTTTGATTTTCCGTCTCCTTCTCAGAACCGGTAAACAGATCTGAAATCATTAATGATTGTGTCTGAGATCCGTGAAAATTGTCCTACTCTCCCAAGAAAAATGTCTACAGCAAGAGTAATATCTCCTGACAACCTCAAAGAATCTAATCTTAGTATATAACAAGATAGGGCTTTTTATTTGCAATTCATCAGGGTGTTTGCTTATAGTCAAATGAACAAAGTGGGAACTTGCCCCATC
>CM053603.1:150588796-150631049 GCA_028646535.1 Procyon lotor
TCTCCCCCACCCCCCCAAACTCCTGCCTTGCCTATCAAGTTCTTCATATCAGAGAGATCATGTGATACTTGTCTTTCTCTGACTGACTTATTTCGCTTAGCATAATAAAAACACCTTTATTGGGGCACCTGGGTGGCTCAGTGGATTAAGCTGCTGCCTTCAGCTCAGGTCATGATCTCAGGGTCCTGGGATCGAGCCCCATATCAGGCTCTCTGCTCAGCGGGGAGCCTGCTTCCTCTCTCTGCCTGCCTCTCTGCCTGCTTGTGATCTCTCTCTGTCAAATAAATAAATAAAATCTTTAAAAAAAGTAAAATAAAAACACCTTTATTGAGACACATAATTCCTGTACAGAAAATTCACCAATTTAGAATGTGTAATTCAATTTTAGGATACTCACAGATTTATACAACCGTTGCCACAATCTAAGTTTAGGACATTTTGATCACCACAAAAGAAACCCCATACCTATTAGCTATCAGTACTTAATTAACACTATTTGTCTCTCCTCTACTCCCACCTCCCCATACCCAGTTCTAGGCAATCACTAATCTACTTTCTGTGTCTGTAGATGTGCTTATTCTGGAAATTGCATAAAATAATATTATACAATGGATGGTTTTTGATGAGTCGCTTCTTTCACTTAGCATAATAATTTCTTTGTTCATCTATGTTGTAGCATGCATTAGTACTTCATTCTTTTTATTTATAAATGATCTTCCATTGTAAAGATATATCACATTTTATTTATCCATTCTTCTGCTGATAGACATTGGGGTTCTTTTCAGTTTTTGGTGATTTTGAATAATGCTGCTAGAAACATACACAGGTTTTTGGTGGATACTTGTTTGGACAAGTTTGGATACTTGTTTGGACATTTTAACAAAATGTCCAACACATTTTGTGTCCAATGGACACATACTCAGAAGTGAAATTGCTGAGTGATACCATAACTCTATGCTTAACTTTCTAAGGAACTGAAAACTGCTTTCCGAAAAGGCTACACATTTTTACATTCTTATCAGCAATTAACAAGAAGTCCAATTTTTCCACATCCACCCTAGTACTTGTTATTATCTGCCTTTTTAATTATAGCCATCCCAGTGGGTGTGAAGTGGTATCTCACTGTGGTTTTAATTTACATTTACCTAATGGTTAATGATGTTGAGCATCATTTTATGTGCTCATTAGCTTTTTGTATATCTTCTTTGAAGAAATATCTATTCAAATCTCTTGCCAATATTTTAATTATTTTCTTTCTTATTGTTAAGTTGTAATTGTTCTTTATATATTTGGAATACCAGTCCCTTATCAAATATATTAATATTTCCTTCCATTCTGTGAGCTTTTTATTCCCTTGATGTTTTAAAAATGTTGTTGCTTATGTATTTGACATGATATCACATGTCTATGAAGTCCTCAAAACTATTGCCTAATTCAAGGACATAAAGATTTACACTTGTTTTATTGTAATCCATTGTGTTTTATCGTAATCATGTGATTTTAACTCCTACATTTAGTTCTATGATTATTTTCTAATTAAATTTTTTTGTATATGAAGTAAAAAAAGGATCTAACTTTAGTTTTTGGCCTATAGACATTCAGTTGTCCTAGCATCATTAGTTGAAAAGACTGTTTTTCGGCAATGTATTTTCTTAGCACTTTTTTTTAGTATCATCTTGCTTCTTTTTTTCATCATTTGATACCAGTCAAGGGATTAGCTACCATGACATCCCCTCTATTACCTTTCTTTCCTTTACCTCAAAGCCAAAAATAACTTATTCTTTTACAGAAGAGCAGGCCTTAGGGTCATAGAAGCCACAGCGTCTGCCATCTTTAATTCTTTCCTATAAACAAAAAATTATTCCCTTAGAAGGTCAAAACAAACAAGTAAACATGCTGTAAGTCCAACCCAAGTATCTGTTTTTTCACAAAAGCTGAAAATGGTTAACAAATTTGCAATTTTAGTTTAGCTTTAAGCTGCACACTGTACACATTCATTTAAGCACTTTAGATTACATTCTTCTTGAAAAACCACTCATGCTACTTTCTACCTCCCCCCTCCTTTTCTACCCTTATGATCGCTGCAAAAATCAAATCAGTTATCAATGACCATGAGCTTAGCTCTGAGAGGACCGCAGTGGATACATCCCTATTCTAGGAATCACCAACTTGTTCCTTATTGTATCACTGAAATACTTTGTGCCTATGGGGGGTTTAGGCTGCAGAGAGCAACAGTTTCCCTAGAAAAAAATTATAGGATTTAGAAACTTTGTAAACTACACGTGACTTTAACTAGAAGGTAAGTGATCCACGTGAAAGTATCATATTTTTTAGAGGCTTTTTTGCCTTCACACTATAATGCTCCGAGAAGAGTTTTTTAAGTTCCAATAAGAAATACAAACAATTGAAACTAAATGCTCCCTGTATGCTAGCACTGTGCTATGATTTGGCAACAGAAGTGATGAGAACAGTGGTCAGTCTTCCTGTCTTTTCTTACTCTTAGCTCTGAAACAAAGTCCATTTTATTTTAAATAGACCTTCATCATAGAAGTACAGTTGCCATGTTAGTTGAAGTGGTCTGTCCCTAAAAGCTCGCCATTCATCACCTAAGGAATGTTAGAAGATTTACAGTAAAGTCAACCTTTTAAGTATGAAAGATGTGTGATATCGATTGTGGTGGAAAAAGCAAAAAGTCTGCATCTTAAGCAACTTTGTCTGCCTTGAACATCAGCAGATGCCATTGATGAATTCCAAATAGAAACATTTGGGATTCTATTTGAGATGTATCCTCCTTTATGCTTTTTTCTCAACCAACATTATCCATTCACTCAGGAGCACTTATGTTCCTGGAACAAAAACAACAAAAAGAAATAGCTTTGAAATGCAACAGGGTAGGCTATTTCTACCCAGGGAAAAGAAATCTTTCATATAAATATATTTCATTTTTAAGGTATATTCTGAAAGACTTATAATATCTGCTTTAATACTATCAGGGAATATTTTGATGTAAAAAAAATCCACTTACATTTAAATAATTTTCAAAGTAACTCCCGGTGTCCAAATATCGATCTTGATGACAATATTATCCATGATTTGTAACAAAATTTATAATAATATAGTTCCCCATGATGATTATAAAAAGTATGATCCAAATACAGAATTTACTGCTATTTCTAACTTAGTGTATCCAAGAACACATATGACACCACATTTATTTATTTTATCTTTACTAAGTTTAAGAGATACATAATACAAAACAGGATACAAATTCGTGAAAATTTACAACTATGAATACTTGGTTAAGAAATGTAACAACTGGGGCACCTGGGTGGCTCAGTGGGTTAAAGCCTCTGCCTTCGGCTCAGTTCAAGCTCTCAGGGTCCTGGGATCAAGCCCCACCGTCAGGCTCTCTGCTCAGCAAGGAGCCTGCTTCCTTTCTCTGCCTACTTGTGATCTCTGTCAAATAAATAAATAAAATCTTTAAAAAAAAGTAACAACTTCAAATGCCACTTCTTAGACACTATCAGTATTAATATATAAATATGAAATTATGTATTAGTATCTCATGTTCTGCCCGACTTACTGGTTTAAAAACAAACTCTAGTACCAGTTTTAATAATAATTGTTCACAGAAACAATGATAATGTTTCAGAAAATTTTAAAACTCATGCCATTAAGTAATTTATGTAGAAAAAAATTTGTAATAATATTATGCCAAAAATAAAAGGCAAAAAATCCCAAATAGAATAATGGTTAAGTAAATGCCATGTGCTAGAATATTACACAACTGTAAAAAAAACTACCCTTTCCAAGAGTGTTTAATTACCTGACAAAATGCTAATGACAGAAAAATATGAAAAATAATCAGACTGTGGAACTGCATACATTATTAATTGGAATATGTAAAAATTGGACATATACACAGAGAAGTTTAGAAAGAAAACACCAATAAAAAAATTATCAAACAATAACACTGGATAGTAAGATCAAGGAGACCTTTCATGCTCTTTGTTGTATGTTCTTCCTTTTCTTTAGTGTGCATGTACTACTTTGTAAATAGAAGAAAAAAAGGTTGTTGTCATTTGCTTTCCAATGCCAGAACAGTTAAAAAAATGACAACGTGTAGTAAAGGAGCTGGATCATCAGAGGGGAAAAATATTTTGTGGTCTTTACATTTAAAACTTAAACAGCTATTGTTCTGAACAGATGATGATGGCTTCTGCCGGGAATCAACTGAAAAATTCAGTTTCAAGATAGAAAGATACTAAATTCTTGCAAGTCGACTAGATGCTTCTAAGAAACCAAGAGCCAATTAATTTGATCTATTATCCTGAAGACACACAAACATATACATATACACATGCACATATATACATGTATTTACATATGTACCCATAGTCACATATGTATATATCCAAAAATATATACATACATAGTTACACACATGCATATGTGTACCTATATCCGTATAGGATATATGTGAACATCACAGTATATATATCATATATATCATATACATATATTTATTTCAGTGAGTAAAATATACTGACATCCCACATTAGCCTATCTCTAAAAATAATAGACTATACCAAAGAACTTAGGAGAATAAAATTTTATTTTAATGAAGCAAATGTCCTGTTCTGGATGGATGATCACACTGAAAACAATTTGCAGGATAAGATAAGATGAAGAGAGAATTCTGCTCTGGATTGACCTCCAGGAAATGTACATGTCTTGACTATTTTCAATCAAAGCAGCATGGCCAAACGGGCTCTCCTCAAGCTTCAACCTTCACTCTAGTTTAAGAACTCTTGAATTCTTCTTCGCAGTTGAAGAACCAGTGATTCCAACTGTCTTACTCAGATTTTATTTTCATTACTATCCATTCTTTACTTTCCCTTAAATTTCAAATGGAGGAATGCTCCTCTTCCTGAGATTTATCTCTGACCTGTTGCCTTGATATAAACATTTTCTGCATATCCCCCTTACAGAATATTGCCCCATTGCCCACTTACAGTTTCCTTTCAAGGTGTCATCAATTTTTTCCTCCATAATGACACAAATAGTCCTCTAAATAAATATTCTGAATATCACCTCTTGCTGAAAAAATCCTTTATTTACCCAATTCCTCTTTCCAAATAGAGCCCCACACTGTCATACTTTTATTCATGCAGTTAGCCAATATTTATTGAGCACTTAGTATACGCCAGGCACTATTCTAGGTACTAAGAATATAGGGTTGGACAAAACAGAGGAAATTTCCCACTATACTGTGGCTCACATTCTGGAGGTGGTGAGAGAGGGAGGATTAAAAAATACATTTTTAATATATCAGCTTGTAATAAGTATTCAAAAGAAAGATCAGAGTGGGACAGCAAGTCATGGAAGAAAATGTAGGCTCTTTTAAATAAGGTGGTCATGGAAAGTCTACTTATGAAGGTGATATTTATGAGAAAGATCAGAGAGAGAGTGGGGACAATGAGTTCAGAAAATCAGCGGAAGGCCAAATGAAGCAGAGGCATGTAGGCTATGATAAGAACTTCTTAATTTCATTGGGAGTGAAATGAAAGTAACCAGAGGGGTTCCAGCAATGGAGAAACATGTTAACTTCATTTCAGCCAAATGTCTTGGATTCATAATCCACTTTCATCATCCCTAACTACGTCGTCTCATGTTTTCACTGCAAGTGGCTTCTGCTAGCACTATTCAACTAAGACTACACTAAAAAATGGCCAATAATTTTCTCGTTATTTACCTAGCCTCTTCATAAACTTAGCTTGTCTGTGACACGACTGCAGCTTTTGACCTAATTTTCATCCATTTTCTAAATATACACAATCTCTCTTGGCTTGTCTTTTCTGTTTTTTTCATTCTTTGTGGTCTCTTTATGCTAGGACCACTAGATAATTTCTAAGCAGCTCCATGTGAAATTCCTACAAGCAGCTCTAATTCATATTTTGCAAGGCGAACCCACTTCTTCATCGCAACATCCCTCTTCCCAGTGACCTCAATTACCTCTCCTTCTGTAGTAAGGCTCCTGCTGCCATATCTAATTTGTTTCTTTCTTCTCAAGAATTACACTCCACTGCTCACCATTCCTCTGAGTTCCATAGCTATGCTGACTTCTTAAATTATTTTAATATTTTTCCTTTCCATTTCTAATGTGTCTTATACTTTTGAAGGAAATTCATGTCTGTATTCCTATATCCAGAAACTTCTCACTTTCCTCCTGGAGGAAAAAAAAAATCAGTCACACATCCATTTCTCAAAAATATAAGTCTGATCATCTACAACCCTCTAATCTCAGTATTTCTGCATTTCCAAGTGAATAAAACCTGGCTTCCTTAACATGATATCCATAGTTCTTAAGGCCCAATTCCACTTTCCAAAGCTTCTGTACTCTGACACGGACTGGACTATGGTCACGAGGCACTTTCACACTGTTGTACCTTTGTTCTTTTTGTCTCCTTACCTGAGTGAGTGAGCCTTCCCCCATTTTCTCTACCGTTTTCTAATGGATGGTAGTCATCGATTACAATTTATTTGGGCTGTCATTTGTGCAGACCTTTTGTTTTTTTTTTCAGTTTTTGAGTTAGAATTTCTTAGTGCATTTTTCTGTAACCCAATATTATTTCATTTATTAAAGCATCCTACCAGTTATGTTGTACCATCAATGTTAAATTGATACATATCAGTCTTCATCATTACAATAGAACCTTCTTGAGCATCAGAACTCTGGTTTTCCTTTAGATAACCATGGTTCTTTACATACAAGAATGATTCAAAAGCCATTTTCTAAATTCAACTGAATGGGGTATACTTTCCCAACAATGCAGTTATAAAAGGACCTTTTAAAATTATAGTCATTTTGGGGCACCTGTGTAGCTCAGTTGGTTAAGCATCTTACTTCAGCTCAGGTCATGATTTCAGGGCTATAGGATTAAGCCCTTATTGGGCTCCCTGCTCAGTAGGGAGTCTACTTGTCCTACTCCCTCTGCTCTTCTCTTTCCCTCTCCCAGTGCTCATGATCTCTCTCAAATAAATAAAATCTTAAAAATAACAAATAAGATTCATGTCAAAATAAAAATAGAAAACATACACTGACTACTGTGATAAATATTACAAGAGTTCACTAATATTTCTTATTTTTATCCAACCTCTCAATGATAGTGAAAGCTATGTGATGTACTTTAACTCACATATATAAATACCATGATTTATTTCCAAGGACCTAGAAGCTGGTCCATAATTCCTTATCTTCTCTTTTTCCTATCTTGGTGACCTATCACATTCCAGTCTGTAAATCCTTCATCCAGCTGGTTCCTATGATGGATATTGTATCAGGAGCAAGAAATAAACTTTTTAAATAAAACAACTGCAATATTAGTCTTTTTAGTTAATACAGAATAACTAAGCTTATACAAAACAATGCAACTATTTATTATACCTCTTTTAACCACCTATTATGTGTCACTTACTCTGCTGTGATACAGCTACATGTAAGTTATGTCATTTAATCCACAAAGGCAATGAAGACAAAGAGGCTATGGGCTCCATCTCATGACCCTGGCACCATGATCTGAGCCAAAAACGAGAGTTGGATGCTCAACTGAACTAGCCATCCAGATGTCCCTATAGTCAAGTTTTTAACCACCTTGTAGCATTGGGTCCTAAGAATTTATTAATTTATTTTAAATTTAATAAGCTCTTATTGAATGTAACATAGAATAATCTTTAATGAGCCTAGAGTCAGACTCTTTGGGTTGAAATCTCAGTGTGCCTCTTATGAATTGTGTGACATTAGCCAAATCACATTCTCTCTGCAACTTTGTTTTCTCATCTGTAATAAGAGGATATAAGTCACACCTACTTCATAGAGTTGCTGCACAGATGAAAAGCATTTGAAATGATACCTGATGACAATAAGTACTCACTAAATTTAGATATTATTCAAATCACTTGTTTTATTCCAGATACTAAGATAAAATGACAATATGTAAAGCAATTCATTGTACCAGTCCCAATATCTCAAGGAGAGGTAGAAAAATAAAGCAATAATTACAAACCAATATAGCACTATATAAGGAATGTATAAGGTCGTAAAGGATGATCAAGAAAAGACAACATTCTCCACTCACCCACATGTTGTGAATTGACACTCAGGTCTGAACTGGTGAGCCGCTTCTAATAATGCCTTTGACACTGATGCATAGCCCTAGAGTAGGAGCTGAGTGGTGAAGATGGCATGATGGAATGTTTCCTAGTATCGATTGTAAGAGTAAGCTAAACTCCGGGTGACTCAGTTGGCTGAACATACAGCTCTTAATTTTGGCTCAGGTTATGGTCTTAGGGTCATGGGATCAAGACTTGCATTGTGCTCTACACTCAGTGTGAAGTCTGTTTGAGAGTTATTCTCCTTCTCCCTCTGTTCCTCCCCCCACACCACCTCTGCTCTTTCTATCTCAAATGAATGGATAAATCTAAAAGGAAGGAAGGAAGGAAGGAAGGAAGGAAGGAAGGAAGGAAGGAAGGAAGGAAGGAAGGAAAGGAAAGAAAGAAAGAAAGAAAGAAAGAAAGAAAGAAAGAAAGAAAGAAAGAAAGAAAGAAAGAAAGAAAGAAAGAAAGAAAGAAAGAAAGGAGTAAAGTTGGCCGGGCAAAGGAGTGTCATGAGGGTTGTGAATCAGGTTAACACATGAAATTTCTCATAAGAATGAGCATGAGAGGGGCACCTGGGTGGGTAGTCATTTAAGCAACCAACTTTTGATTTGGGCTCAGGTTGTCATCTCAGGGTCATGAGAGAGCCCAGAGTAGAGCTCCTGGCTCTGCATGAGAGTCAGCCTGAGACTCATCACCTTCTGTTCCTCATCCTCTCTCTTTCTCTTTCTCTCTAAAATAAATAAATAAATTAAAAAAAAAAAAGTTTTTCCAAGAATGAGCATGAGAAAAAGAGAATCATCATCCTAAGCAAACCAAGAAGTAATTAGATTGAATGAAGCACTACCATAAAGGCACAAAACTAAGACTTCTTAATGCTGATATCTATATTGTTTCTGCGATGCTCCTGTAACACTTTTTGTTGTTGTTGGAACAAAAAGTAATTTCAGAAATTGTCCACAAAAAGCTCAGTATTTTACAGGCTCAGATGAGGACTGACGCTTTGGAGACAGAATGCAGGCAAGAAGTTAGGTTTCCTGATTTCCCGCTATGTGTCCATTCTTCACCAGTATATGTCATAAGTCACAAAAATATAAATTACAAATACTTGTAAAAGTAGTTTATAAGCTAGTCCCATTGTTACCATAACAGTGGGAAGATCTGTAATACAGGCAGGTGAGAACAAGAGGAGCATCCTTTCTGGATGGCATTGGTCTAGTCCCAGAGCAGCCTGAGCTTCCCTCAGCCTTGAGCAGAGAAAGGTGAGAATGAAGGTTACAAACAATGGGACATATAGCTGTTTTGAAAAGCTGTCATTTGCTCCATGATGATAAATATAGAAAGATAATTAAGTGTAAAGAATTTCTTAATGAACAAATATTTAGCAAGCGTTTTCTCTGTGCACTTTGCCAGGTGCTGCAAAGTGATGATCAAGAGATTAGATTTCAACTGTCATAGAGCTCAAATTCTAGTGGGAGAAAAAGATATCACAAGGAAATAAATATAATCAACTTAGCAATGAAATAAACATAATCAACTTGGCAATGTTTTATAGTGTTAAAAGTGCAATGAAGACAAAAGGGTATTGTGAAAGTGAGTGGCTAGTGGACTGTTTTGATTGGGTGAATCTGCCTTAAGAAGTTAAAAATAATCTGACACCTGAAGGGCTAAGAGAACATAAATACCTGGAGACATAAATACCTGGAAAAGTCTTCCAGGTGTAGGTATAGGTAACCTATATCTTCTGCACAGTGAAGGAAACAACAAAACTAAAAGCCAGCCTATGGAATGGGAAAAGATATATGCAAATGACACATCTGATAAAGGGTTGGTATCCAACCTATATATAATGCAAATATCATAAGAAAAGAACAAACTCAGACGATGAGAAACCCTGATGAAAGCCAGGAAGGCTGAAATAAAGTAGACCCGTGGGAGACTTGCAAGAGGTAAGATCAGGATGGTAGACAAGGTTATAACTTCAAAGGATTTATTCTTAGGGTGATAGGCTTAGAATACAAGTTCATAGTTTATTCTGGGAGGACATGAAATCAAATAAGAGTTTTAGTAATGAATTAACATGATCTGATTGGAGGTTTTTGTTTTTTTTTAACAGACTTACCAAGATATAATTGAGATACCATATAGATCCCCCATTTAAAACGTACAATTCCAGATAGCTTCCCAGGAGAATTCTACCAGGCATTTAAAGAAGAGTTAATACCTATTTTTCTTAAACTGATTCAAAAATAGAAATGGGAGGAAAACTTCCAAACTCATTCTATGAAGGCAGCATTACCTTGATTTCAAAACCAGGCAAAGACCCCACTACAAGAATGGCAGGCCAGTATCCCCAATGAACATGGATTCAAAAATTCTCAATAAAATACCAGCAAATCGAATTAAAGAGTACATTAAAAGAATTATTCACCACAATCAAGTGGGATTTATTCCTGGGCTGCAGGGGTAGTTCAATATTCACAAATCAGTCAACATGATACACCACATTACTAAAAGAAAGGACAAGAATCATATGATCCTCTCAATAGATGGAATAAAAGCACTTAACAAAATACAGCATCCTTTCTTGATAAAAGCCCTCAATAAAGTAAGGATAGATGGAAAATATTTCAACATCATAAAGACCATATATGAAAGACCCACAGCTAATATCATCTTCTATGGGGAAAAACTGAGATCTTTTCCCTTATAGTCAGGAACAAGACAAGGATGTCCTCTCTTGCCATTACTATTTAACATAGTACTGGAAGTATTAGCCTCAGAAATCAGACAACAAAAAGAAATAAAAGATATCCACATTGGCAAGGAAGAGCTCAAACTTTTGCCATCCACAGATGTGATACTTTATGTAGAAAACCCAAAAGACTCCACCAAAAAGTTGCTAGAATACATGAATTCAGCAAAGTTTCAGGATATAAAATCAATGTGCAGAAATTTGTTGCATTTCTGTACACCAATAATGAAGCAGCAGAAAAAGAAATCAAGGAATCAATCCCATCTGCAATTCTACCAAAAACAAGATACCTAGGAATAAACCTAGCTAAAGAGATAAAAGATCTGAACTCTGAAAACTATAGAACAGTGCTGATTGACACAAAGAAATGGAAAAGCATTCCATGCTCATGGATTGGAAGAACAAACATTGTTAAAATATCTATATCACCCAAAACAATCTACACATTTAATGCAATCCCTCAAAATATCACCAGTATTTTTCAAAGAGTTAGAATAAATAATCCTAAAATTTGTATGGAACTACAAAAGACCCCAAATAACCAAAGTATTCCTGAAAAACAGAACTGGAGGCATTATGATTCCATATTTCAAACTATATTACAAAGCTATAATCATTAAGACAATATGGTACTGACACAAAAACAAACACATAGATCAATGGAACAGGACAGAGAACCCAGAAATGGACCCACAATATATACGGTCAACTAATATTCTACAGCAGGAAAGAATATCCAGTGGAAAAAAAGATAGTATCTTCAACAGATCGTACTGGGAAAACAAGATAGCAACCTGAAGAAGAACAAAACTGGACAACTTTCTTACACCATACACAGAAATAAATTCAAAATGAATGAAAGACCTAAAGGTGAGACAAGAAACCAACAGAATCCCAGAGAAGAACACAGACAGCAACCTCTTTGACCTTGGCTGTGACAATTTCTTACTAGACACATTGCCAGAGGCAAGGGAAACAAAAGCAAAAATGAACTATTGAGACTTCGTCAAGGTAAAAATCTTCTGCACAGTGAAGGAAACAACAAAACTAAAAGCCAGCCTATGGAATGGGAAAAGATATATGAAATGACACATCTGATAAAGGGTTGGTATCCAAAATCTATAAAGAACTTGTCAAACTCAACACCCAAAAAACAAATAACCCAGTTAAGAATTGGACAGAAGACATGAATAGATACTTTTCCAAAGAAGACATCCAGATGGCTAACAGACACATGAGAAGATGCTCAACATCTGTCATCATTAGGGAAATACAAATGAAAACCACAATGAGTTGCCACATCACACCTGTCAGAATGGCTAAAATTAACAACAAAGATGTTTGTGAGGATGCAGAGAAAGGGGAACACTCTTGCACTGTTGGTGGGAATGCAAACTGGTGCAGACCCTCTAGAGAATATTATGGAGGTGCCTCAGAAAGTTAAAATCCAGCAATTGCACTATGGTTATTTACCCAAGGGATACAAAAATATAGATTCAAAGAGGCACGGGTATCCAGATGTTCATAGCAGAATTATCAACAATAACCAGACTATGAAGAGAGCCCAAATGTCCATCGACTGATGAATGGATAAAGAAAAGGTGGTATATATACAATGGAATATTACTCAGCCATCAAAAATGAAATCTTGCCATTTACAACATGGATGGAGCTAGAGTGTGTTATGCTAAGTGAAATAACTCAGTCAGAGAAAGACAAATACCATATGATCTCATTCATATGTAGAATTTAAGAAAGAGAACAGATGTACATAGGGAAAGAGGGAAAATAAAAAAAAGAGAGAGAGAGGGAAACAACCATAAGAGATCCTTAATGATAGAGAACCAACTGAGGGTTGATGGAGAGAGATGAGTGGGGGATGGGCTGGGTAGGTGATGGGCATTAAAGAGGGCATTGTTGTGATGAGCACTGGGTGTTATATATAAGTGATGAATCCTGGAATTCCACTCCAGAAACCAATATTGCACTGTATGTCTACTAAAATTTAAATTAAAACATAAAATAAAATAAAATAAAATAAAATAAAATAAAATAAAATAAAATAAAATATAAAATAAAATAAAATAAATAAAATAAAATAAAATAAAATAATAAAATAAATAAAATAAAATTTATACTGACTGGTTTTCAGTGTATATACGGACTAATGAAACCATCACTCTAATTTAATTTTGAACATTTTCACCATCTGTATAAGAAACCTTGTATTTATCAGGACTTTTTGTTCACTCTCACTTACCACCCACTCATCCCCCTCTACCAGCACACAAACATCACAACTTGCCTTATGTAGCCATTAATATACATTATGTCTTTATAGTTCTGCTTATTCTTGACATTACATAGAAATAAGATCATATAATGTATGGTCTTTCATGACTGACTTCTTTCATTTAGCATAAAATGTTCAATTTCATCCATCTTGTATCATGTATCAGTACTCCATTCCTTTTTATTGTTGAATAATATCCCATTGAATGTGTATGGATATACCATGTTTTGTTTATCCATTCCTTAGTCATTTTGTTTATCCATTCCTTATCCATTCCTTAGTTATTTTGTTTATCCATTCCATCTTATTCCTTAGTCATTCCTTAGTCTCACATTTAGGTTATTTCCATTTTTTGCCTACTATAAATAATGCTACTAAGAATATTCATGTACAAATTTTTGTGTGGATGTATTTTTTTCATTTCTCTTGGGTAGATATCTAGTAGTGGAATTGCTGATATGTGGAGTAATTCTATACTTAGCATTTTGAGGAAATTATTTGGGCAACTGGGGATTCAAGATAAGTTTAAGAAAAGTTCTTCATTCATACATATGGTACTAGAAGTATTTCTTGGCCTCCTTCTTTTCATAGATGGTCTCATTCTCTATACATGGCTTGGGTATCTCAAAGCTTTGCAGCTTTGCTATTTTTTGTAGTTAAATATCTTACATGGCTTTTGGCTTCAAGAGGCAGGAAACTGAAGCCTTTGTACTGGGTCAGTGTTACATCTACTCTATTCTATTGGCCAATCAGTCCTTCCACATCCAAGTGGGTAGAGGGATAGATTTTATCTCCTATTAGGGATGTGGCAAGGTCATATGGCAGAAAATTAGGTAAGATCAGAGATTTTGATATAGCCATTTTTTAAAAATATAATCTATTATAGTGGGGCAGTTAAAACACATTGCAAAAATTCAAGAGAAATAAAATAGTGGCTTATACTAGAGTGTTAGCTGTTGAAATCAAGAGAAGTATTCAGACCCATAATACTTCAGAGATAGGACTTGAATAGGGTTGAGAGAAGGTAAGAAAAGCATGACTGATGTACCCCTAACTGAATTCTTGAGAAACCCTGATAATTGACCCTGTTTTCAGTATACCAGGGGAGAATGAGAGGTCATATTGTAGTGACTTTAGCTTCTTTGATGTGTGTCTGTGTATGTGTGTGTATGTGTGGGGGTAAAATCTGATGTTTTTCACATTCACTATATTGTGCCTTTTACATATCCAAGGGAAATCTCATAGAGGCATTTGAACTCGAGTCTGAAGTTCCTAAGAAAACTAACAGAAGATATAGGTTTGGTAGATGTGCCATCCTTGTCCTGTTTGTTCTCAGAGGCACTTCTCATCTCTCCCTTGTACTCTGCATCACAAGTGGGCCAATCACTGCTGACTGTATGTGACATTGAGTTTGGTTGATGCCAGACACTGGCAAGAGATGAAAAGGGGAGAGAGTGTTGATAATCAAGGGTATTTCTCTCCTTCTCCTTTTACCATGAAGAAGGTGTCTAACAGCAGCTGAATATCCTTGGTAGCTCCTGCTTCCACTCCACAGGCTGGTGTGATTCTAGCTTCCTTCTGGTGAGTCCCTGCATCTAATATCTGGTGATTCTATCTCTATTCTTTGATCCTCTAATCTATGAGTGTAGCTGTTGGTAACATGCTGGTTACCTTATTGATCCTTCCTTTTCTTTTCAGTTCTTTTATCACTAGTGTATCAACTGACTCTATTAAAGTCCTTTTTAAAAATCCCTGCAGTGGTTTCTGCTTTCTGGATTAGATTCTCAGATAGTAGTTATCAGCATATAGATGATCCTGAAAGCCATGGGAAAGAGTAAGATTAACAACTGTGCTGTTCACAAGAAAATAGTGCAAACAGGGCAGGAGTTTGTCTATTTTATTCAGCTGATATATTTTCAGAGCATACAACACTATTGAGAATATATGAAGACTCAATAAAGGTTGTTGGATCAACAAACCCATCAATTGAGGGAATCATTATTAACATTCAGGTCTATTTTAATTAGTTTTTAACCCAAGTTTTCTTCACTTCAAAAAAAGTTTTGAAAATATATTAAATGTATTATTTCCTTTCTGTACTTTTATCAATATCATTTTATTTCTTACAAAACACAGAACAATGAACTAGGGAGAGGAAGAAAAAAAAGAGAGGGAGGTAAATCATAAGAGGCTATTAACTATAGATAACAAACTGAGGATTGCCCAAGGGGAAGGACGGGGCACTTTTGCTGAACACTGGGTATTGTATGTAAGCGATGAATCACTAAATTCTACTACTGAAACCGATATTACACTATATGTTAACTAACTATAATTTAAATAAAAACTTGAAACAAACAAACATAATATCACTTTGTTTCAAGGTAGTTGTAGGTTCAGTGAAGGGTGATTAAGGTTGCAAAAGGGATGCGGAACAAAGACGAAACTGTATTCAGCAGATGGCATTCAAAATATAATCGGACTTTGAGAAAACAGGAATTTTAAGCTCTCTTTGACATATTAAGAAAAAAATCCAGAGAAATCAGATTTAAAGAGTTCTTCTATAATATAAAGAAGAATCCATTTCATCTGTGAATATTTGGTGGTGAGTCTTTGTGCCTGAGGTTAATAGCTGCATGTGATATGAAGGAAAGGTCCTGGTCAATAAGGTTGACTAGATTTCTATATTTTTTATTTATGACTATATTTTTTAATTGCTAAGCCATCTCTCTTGTTTAGTGGAGTTGGGCTTTATGAAAAATGAGAGCAAAGAAGCTACTTTTCTTTTTGTACATACCTGTTAATGGGAGTAAGTCTGATACCCTGCTTCATTTTGAATACCGAGTACTTAATATTCTATTAATCTTATTCTGTGGTTCCTATTTGCTCTTTAATGCTATATCACACCCTACGTTGTCTCTCTGACAAAGTGAATGACTATTGTCTTACAAAGTTTTTTAAAAGAGAGTTCATAAAACATTTGTCTGGCAACTAGCATCTCCCCCAAAATATGTATGTTTAGGAAAATAAAATAATTAAATTCTGGGAAATAATATTGACAAGACAACATTAACATTTTGATGTGCTAAATGACTTAAAGATGATATAATTTCACCTTTATAGGTGAAATCATTTTGACAGTGATAATATAAACTTTACTCATTTTTATTTTTATTCAAAATGAAAATAATTGTTATTGTTGATATCACTGTCTTGTCAGAGAGAACCAAATATTATAAATCCCTTTATAAGAATTCAGCTATATATTTCAATAAAATTTTCATTTACTTACCAGGCTATTATAAGGTAAAAATTGAACTCCGTTAAGATCTGGAGATATCTTCAGCATGAAAGACCTGTAACATTCAAGTTAAACTATAGTCTATTGTGAGACATTATTGGAAACCTAGAAACACAGTACGTGTTCAGGAGCTGAAAGAAGTGTTCACTTCAGGGATGATCTGCCACACATGTATTTGATGTGGAAGCTGCCCTGGTGATAATGGTGTCTCTCCTTCTTATCCCGAGAAATAATATAATCTTGACCTCTTCTTCCCTGGTCAAAACTCACCCTTGCCTCACGACACAGTGCAATCAGAGTCGCTGTTGCAAGAAAAACCTAATCACATTAAGTTTTCATAAGAACTTTTGCTCAAATCCTAGTTTATGTATAGGTCCCATTAAAAGTTTATTCTCAGACCTCATGGTTTTGAACAGCCTATTTTCATACTTGAAACATTATTTTTTATATAACTAGAAGGGTTAGCATGGCTTCTAGGAGCCGTTTGAAAGAGAAAATACAGTCTGGCTTAAGATACTATTTTCAGAGAAATTCCTACTTTAAAAATGCATGCTGAAAAGCAGTAAAAGAGTTAAAATGGATTATTTATTGAAAGAGCTTTAAGGTTAGTAGATTTTCCCACAGCAAGTGGGTACAAAAGGCCTCTTAAGTGTTTAGGAGTTGAATAAAATAACAGTATTCCATTAACAAGTTTCTTTTGTTAGCAATTTTTCACTTAAGAAGTGTTTTCATTGAATTGACATAAATTAGTGCATTACAGACGTATTAATTTAATACCTCTCTATATTTACTATGGTTAATCATGTGCTTGATTGATTTTTATTCATTTTCTTCACTTATTCTATTCAAATATTAATTTAAATAGCATTTACTATACTGATGCACAGTAATTTTTTCTTATACACAGCCACTCAGTAAACAACAATCATAATGAAAATAAAAAATGGTAAAATAATAAATTTATCACACACTAAATTCAAGTAACCCCATGTGCACAAAGCATCTTATCCTAAATATGTCTGTATTATAGTATTGAGACTGTTTGTGTATGCAGCTGAAAGTATTCCTAAAACTATTCATGCCATTGTACCTTAAAATAAAAATCAATTCTAATAGGAGTGTTTGAACAGAAAGTAAGCTTATCTAAAGTGTTCATTTGCACTACTATATTCTGAGAAATAACTATTAATGTTGAAAGGATATGTCACATGTCTATAGTTTGATATTTTTTCTTTTTCTTAATCAAAAGAAAAAGGGAGAAAGTAATAAATATTATCATATACATATTCTAAAAATACAAATGTTTTATAGATCAATTCAAGTGTCTTAACTGTGAATATGGCCTCAACACCAGAAAAAGCGTAATATTAAGCACTATCAATTTATATAAGACAAAAAAATGTATTATTAATGTATTTTGGTTAAACAGAGTGGGATTTCTTTCAGAAAGTGATCTTTATGAAAACAACATGTTACTATTAGCAGGGGGAAAAGTTAATATTCTAACAAAATTATTCTAATTTTTATAATCATAGACTCTTTTTGAAAGTTTTTATCAAATTACACAGTTTATATTTTAAACACATTTTTTAAATTATTACCCAGATAGCACGTGCTCATGTTCAAAAATTTTCAACTATTGAAAAGTTATGCTTTTCCCCAAAAAAGAGTTTGACTTGCAGAAAATTTGTGAGAATAACATGGAAAGTAATTGGTCTTGGATTAATTCCAAATGGTACAACATAGAACAGATTGACTCTTCATTCATTATGGAAAACATCAAAACTTTTTTAAGCTAAATATAGATGGTATAGAACGTATGTACATATCATATGGTACACTTAGATTTCTGCAGAGTGATATTTTATTATTTTGTGTCTGGAGATTTAAAAAAAAACTGGGAAACAAACTGTTTCTCTTATTTTTCATAAACTTCTGCAAAGTCCATATCTTTAATTCCTTATTCACACATTGTTGGAACAGTTGACCCCTGAGTTTGGTAGATTAATGGCACAGCACCAAGTGGATATCAAACAAATGTGGCACTTCTAAAGCTGTAGCACCAAACTGCAAATTGGAAATACACCCCTGGTTATACTATCAACAAAAGAGACCCTTGATGTGTGATTCCACTCATCATTCCTCTTAAGCCATTATCAGACAGCTGAGATCAGACAACAATAAAAAAACATGTGCTTGATTGTTAGCATGTCAGATGTACGTTATTAAAAACAGTAGGGACAAGGGAGAGATGAGAGGAGAGGCATTGGAGTCTTTGTTCCACGCGTGAGGGTTTGTTTGAAAAGAAAAGAATTCTAAGAAGCACTGCCATGTAACTCTCTATCACGAAGGCCTTGCTTTCCCCTCTGCTCATTTGATAATGATGTTTATGATCTTTCCTTTACTTCATAATGAAAATGATTAAGAGCATGTTTTAATGGCATACCCATTCTTATCAATTTCAACCAAAAACCTATTTTTATCTGATTGAATTTCTGATCTTGAAAGATCCGAATGTAAATTACCTGGTTTGAGCTGGACCTTGTCCAATCCCCCCGAAGTATATTAGTGGATAAGAAGAGTTAGGAATTGTTGACGTCATTCAGATCTTGCAACTAAAAATCAGTGATGATCAAATTTTTTGTATATCATATTATACGTGGTTCAACTAAAGTAAGGGATTAAAGTTCAGAAGAAATACTTGAGAATGGATCAATATTTTATAGTTCCACTTGAGACATTTCCTAAAGAGAATTTAAAATTTTTCCACCTAAAAAATTACCACTTTAGTATCAAAGATAACTGAATTATAGCCAGAGAATATAATTTATAAAATAAATTTATAAAACATAAATGGAATTTACAGACCTTCTTAACAACTACAAGGGGAAAATCAGAATCATATATATATATTATAATATACAAATCTTTTTTTTAATTTTTCTAAATTTATTATTTTGGGCAATACTTTTAATTATTTTTAATCCTTTTTTGAAGTAATTTATTTTTCACACTCATAATACCTATTCAGTAATTTATATAGAACTACGGTCTTATCTCCTGTTGAAGAAACAAATTCACAGTTTCATTTTCTTTCATTACAAGTTATCATACTAGTCTACCACTGTTAATCAAAAAAGTGTTTTGTGAAAACCAGAGATTGTTATCTTTAACTTATCTCTTTTGCTCTATTTTCCCATATAACAAACAATTGAGGCTTGAATATTATTTATTTTAAAATGTATTAAATTGTTGTATTTCAGAGTTCTTATAACTTTATTGGAATGTAATTTATTTACATTATAAAAGTTTAAAACAAACATCCTGTGTAATATTCAAATAGATTCACAAACTAATATGAATAAAAATTATGGATTCTTATCATAATTTCACTTGATATTTTATTTTATTTTATTTTTTTAAAGATTTTATTTCTTTATTTGACAGAAGGAGAGAAATCACAAGTAAGCAGAGAGGCAAGCAGAGAGAGGGGGAAGCAGGCTCCCTGCTGAGCAGAGAGCTCAATGCGGGCTGGTCCCAAGACCCTGAGATCATGACCTGGACCGAAGACAGAGGCTTTAACCCACTGAGCCACATAGGCACCCTCACTTCATGTTTTAAAAAGGGAAATATAACTTCCTTAAAATCTTTCTAGCCAAGTTTCAAAAATGATGAACAACTGAAAACTTTTTTCATTAACTACAATCTCAAATATTTATCTGAAAAGCCTAAATTCAGAATACATGGAATTAAAATAAGTCCTAAATATTTATTTCTAGATTTCCAAGGTCATTATAGTAATAAAATTTCCTTTCTAAAATCTGAAAATTAATCAAGTGTATTGTGTCTGCAATCACTTAAATATCATAATATTAACTCTATTCCATGTGCATTGGGAATAAATACAAATGTGTGCAAATATTTATAGATAAATGTGGAAATACTAGCTTTTGTTATATATATGTGGAGGATAAGGGGCAAATGCAAATATTTCCACATTTTTCAGCATTTATTGTAAGGACACACTGAAATACTTAGCACATACTATTTACTTTTTGAGTAGAAATGATTTATGTATATATGGTTGGTTTGAAATCTTTCAGTGTGAAAACAATTTATAGTTGTTGAAAGGACATTGTTTTCAATAACTCAGTAGCATTTTTGCCAATTGCAATAATTATAAATTTATTTTTCATCTAGAAACATTATCTGTTGAAGGATATATTTCTGAACATGGTTAATTTTTATATAATAAAATACTTGCCATATCTAAATACAGAACATTTGTAATTATTTAAATAAATACCTCAGAAATATAAAGTTTACTTGGTAAAAGACAAATAAGAATAGAATATTGTCTCACTTTTGTTTTTATTTTTTAAGATTTTATTTTTTTATTTGACAGAGAGAGAGCAAAATAGGCAGAGCAGCAGGCAAAGGGAAGAGAAGCAGACTTCCTGCTTAGCAGACAGTCTCAATAGGCTCCATCCCAGAACTCTAGGATCAGGACCTGAGACCAAGGTAGTTGCTTACCAACTGAGCCACCCAGGAGTCCTGGGAACATCACCTTACTTTTAAAAATAAGTGATTTTTAAAAATCACTTTCTAATATTTAAGAAGTTATGAGATAACCTTTGAAAAGTAGAAAAATAAATGACATTTGCTTTCCTGATTTAAGATTATTGATAGCTTGACATGTAGGTCACACATCCTCTTCTTGTTACCAACATGTACTTTGAAAACACATATGGGAATCGCCTCTGAGCAGTGCATTCAGCTGCAAGTAACTGAACTCGTGTGTAAAGAGGCTTAAATCATAAGGACATTTATCATTTTCCTAACCAAAAATCTAGAAATAAACAGCCTAAAAATCTAGAAATAAACAATCTAAGGGTTAATTCAAAAGCTTTATATCATCATCAAAACTCTTTCTTCATACTGTGCTTTGCAGAACCTTTTTCTTTGTATATTTTTGCTTCATGGTCCAAAGCTGGCTGCTTCAACACTCGGTATTAGATCCATGTATAAGGCAAAAAGAATGAGAAAGAGGAGGAGCGCCTGGGTGGTTCAGTTGCCCTAGCTCAGGTCATGATCCCAGGGTCCTGGGATTGAGAACCCCTGTGGGGCTTCCTGGTGAGCAGGGAGCCTGCTCCTTCCTCTCTTCCCTTTTGTGCTTTCTCTGTAGCTATCTCCGTCTCTCTCTCTCTCTCTCTCTCTCTCTCTCAAATAAACAGACCCTTAAAAAGTTATTTAAAAAAATGAGAACAAGGCAATGCTAACTTTTGAGAAACTTTCAGCATGATTTTCTTGTATCTCAGTGTCCAGGAATATGTCACATGGACATTCCTGATTGCAAGGAAGCCTGGAAAAGCAAACATTTGGCAAAAAAGAAACACACATGGTTGGGCATGTTGCGTCCCCAAACAGAAGTATGACTTAGTTTATTTAAAAAAAATACAAAGTAAATAGAGGGAAAATACTATTGATAAGCATTATTTTCATTTACTCTTTAAGTGTCTTTTATTTGATTAGACTGAGAAACTAGAATGCAAAGTATTTAGTTATTTTTTAAGTGATCCTTTATCCAATCAAGAGTAATTTTCTCCATCATCTTTACTGACAGAGAAATATGGACTATTGATCAGTACTTTGGGATAAAATTAAAATTAAAATTTTTAAATTAAATTATAAGTTGCAAGATATTATATCAGTGGAAAGTTAATCATTATTGTTTAAATACAATACAGGTTTTATTTCTAAAAGTAAAAAAGTATTTCTTTGTTTTAAAATATTTATTTATTAGAGAGAGATAGAGAGAGAGGAGTTGGAGCCGGGGCAGAGGGAAAAGGAGAGAGACAATCTCAAGCAGACTCCCACTGAGTTCAGAGTCTGATGGGGACTCCCTCTCATGACCCTTACATCATGACTTCAGCCAAAACCAAGAGCCAGATGCTTAACCACCAAAGTACTTGCAAAAAGTTGTTTCTAATAACTATCTAATACCCAAAATGCCTTTAGGACATCATAAGTTTTTGATGCCATCTTTTTGTTGTAACTTACATTGTGTTGTACCTCTACAGAATACAGCAACTATAGTCTGGCATTTCTTAAATCAATCAAGCTCAGGTTTGTTTGTTTTGTTTTGTTTTGAAAAAAAAAAAAACAATTATAATCTCTCATTATAATCAAGTGTATTTTAAATTAAGAAACTAACTTTTAGTATTTCTCCTGCTATTGATTTTTTTTTCTTCAGGAAACTAATCTCAATAAGGTTTCTATTTAAGATCTCAGAAAATTGTAGCATAAGCTTTTCCAAATGCTGCCCTTTTAACTCAGGCAGGAAGAATTACTTCTAAAACATTCTTTGCGTGTCCCACCCTTTTTAACTTCCACTATCATGAGAAAGAAAATAATTGGGAATGAATGAGATGAAGAGTAAAAAAGAAGAGGATCATGAGAAACAAATCTATGTTTAATTCAGGGAAAACTCCCTAATGATATCTCATCAGTTAGTTTAAAACTATCTGAGGAAAAGAAAATATTCAATTGAATTTTTGATTCAAGGAATGATAGGTATAGGATGCTTTCTAAGAAGCCACTTACACTACTTTTTCTCTATTCAGAAACATAAATAAGTGAACTTAGACCAAGGAGTTCCAATTGGAAAATCTTACTGTAATACAGTTACAAGGCTCCTTTAAATCATAAACACAGACACATACACAACATCAACAAAATTACAATGGTTGTTGGTCTTCAGTCTCAGGAATTTATTTCTTATTTCAAAGTAAATAATCCATCTCCATCCATTTCCTCTCATTCTGTCCTCAACGGAGATGAAGAACACCTGGACAAGTGCTCTATGTAATTACCCTTGATATTGCTGAAAGAGTTGTAGTACCTTTTATTCATGTCTTCCAAAAGAAAAGTTAACCTTTTTTTTTTTTCTATTACCATTCTGCACACATTCTATTTCCTAAGCCTTTACTATTTATTTTCAACTTTGGAGTTACCCCAACTCCATCCTATTGAGTAATGACTCTCAGAACCCAAGAGAATAGCCAAGAAAATACCCAGAGGAAAATAAAATCCCATCAAATGTTTCTGAGACTCTTAAAATTGAAGAAAAGAAAAGGAAGTTCTTGACATGTATAAGACAATTGAAAACCTTAATCAAAACCATTCTTCTCCTCTACTCCCTTATATTAGTAATTTTAAAAGAAAATATGCTTTCACATGCTTTCCTTGAATTATCCATCCTTCAAGATTTCAACAGCATGTTTAAAATAAAACAAAACAAAATACAAAACCTAAGCAGATAAGTTTATTATCTTGTGCTATTAAATATGTGTGTGTGTTGCATATAGAAAAATAAAACAGAGGAAAAACCTGCTATTTTGGTGCTCAAAATAGCTTTCTTTCTTTCCCTCCTCCTCTTTTCTTATACACAAGTTTTCAAATGCACAGAACTCATTGGGACTTCCCGAGTCAAGTGCATACTCCTCCAGGATCTTGAACTTGCTGTATTCAATATATTTTTCCTTGTTCTTTCTCACAACAATATTCAGTTTACTTTTTCCTTTCCTCTTTGTTTCTCTACTAGATTTCTATTCTGTCAAACATTCACTAGGTTGTTGTAGGAAATATATTCTATTTTTAGGTAAAAGCCAAAAAAATTACTATTGCTTATTATAGTTTTGTTTTTCTGAGATGTTGGGAAAAAACTTAAGCAGAACAAAAAGAACAAATTGGAATAGAAAAAAATGCATTTTTAAAATGGCAGCTGAGCACGGTCTGTGTGTGTTCATCTTATTTCCTGCCACAACTAGCTATTTATAATATATTTTATAGAAATACCTAAATCATGATTTTACATAGAAAATTATTTGCAAGCCTTAAAAGTGTGATTATTTCCAGTATTGTCCATTACCCATATTTTTTTCCTCAAAGTATGTTATAAAGGTCAACTGAATTAAAATGGTGAAGTAGGTAGGTACTATTTAGTATGCAGATTCTGGGACACATGCCAAATTCGCTCAGTGAGAATATTTGTGCCAGGCCCAGGGATGCCAGTGTTCCAAGATCAACAGTTGACTTTAAACTCATGTTAATATGAAAACCACTGATGTAGAAGCCATAGAACCCAAGAAAAAATACTCCCTGTAGTTTTCATTCTAACTTGAGACCCAATGCCAAAATTTTTAAAGCAGATGCAGTTTAAAATGAACATCAAGAGCTAATTTAAATAAAAAAAATAAAAATTAATGTAAATCGTAAAAGACGATCTTTCTCTCTCCTTTTGCTTCCTGGGAACTCATCAGTGATTTTTCTTTTTTAGCACAGGTAAGGAATGAGATCTCTTTTTATCCCAACAGTTCTTCGAATCCATATTGCATTACCACTTGTCACGTAGCAAAATGGTGCCATTAAAATGTTGAACTGACCAAGGGAAGGCACCAGTGTATTACTTTCTCAGGCTGGATCTGATGGGGTGGAACTTATTATAGGCAAATCCAAAAGTAGCACAATTTTTATCATGCAACTCATACAAAGTTATGTCAATTTGTTGGTCAATGTCTAGCACTTGCTAAGATCCAAGAATATTCCGTGGATTTTTTTTTTTTTTTGCCATGTTGTAGTTTACTTGCCCTCTCACACCAAAGTACCCAAATAATGACGACACTGCCTTATGTTTGTATCCTGCTTGATACCATTTTCCAAAATGCTATAATGTTCTTTGATCACTTTTGAGAGTCAGAGAAATATTATGAGGAAGACTGGATACATTTTCAGTTTCACAATTAACTGAGGGATAAATTGAAGCTCAAAAAGGTAAATAACCCATGAAAGTATCTTGTCTATTTCAGACTCCAGATTAACATTCAGGGCTTTTGATTCTAACTAGGATGCATTCTGTCTCACTCTATATAAATAACATACTATAAAGTAACATGATGTTTGCTTATGGTTTATAATTTTTTAATTAATTTATTTATTTGACAGGGGGAGAGAGAGAGAGAGAGAGGTCACAAGTAGGCAGAGAGACAGGCAAAGAGAGGGAGAAGCAAACTTCTCGCTGAGCAGACAGCCTGATGCAGGGCTCGATCCCAGGACCCCGAGATCATGACCTGAGCTGAAGGCAGAGGCTTTAACCCACTGAGCCAACCAGGCACCCCTAGTTTATAAATTTTTTAAACAAAATAGACATAATTTTATTCCTTTACCCTCACCTCCTTCACTAAAATATGAGCACCAAAATAGCAGGTCTTGCCTCTGTTTTATTTTTCTATATTTGCTAACTAGATTAGTGAATGGCAAATAGTTGGTGTTAAATAAATAAAGTTTGAATATAAGTGTGCCCCCAAAATAATTGTCATCTTTAATTTGTCTGACTCAAAGGAACTTTGATTTTTTTTTCCTAAAACATACCTAAATTAACTTGAGACAGCTGGAATATCTTCTTAATGAAAGCTCATAAAATATTATTTATTTATAGGTTTCTGTTCAATTGTTCTGTTGTTTTTTCTCCTCAGATTCAACATCAGTTGTCTATAGAAAATGAACTGGATGATCTTCTAGGTATGTTGCAAGCTCTAAGAATAAAATCTTTGTGATTTGAAGATTAATTGGTGTCACAAAACTAAGATATAGAAGTTTAATTGCAGTAACTTCCAACAGAATTTCCAAACCCCACAGTTAGAGAATCTAGAGAAATGTGTGAGTGCAAAACATCTAATGAGGTCTGCAAGATTGATATGCAAGAGAAATGTTTTAGTTTATTGGAAGATGTTTTATTTTTCTCATGCCAAAGTAAAGCCCAGTGATCTCTAATGACTCCCCATGTTTTGCTGTTATTGTTGTTGGTTTTGGTCTCTTGCTTTTCATACTATGTTTGCAAACAATTACATCAGCCCATGGGGAAATAGTTTAGAGACCTAACAGCTTTCTCTGAGCCAAAACCATTTGTGCACAGAACAAATAAACAACAATCAAATGAATATCAACATGTAGGAACATAGCATAGATGGCAGATAAATCTAAAACCACCCGTGCAAACTGCCACTCCAGTCAATACATATAGCAAACTTATATGTCAGACGTACCATCTATCATGTGCATGCATTGCTTTGGCAGTTTCTATTTCCCCTTTTATTATGGAAAGTATATATTATTGTGACTAAACACTCCTGCTTGGGGAATACGATAGTTTTCCAGGTCAATGAAAATTTGAACTATTAATTTGAACTATTAATCCACCAATTAAAGCGGGAGTGATTTAACCCTAGTTTGACCTTTATCACTTCAAGTGAGTTGATATATTAAAACTATATATAGGGGAGCCTGGGTGGCTCAGTGGGTTAAAGCGTCTGCCTTCAGCTCAGGTCATGATCTTGGGGTCCTGGGATCGAGCCCCGCATCAGGCTTTCTGCTCAGCAGGGAGCCTGCTTCCCCCTCTCTCTCTGCCTACTTTTCTGCCTACTTGTGATCTCTCTCTGTCAAATAAATAAATAAATTCTTTAAAAAAACAAAACAAAACAAAAAAACTAATATATATCTGGGGGAGAAAACATGGTAGTGCAAAAAGTACATCTGTATAACACTGTGGTCAATCTAACAACAGCATTTTTAATATATTAATTTGAAATAGTGTGTAAGGGTATATGTACAATGTGTTTATATATATGTGGTGTGATCTTTCAAGAAATAGCTGAATTTTTCTACCAAAGCATCACGCTTTGTTCATAACATGAGCAAATAAGCTTTAAGCTTAAATACTTTGAGGAACGGTGTCATTAAAGCTGGAAAGAAGGTTTCTGAAAATTCACTTATAGATTTCCCTTTGTAAATTCCAATATGATGCCTTTCTTAATAGGATTTTCCGAAAATGACAAAGGCTTGATCCACTGCTAAGAATTTCCTATGCTTTCTTGACTATATGCTTCAGTAGAGCTGAATGTGTGTATGTGAAAAAAGTCTTCAGTTACCCCAAGCATGTAAAGACCTATAGCTATGAAACAAGATCTTTCAACCACTATGAATTTCTTTGGATAAAGGATGGGAACTCATATACCTACAGGAATCAGGTATTTTTCATAAATGTGTGAGTTAAGATAGTATAGCAAGATGAATTAGGCTTTGTGCTAGTCTATCTATATCTATGTGTCTACACATTACTATACAGAGTCTATATCTATGTTTAGACCCACATCTGTACCTATATCTACCTTCATATGTACAGCCATACAAACATCCCTAGCTCTACAAATACCTATCTATTTATCATCTATCATCAAGACTCTTCAGCCTGTGGATCAGATACAAGCTACTCAGGCCGAGAGTCACAAAGCAATTTTGCTGCAGAGTTTGCAAGGAAATAAAAAGAACTTTTTCCAATGTGTCGCAAGTATACCAGTAAAGATATAAATTAAGCTTTTAAAACACTTGATGTAGACTCAGTTTCTCTGTATTTAAGAACACTGACACAAGACTTACACTGATTTTTATTGTTGCTAACTTTGGATTTACCAAATAATTGCTGCACAATTTATTTGATATGAGTAACAGTGTGACAATCTACCTTACACAGTACTGTGAATTAAACAATTTTGCTGACAACAGCAATATAAACGATACTTGATTGAACAACATCAAGATAATCACCATTTTGACTAAGTTTTCTGTTAAATGGTTATTTCTTTTCAACAGTATGGCATTGTTAAATGAGAAATTGGAGGGCACGTGCTACAGAGTGGAGATGGTTTTAGGGAAATATGGATCTTTCCTAAGGAAGAGCCAACTCATTCTAAGTCACTAGGCCCAGCCAGTGCTTTATGGAGGTACAGTAGCCCATATATTTTAGGTAGTAAAATTTGACATTTTAAAGAGGGAAAGATGCTTTTTCGGAAATCCTTAAAATAACATGAGAGAAATAGTTTGAGGAACAAAGAGAGTGTTGATGAAGAATTTTGACTGAAGTTCTTTCAAAGTGTAAGAGGAAGTTGCCATACTGTAGATAAAGAAAAGACAATTACAGTGTGTCTGACTAGGACAGAATAGTAAATTTGGATGGAAAGGTCTTCATTGTTTAAAATGGATGTGTGCCACTGAGGCAATTAATGAATTATCTTCTGATTTCCCTCCATAGGATATCCTGAAGTCAAAGTTTTCAAATGAACACCAGGAAATTAGCCTGAGGAAAAAGTGAGACACAATATTATTATTTTTTTAAATTTTTTCATTCAACGGTGAACATTAAATGCTATTTTTCCAATGGAGCTTGAAAATGCCTTGACAGTTGTAAAAAAAAAAAAAATCAATGATTCACCCCAAGTTTTATTTATATGCTTATTTAGACAATAAAGAGTTAACATTCAAAGTAAGTTTATTCTGATAATCTACCTAACCTAATGCAGAAGACAAATATAGCTACTGGAAACTTGCAACAATATTATGGAGGCAGAGAAGAATCCCATTAGAGGAGTTTAGTCCCTATAATGCCTAAGGACTTGCTTTTGGCACACGCAGACAATGACATACCATGAGACAGTACCTTGGATATTTTCATCATGTGTAAGTATTCTAAAATTCTTGGCCTTTCAGGAAGATTAATTATGGAATTTGGGGATCTCAGGTATATAAACATTCCATTCCAGTGTCCCCAGTATTTTCACAATTTATATTTTTTCTTTCAGTAGTCTAATCCACACAGCTAGAAATGATCCATCGTTTATTCATGTATATGATAAAGCCATATATTTCCCCACCAAAAATTATTCATTGTTATTGGTAGAATATAGGGTAATATACTTTAAACACTATAAAGTACTATATAAATAAAGATGTGGTAAATTTCAGGGGAACCAAGGAAAGAGGAAATAAATCCCAGAGTGAATTCATAAAGATGATATATGATTTGAATGAATACCTTTTATAAAGAATTTAAATACATTTTCTAAAATCCTGTGCATCTATATTCAGACAATATATTCTCTCTTTTGAGACACTGATTTTTCAATGAAAAGGCATTTCTCCTCAGGGGACAATATAAAAATTTTATTCTCTGAATAAAACTATTAGGGATTAATATAACACAGAGGGAAAGACTAGCTACTTGTGGAAACCTTCCAGAATTTAGCCTAGCATTTAGAGTGATTGATAAATATTTCTGCAAAAACCTCACGTGAAACGTTCTGATATAAAAGTAACTAAAGTGAGATCATTTCATCATCTATAAAGTGAGGGGGTTGGATTAGAGGGTGACCCCCAAGAATTGTATCACACTTATGCCAACTGCAAAGAGAAAGGTAGGCACAAGACAAGGTTCAGAAATTATTTGGAGGAGGCAGAGTCACATCTGAGATGAACGCTAAAAGACCATCTGTTGCAGTGTGCCCGGTTTTAAGCCCAATTTGTGAGGCGTGAGCCGTGTGGTGAAGTGTATGTACCGGGGCTTTAGGGAACTGGATAGAGTGAACAGACCAGCGGGGAACAAGACAAATGAGCAATGACTGAGTGGGCCCCAAAGAGGAAGGAGCAAGATTACTATGGCTACAAAGCAAGTTATGTAATTGTTGGCACGCTCATTGTTTGTGACTTGTGTAAGAGTCCATGGAAGTGGGGAAGCCCTGGGTTTATCCAACAGGGCATATTTTGTGGCTTCTGGGTTGGGGTTTGGCTGAGAGAAGTGTTACAGGCGCCTGTGGTACAGGGTTACACATACTTATCCTTTTTCATTTCCAATTATAACAAAGTATACTAGAATAACATGAGGTATTGAAGCATGTGTTCTATGTTTGATATTTCTTAGCTATTAAATTCTGTAAGTATTTTTCCTCCAATTTAAACTTTTGTAAGCTACTTAATAGTGTTTTGCAACCACATTAACTCTTTCAACCCACCACGGCATGTGGAAATAATTTCTATAAAGATAATGCATTATTTCTTTTTTTTGCATTATTTCTCATTAATAAAATGTATGAGGATTTTCTTAAAAATAAACCATAGATTCATCTCTGAAAACTTCTTTGAAAATTTGTTGACACTCTTTAGGAAGCCACATCAGATTTTGATGTGGTGAGCAGATTTCAGTTTTGATAAGAATGTTACAACTTGTAAACATTATGACTAGCTCCCATTTGCAAAACTCTTTGTAAATACTTTAATAGTATCCAAATAAGCCCAATGGATTGATTTTATATGTGCTATTCTACTAAATACTGCCACCTTCCAGCCAGCTATGATAATATTATAAACCTGAGGTTTATAACTATTTGTATTAGATGATAATATGTGCCAGGATCCCACTGTGTATTTAATGTTAATCATTTCATTCAATCTTGAGAATATTTGCAAAGGGACTGTGACATTATTATTCCCATTTTACAGAAATGGAAATTGAGCTTTTAAGATATGTAGCTTATCCAAGGCCACAAAGCTGAGGAGTTTCACCTGTGGGTTTGACGACTTGAGTTTGAATTCGGAGCCTGATATTTTAACTTTTGCAAATGTCATTCCCCTAGAGTCTCATGTTCATTGAGATCTACTACTGAGATACAGTAGCAGAGCAGTACTTTCTTGTTTGACTGTAATGATGTATACCTATGGTAGAATCCTCTGGATAACAGAGAAGGGGCTGCTCATTTCAGTGAAGCCAATCTAAGACTGTGCCCCTGCTGCCTTAGATAGGTATTTGAGGAGGGTAGGGGAGTGAAAAGGTTAATAAATGGAGACCCCGAGAGAGTAGTTTATATTATTGGAGCAGAATATGGTAGAAGGGCAATTAACATTTGTTAATTTGTTAACTTTGAGACCCCTCATAATCTGGTGACCTCTGTTTTGCTAACCTTATTTTACTTCTTACCTTCCCTCATGCTTCATACTAGCCTACTGCCCATCACTGGAGACTCCATGCTGCTTCCATGTCTTAATGCCCTTCATCTGTAGTGTCCATCTCTTTGTGATCCATCTTCTCTTCCACCGTAAAGCTCATCATTTGTTATGATCGCTCAAATGACACGTTCTTATAAAATTTGAGGAACTTTCCTGAATTATGATTCCATTATTCTTTTTTTATACTTCTCTTCTTGGGCTTACTACATTGCATTCTCTCCAGTTGATCCCTAATGCCCTCAAGTTAGGGAAAGTATTACAGCATCTAGCACTTGGTGTTCTGATGTGAGCTAGGCTAGAATACAATGGCATGCTCTGTGTTAGAAGTGGAAATGATATTTTGAGCTTCAGTTTATTGGTGAATGGGTACCCAAGAAGTAAGAGAATATAAACCAGGATACTGTTGGGAGAGGTGATTTGCCATGTGTTGTGTGTCCTGTGGGTCCTTGCTGGGATACAAAAAATATAAGACAATGACTTCTCTTTGTTTGGGCCAATTTTCAGGATGGCATTTACAGGGAGGGATGAGGACTAAAAATAGGTGTACTTGACACTCATGATAAAATCATGAAGTCTCCAAATTTAGTATCCTCAGTCATGACACACACAGATCTACTGTGCATCCTTCACATGGTTCCCTGTGCAGCTTGGAGGAAGGGGTGGCAAGGAGAGCTGACACATGGAGCTCACATGGTCTGCTGTGCTATGAGTAATGAAGTTCTTTGCCTGTGGTCTAGGAGTCCCATGTCTTGTGGCAATAACCATGAAATAGAAATAGGCTAATTTATTAGATCACAAGCAAAAAATCAAATTAAAATCGAAGAATTTTGACAGTTCTTGATAGACACAAGTGTCTGTACATAACTTGATTTTTTCCTAACTCCTCAACAAAATAAATCTCTAAATTATCTTAATTTGGCCTTCCCCCACAAATAGATCCTGCGTCAGGAACGTGAGTGCCAGTAGCTTATTTGCAATTAACAGAAAACACGGTGAGATGAATAAAGAAATGAGACAAAGAAGAGAACAGTCAACAAAGGGTAGTTCTATAAAGCCAGTGGCCACTGTGTGTGATGGTGCTTAATCCCACTGAAAAACTCTGGAACAATGTAAAGCACATGCTTCAGTGTTTTCCCACCTAGGAGAGAGGGTAATAGGATATTTATACACCAATTCCCATCCGTCACTAGTTGGGAAGTACTCTTAAGGGGTATTAAATACTTGGCATTTCCAGGATGTCAGACATATGGGTAGAGTGGTCTCTAGATTTGGAGAAAGGCATCAGGCATGGAAAAATGCAGATACTGGCATTGAAATCAACTTGTGTCCACTGAAATTGTAAGGCTAAAGAGATGTGGTTGGACAGCAAAATATCAAATAAGTGCTAAAAATGGCTCTCATGGAATGAAGAAACCACAAGTTAAAGGAACTCATAGTCATGAGTTTTTAGCCATTGATGCCATCAGATATCAGGACATGGCAGCACATGTTTTGTCTACTAACAAACAGCATATTCTGCTTTGTTTCATATATATATTCTAAATTCTTTCTATTTTTATTAATGTCATCTTATCCTTACATAATATCCTCATAATGAGGTCTACTGTGTCACTTGATCCACAACGACCTGCCCAATACATGTTTGTCAGAAAGAAAAAATAGAGTGATAAAACTGTACTTGGTAAGCATCCTGAAATGCATAGCCAAAAAGATCACTGATTAACAAAGATTAAATAGAAAGGTTCAAATATATTTTTTATGGTATAAAGGTACCTAATGGAGAGAACAACCTTGCATAATCCAATTTAATATGTGATTAAATTAGTTGGTTTGGCTCATATGTTTCCCTAAGATGAAGAATGCTGGCCAGCTGAAATGGATGCTGGGAAGCTCCTGGGGCATCATGTTATCCCCAAGGAGGACAACTCATTTGTGAATAATCAGGAATTGGCTGTACAGGAAAACCTTACTATTGCCAGAGTTTCCATTCAGAAATAAATAGAAGTTACTGAATGTCTGAGGAAAAAAGGTAGAACCAGCATGAAGAATACCTACCATATGCCGAGAACCATGCCACACAATTCACATGAATTTGCACATTGACCTCTTCCCCTCAACCGTTCCTAGAGGTTTCTATTTTACATAGTAGAGGAAACTGGAAAGTTTAAGTATACTTTTCAAAAAGCACAGAATAAATTATAGCAGATTAAGGGTATAAGTTTAGGTTTGTCTGACAAAAGTGATGATTTTTACACCACCCCTGACTCCCTATGAATCACTATGTCATGCTGAGTACAGGTGAAAATGTAGTAATATTCCAAATCAAATATTTTCTTCTAACATACATATAACACACACATGCACATGCACACACACATGTGAATAAAATATAAGACCCCATTTTTGTATTGTCTGACTACTGACAACTTTCAAGTCCCAGCATTCCCTTTTCTTCTGCTCCACACATGGTCAGGCTTTAGGAAAGCCTAAGTGCTCCCTCTTTTGGTACAGGTGGAAAGTTCAAACCTTTTGAGTCCCCGCTTTCATGGAGGAACTTTATACTCGCCCTGCTCCTAACTCCCTTAAAAATCTCAAAGCTAGTCTTCTTTCTCCATTTTCTTGACCCATGTTTGGACCTGTTAGGTCCAATCCTACTCTCCCGAGAAAGTCTCATTGAATAGTAACAAATATTTTCAAACCTTCTTGGTGTATATGTGGCATCATCAATCTTGACTTCTGAACCAAATATTGGGTAGAAGGTTCATTTCTTTGTTGTGAGTGATGACAATATTTGCCACATGAAACAGAATGACTAGATAATGGCTACCATCACCAGGGAGCTTTCTTCTCTTATATTGGCTTGATAACTGGCATTATTGTGTTTTGAACTGTGCTGGTTCGTGCCGCAAATGGTAAGTCTTACCTAAATTTCACCACCTTGAGTTTCAAGTTTCAATAATTAGCATATAAGGACGTAAGTATGTGACTGGGGCCCTCTTTATACAATAATTAAAAAGGGCTGGCTGATGGGCTTTGGTTCCTATACAATATAGACCCTAGAATAACTTTAACATCCATTGAAATGCACCATTTGGCAAATCTTTATGATTATAATCAGTACTGGAGCTCAAATTACAGTTCAGCCTGGAATCCTACTACATTTAATTGTGGTGTTCCCCATGACCTTAGAGATGTTCCTGAATATAAAACAGAAGACAAAAAGACATGTCTTAACCACTGGACTTTGCCTTGTCAAAATTCTCCAGAGCCATAGTGACCGTTGCTCTAAAATATCCCATAGTGGGTGGAGAGGATCTTACTTGATGAATAAAAAATTAAAATTAATTAATTTTTTGATCTTTACAAATGGCTTGACAAAATGGGACCCCTGGTCCTTTTCCTCCCTAGTTAAAATAGTTAATACAGATCAATGTAAATTAAAACAGGGCCTTCAAAGATTGAAACCCATGATGGAAGACCTAATTAAGGAAAGGAAGATTATTCACACTGCTTTGCTGTTTAACAGCCCAATTTGACCAATTTTCAAACTGAAAAAGAATGAATGCCACCTAATGGTGCAATCCCCCAACCTTAATGTCTTGGTCCTACTCAGTAAGACCTATATCCAATAGTTTTATAATATTATTCAAATTATCTCCATCTAGCAACTTGTAAATGCTTAGTCATAGATATGGCTAATATTTTCTGATCAGTTTCTCTTTCAACAACCTCTCAAGCTGCAGTTGGCTTTCATCCCTGAAGAGACGAATATACTTTTATCTGGCTGTATAAGGAGTGCTACAACAGTCTCTCCATTGCATGATCCTTGAAGGCAAGTCCTTAACCACATCCAACTCTCTCCAGGAACACAGGTATCATATTATTTTGATGACATCACTTTCCAAGGAGATTCATTTGATTCATTCAGGCCATACCAATACTTAACAAAAGAGCTCACAAAAAAAGAGACTGGGCTATTGTACCACAAATAGCATTAGACCCCATAACCTCAGTTAAATTCTTGCAAATGGTTAGGTAAACTATGCCACTTTGGCAGTGTCAAGAAACAATTGTTGATCTACTCCTCACCCATAATATTAAAACAAGCTAAACATCTTGTAGGCTTTTTTGGGTTCTGAAGGCAACATATTCCTAAGTTACAAATATAACTTAATAAGCCCTTTATACTGTTACTTGAAAATCAGCCCATTTTGAATAAGGCGTCCAAGATAAACATACATTTCCTATGGACTTCTGGTAAAGGAAAACACCCCCCTTGACTCCACAGCTCATACCATTAGAGTGGTTATTGCTGGTTGCATACTGGGCTCTCCCAGAAACACAGATTCTCACAGGCCCTAAGCCCACAGCTCTCCATACCCAACTGCCCCTATGTCTTGGATTATAGAAGCAGCACTCCAAGTTCAACACAACCATTGAGCCTTCCTTCTAGAGAATAGAATCAAATATGGGTGCTAGTATATTTCATCAACAGGAGGAGTGCTCCTTCTATCCTCAATGTGTTGCCAAGTGCCACAGTTCTAGAGGAGAACTCTTATCCTAAATGACCTGGTCACTTGGGTAATCCCTTGAGTACATCTATATGAATAGAAAAGGGAGTTCATATAATTTTTGTACAGGAATAGTGTCATCATATGTGATGGAGCTCACTGAGGAGTTGTACTTTGTTATTCCTTTACCAGGATGTCCCTGAACAAGAATAGCATCCAAAGATCAGCATAACTGGTTGTACATTAGGCAGCCATCTTAGTATGGGATACCTTGGCCAACAACTGGCCCCACCTGCCATTTACAAGTTCTTGGTCATTGCCAATAGTTTGGCCATCTAGTGTGGCAATAGCAACAACAGCAATTGTTTATCCAAGGTTATCTCTTTTGATGTAAGAACTCTGGTGATCTCTTGCTTCACAGATATGCAAAAACTGGATCAGGATCACACAAATTCCTGTACAACTAAAATCACAATACAAGATACCACCAAAATACTCATTACCCCTTTCGAGTTCCAGACTCTACTTCTGATAGTGACCAAGGCATTTATTTCACTTCAAGAGCTGCATAATCCTGGACTCTTGAGCAACTCGTTCAATGGAACATTCACTTCCCTTACCAGCTTCAGGCTACAGAGCCTCAGATCTTATGGAAGATGGTGATGGCCTATTTAAATAGGTTCCAACTCAATTAACTGAAACATTACACGATTCAGTTATCAGTCAAATATCAGAGGTGAATTGTAATAGAGTCAGATTCTGTTTTCAATGTTTGTTTGACAGCTGACAGATTTCAATCCCAACCACTCCCTTTCTCTGTCTGCTTTATATCTGGGCAAGCTAATAATAAAATTGCTTCTTTGGTGCTAGTGGGAATTCCAAGCCACACAAGCCTCTTCCCATGTGAAAGAACACTCACTTTACCCCCACCCATTCTACCTACCATAAAAATCCTAAAGACGATTCTTGTTCTCCACTTTTTCAAGCTGTTCTTGGACCTACCTCAGAGCTCATTCTGTTTTTCCCCAAGAAAGCCTCATTATGTCAGTAATAAACCATTGCATACTCTCCTGATGAATCTGTGGCATTATCAATCTTGATACCTATACCTAAACCAAATTTTGAGTTTGAGAGGGATTCACCTCACCTTTATGGGTGACCACAAAAAAATGCATTCCAGTTATTTTGGTATAGGACACCTGTGAAGTAGTGATGCTTCGCATTATGATATAGTTCAATTGTATTACCATTACCAAAGAACCTTAGATCTTTTCTGAAAGTGTACCTTTTCTCTCTTTTGAATATATTTTATTTATTTATTTGAGAGAGAGAAAAAGAGAGAGCACAAGCTGGTGGGGAAGGGAAGAGGGAGAAGCAGACTCCCCGCTGAGCAGCGAGGGTGATGCCAGGCTCAATCCCAGGACTCTGAGATCCTGGCCTGAGCCAAAGGCAGATGCTTAACTGACTGAGCCACTCAGGTTCCCCTGAAAGTGTACCTTTTCATATAAAGTATTGAAAATACAAAATTCTAGCTAAAATCCCTTAGAATAAACTTTTCTTGCAACTAATATACGGTCCTTTTAATATGTCTGGCTAAGCCTTATGAAAAAAAAGAAAAAAAGTTTGCCTTTTATCTCCAATTCTTTTCTATGTGTGTTATACAAAACTTAAGTCCCCAAACATTTCAAAATGTCCATCTAACTCAAAACAGCAATGTTCTAACTGGTTCTGCATTCAGTATTAAAAGCAAAAAATCTTCAATGGTTTATTTTGCCAAGGCTAAATTGGCATCCCATGGTATATTTAGTATGTATTTCATGAAAATTTTTTTCCAGGATTTATACTTCCTGAATATTTACACTTAACTAACTTAAATATACTTTAGAAAAGTTATCCAGTATTAAAAAAAAATTAAATTTGCTCTTCAGTTTTTAAACCTTTGTAAATTATATTGAGCAGCAAATCATACTCTATTGTCATTATGAACAGTGACATTTGTGAAGAGCATTGAGACATCACCATTTTAACCAAAGCATGTCTGAAGGTAAGATACCTATAAGGATGATATTCTGATTGTTAGTGTTAAAGAGTTAAGAAAATCTGGGAGATATGTTTATGCACACTGCCCTAAGTTGAGTAGGGCAGATTGAGAGGGGTTAGAGCTGTCTTTCTTTTTTTCTTTTTTTAAGATTTTATTTATTTGAGAGAGAGAGATCACACGTAGGTAGGCAGAGAGGCAGGCAGAGAGAGAGGGGGAAGCAGGCTCCCTGCCAAGCAGAGAGCCCAATGCGGGGCTCCATCCCAGGACTCTGAGGTCATGACCTGAGCTGAAAGCAGAGGCTTTAACCCACTGAGCCACCCAGGCGCCCTTAGGGTTATCTTTCATAGAGAGTTTCAAACATCAAAAAGAAACTTTAAGGAGAAATTAAAATGATAGAAAGAGCAGCAGGATTACTAGGTGAGATCATCAAATGCAAAAGAGAGCTAGGGTTTGTGTCCAGGAAAACCGTTACAGGGAACTAGCCCTGCATCCAGCAAGTATAAGCTGAAGGTTATCTTTCATACAGTGCCTCGGGTTTGTGTCATGCCCATGCTGCTGACACATGAAACATGTTTTGTTTGGCCCTGAGGACAGGCAGAGTGAGCAGCAACCCTTCAAGCTAAATCTATCTCCTTGGTTTCCCGAGACTGACTTCTGGGCTTAGATTCCCTTTAGTTTTGGTTAAAAGCAGTTTGTACTATAGCAGAGTCTGCTTTATTAAAATCATCATTGATTTTCTCTTTCTGCCTCTCCTGCCTTTCCTCAAGAGTTGATCACTTTGTATGAACTTCAATTTCAGAAACACGCATATACACACATCCATGCACACACTGAGACATTCTCCATGAGAATAATTTCCATAAATGTCTATTGCTTCCATTGAGTTATAACCTTCTTGAGGTTAGGAAATAGATTATCTTCATCTCTGCCTCCAGCATATAATTTGATATATGAGGGTCTCAGTGTGGAATAAGTTATCTTATTCCAAAGGCAGGCCAACTTACAGGGGACTATTGAACAGTTGTTACTAAGACCTCACTCATGACCCACGCCAGAACTGTTGCCACTGTTGGTGGCACTGTCTCATTGCAACTGAACTCTCACAGCTTTCATCTGTCACACTTTCTTACATATGATGTTACATCATAATTAATCCCTGAACCATGAACTCCTCTTATTCGGGACAAGATTACATATATTCACATTTGCATCTCATACAATGTATTGTGCAGAGATACATTCAATAAATATTTCACTTAATATTTCTTTAGGATGTATTTTTAATACTATGAATTTACTAGTAACTATGTGAGATAAAATAGCTAAACACTGTTCACTTAAGGAATGCCATATTCTCTTTCGTATAATAGACATTCAACAAGTATTTGTCGAATGAAAGGATAACATAAATTTGTTGGTCTAGCAGAGCATTGGAATATTTATAGTTTAAAGTGGAGCGAGTTGACCGTGAAAGCTGAAGTTAATTACACAGCTTACCCCCTGTAAACTTTCTCCTTGTGTAGTTGGGAAGGGCCAGTTCCCTGACCTTAAACCTTCCTTGTCAAGAGTTACACACTAACTTCTCAAGCTCCAGAAGAAATATATAAGGCTTTCTCAGCAATTGCCTTAGAGACCTTTTCCCGGTCTACAGTGAGGCAGAGGGAAAGCACCTCCTGCTCTGTTCATGCCCTTGACTTGAGAAGAATCCTGTTTTCTTGTCTGTTCAACCTCATTTTGGAGTTGAAGCAGCTCTAATGGACCTTCTTACAATATCCTGCAAAGGTTGGCTGGCTCTTCATTCAGTACCAAAGTCCATCTGGCAGAGAGTTTCTCCTTTCTTCCTAGATCAAAGTGTTTCCCGATGGAGATTAAAAATCTCTGTCATTATAGATTTGAAGATAAAGATTTAATGAATGTTGTATACAAACCAAGGGACAAGCAGGTAGGAACCCCTATTGCATTGGGTGGCCTGAGATCATTTTTTTTTAATAGGGACGTGTGTCAACACAATCTTCAGTTCAAGCTTATAAAGAAAGCATTCAGGACACATGGACGAGAAAAGAAAATGTTAGAAAAGGAAATATAAATTGAGATGGTTTCCAGAAATGTGTGAATAGCCAAGAAAGGACAGAACCACAGTAGAAGGAAAAAAAAAAAAAACCAACCCTAATGTAAGAGTTAAAACCCAATGTAAACCACAATAAATACACTGCTATCCAGATTTCAGTTAAGCAATACCACCCTTTGATATTTAAATAAAATTAGCTCAAGTCTTTATCCCAAGTCCTGTGGGAAGTCCTGTCCCAATACATCCAGGGATTAAAATTCTCGTGGTCATTTTTGACTGTCATTTTTACTTTTGTGAAACTCAGCTTCTCCCACAAAGCTTTGTTTTTGAATTCATATTCATTGGAAATTTAGGAAGGTCAAGATAGTTTTTATCTCAGCAAGGCATACTGCTTTAAATTGATCTTAGATATTCCTGTTAGAGCCAATGGCTGTTCAATGATTACTTTCTGTTGTTGCTTCAGCCTCCTGAAATAAGTTCTCTCTTCTCTTTCTTCCCTCTGTAAGCTTAAAAATGCCGCTCCCCCACCTCCCACCCCACAATATCCAGATTTTAATCCCTAGAAGCTGTGAATGTCACCTTATGTGTGGTCAAAAAAAAAAAAAAAGATATGATTAAATTAAGGATCTTGAAATAAGAAGAGTATTCTGTCTGGTAGGTCCTAAAACAATCACATGCATCCTCCGAAGAGGGAGACAGAGGAATTTCATAGACAAACACGCAGAGGAGAAGGTGATGTACAGATGGAGCGGAGAGAGATTTGAAGATGCTGACCTCAAAGATTGTAGTGATGCAGCTATAAGGCAAGGAATCAGAAGCCTGCAGCCATCAGAAGCAGGAAGAAGTTGGATTCTTAGTGGCTCAGTTGCTTAAACATCCAACTCTTGATCTCTGCACAGGTCTTGATCTCAGGGTGGTGAGTTCAAGCCCTGCATTGGGCTCCAGGGAGGAGCCTACCTAAAAAAAAAAAAAGAGAAAAAACCTGAAAGAGGCAAGGCATGGATTTTCCCATTCTCCACTGGAGCAGGGGTTGTAGCACTGTCACTGTGATTTCTTCAGCACAGTGATATCAGTTTTGGATTCCTGGCTTCCAGAATGGTGAAGAAATAAGTTTCTGTTGCTTTATGCCACCAAATTTGTGGTAATTTGTTGCAGCTGCCACAGGAAATGACTACCACTCACTCTTCTCTTTGTCACGCGTCTGTTCTTCTCTACTCTTTTAACCCTACTCTCTTGTGGCTTCCCATGCAGAGCAGTCAGCTATCCGCTGAAAAACCCTGGTTTTCAGGATATCCACCTTGGCCAAACTACATAAGAAGCAGGGGGTAGGGCAGGATGGTCTGCCCTACCTGACAGTTGTATAAAAATGTGGCCAATTCTTCCAATAACCGTTTTTCTGAACCTTTAGCTACATTGCACCTCTAAATTAGAGTTTTCATGTATAATCGGTCCCACCCTCACAATGAATTCTGGGTAAAGTGGTGGTGCAGGGAGCCTGAGGAAGATGAGATTTTACTTTTAGTTACAACACATATAGGGGTTGGGAATCAGGGTAACAATTCCCTACAAATATGTAAATAAACTTCGGAAAATACTTTGAAGGAATGGACAAAACAACTACACATAAGACATTGAGAGCAAAAGTCAAAAAGAGAGGAGACAAACATTGATGATGTTTACCAGAGACACAAAACTGATTCTGTGAGCTTCACAATCCCTCCATCAGAGGCCAGATTGGATGAAATCTATACTAACACCATATCGTGGCTTGAGATTGGGTATACTGTTCGTTAATCGGTTGAATTTTAATATTTAACATTTTGTGGAGTTTTTCAGAGTGTGATTCTCAGAAACATCAGACACACTTGTTAAACACTCAGAAAGAACTGACAATTTGTATTTATAACAAGCTAAATTTGATGAACACTAATCTTCAGAGGGTCACTAAAATATTCCTGTTTTGTTCCATATCTCAGTTTAAGACTCCTAATATCTACCCTAGGGTGTACCTAATTGCAATGGATTGTTATTTCTCTCTACATGTAATAAATACCATTTGAGATAGTTACCTCTGATTTAATCTGCCTGGATTCCTATCCATGTCATAGAGAAAAAAAAATTTGAAATTATTTTTTAGGCCATCATAAAAGACAACTAAAAATCATTTGTATAGAGAGGAACTGTCTAAATCAAAGCTGCTGAACGTACAAGTAGGGTCAGATCTAAAAGAATTGAGAAGAT
>CM053603.1:150639164-150717811 GCA_028646535.1 Procyon lotor
GCTCTATTTTCAACTTTTTGAGGAACCTCCATACTGTTCTCCAGAGTGGCTGTACCAGCTTGCATTCCCACCAACAGTGTAGGAGGGTTCCCCTTTCTCCACATCCTCGCCAATATCTGTCATTTCCTGTCTTGTTAATTTTAGCCATTCTGACTGGTGTGAGGTGGTATCTCACTGTGGTTTTGATCTGTATTTCTCTGATGCCGAGTGATGTGGAGCACTTTTTCATGTGTCTGTTGGCCATTCGGACGTCCTCTTTGCAGAAATGTCTGTTCATATCTTCTGCCCATTTCTTGATTGGATTATTTGTTCTTTGGGTGTTAAGTTTGAGAAGTTCTTTCTAGATTTTGGATACTAGCCCTTTATCTGATATGTCATTGGCGAATATTTTCTCCCATTCTGTCAGTTGTCTTTTGGTTTTGTTGACTTAAACTATTTTTTAAAAAGTTTTTCTTTTTTGTATTCCAGGATTCATCCTCAAATGTGGATCTTGACTCTTCACCTTATTTAGTTATCTGGTCAACTCTGATTATGACTAGTTGTCTGCCCCTGAAAGTCTCTCGCTCTAGATGTGGCCACCACTTCACAAACACTATCATGTGCATTCTTTTCTAGATCCTGGAAAGAAAAATTTTCAGGAAAAATTCTGTAAAAATTTCCACTGCTTATTACTCTCAAATATTAAAATTCTTAGAAGTCTCCTCTCTGAATTTTGTTGGCTCCTAGGCTTCTGGGCATGGATCTACATATATAACAAAGCATGTTTTCTTTTTCTACGTTTCAGTGATGTCCGTATGCTATCTGAATTTTCCCCACCTAAATTCCTGCTAAGTTTAGCTGCATTTCGTATGTATAGTTCTCAACAGCTTTATTGAGCTAGAATTCATAAATCATTCAATTCACCTGCTTAAATTGTATAATCTAATAAGTTGTAGTATATTCACAGAGATGTGTCACCATCATCACAATTTTATTTTAGAGCACAGTCATGATCCTGAAAAGAAATCTCCGTAGTAGCAGTCACTCACAATCCCTGACCCACCACCCCAGCCCCAGACACACTAATACCACTAATAGACTCTCTATCTCCACAGGTTTGCCTATTCTAGACATTTCATGTAAATAGCCTCCTACAATATAGGGTTATTTGTGACTAACTTATTTTAAAATGTGAGCAAAACATTTTGAAAGTTCATGTATATTGTTTATCAGTACTCCACAGAGTTGTGCAACAATCACCACAATCTAATTTCAGAATATTTTCATTACCCTAAAAAGAAAACTTGTACCTATTACTTGTTATTGTCATTTCCATTTATCACCCCATCCCCTCGCAGCTACTGATCTACTTTCTGTCTCTATAGATTTGCCTATTTTTGACGTTTCCTATAAATGGAATCATACAATATATGGTCCTTAGTGACTGACTTCTTTCACTGAGCAATATGTTTTCAAGATTCATTCATGTTTCTATTCTGTTTTATTGCCAAATAATATTCCATCATATGGATACATCCCATTTTTTTCTACATTCCTCAGTTGATGGAGATTTAAGTTGTTTTCACTTCTTGGTTATAATGAATAATGATGTTATAAACATTTATGTACACATTTCATGTGGAAGTATTTTTCCATTTCTCTTAAATATATACCTAGGAGTGGAACTGCTGAGTCATATGATGAGTCCATGTTTAACATTTTCAGAGACTGTCACATTGTTTTTAGCACAGCTGCACCACTTTACATTCTCACAAGCAATGTGTATGAAGGTTCTAACTTCTCCACTTCCTTGCCAGCACTTGTGATTTGTATATTTTCTTTGGAGAAACGTCTATTCAGATTCTTTGCCCATTTTTAAATTTATCTTTCTGAGTTGTAAAAGTTCTTTATATATTCTGGACACAAAGCCGTTACCAGATTTATGACTTGCAAATATATTTCCCATTCTGTGGATTTGCAGAAAAAAGTTTTTAATTTTGATGAAGTCCAAATTATTTTTTTTTCTTTTGTTGCTTGGGTTTTGTTAGCTTACTTAAGATGACTTTCCCTAATCCGAAGTAATGAAGACTTTATGTTTTCTTCTAAGACTTATAGTTCTAGCTCCTATATTTTGGTCTTGAATTAATTCTTCCTTATGGTATGAGGAAGGAATTGAATTTCATTTTTTTGCTTGGGGACATCCAGCTTTCACTGCTAAACTTTCACTGTTAACTTAAAAAGATTATTCTTTCCCTTTGAATTTTCTTAACAAGTCTGACAGAAATCAATTAACCATAAATGTAAAGGTTATTTTGGAATTGCCAATACTATTGCATTTATCTTTGTGTCTATCTTACGTCAATATCAATCTGTTTTGATCATAGTATCTTTGTAGTAAGTTTAGAAATCAGAAAATGCACGTCCTCCAATTTTGTTTTCTTCAAGATTGTATTGTCTATTTTGGGTGTCTCAAATTTCCATATGTATTTAGGATGAACTCATCAATTTTCTTTTAAAAAGTGTAGTTGAAGAGATGCCTGGATGGCACAGTCAGTTAAACTGCCAACTCTTGGTTTTGGCTCAGGTTGTGATCTCAGGGTCATAATATCAAGCCCCATAATGGGCAGCATGCTCAGCATAGAGTCTGCTTTGGATTATCTTTCCCTCTTCCTCTGCCCCTCTGGCTCATGCTCTCTCTCCCGCTTTAAAACAAATAAATAAATCTTAAAAATTGTAGTTAGAATTTTGTTAGACTTGCATTGAATCTAGACCAACTTGGGAGTATTAAAATTTTAACTATAGTAAGTGCTCTAGTCTATGAATGTGGAATGTCTATTTCCTAGAAAGACATTCCTTCATAGTGTTTTTCTATTTATTAGGTCTTCTTTAGGTCTTTCAAATGGTTTGTGTTTTTCAGAGTGTGAGTATTACACTTATTCTATTAAATTAATTGCTTTTTATTTTATTCTTTTTAAATACTATTTTAAGTAGAATTGTTTTTTTTTTACTTTTATTTGATGATTGTTCATTACTAGTGTATAGAAATGCAACTGACTTTGAATATTGGTATTGAACACTGCAAACTTGCCAAAATAGTTTATTAGTTGTAATAGATTTTTTTTAGTAGATTCCTTCATATTTTCTACATATAAGATCACACCATATTCAAAAAGAGATGTTTTAAAATTTCTTCTTTCCAAGATTCTTCTTTCTTCTATGTCTTTCTTCCTTCCTCTATGTTTTTATTGCCTTATTGTCCTTTCCAAAATCAAGTAAAATATTGAAAATCAATGATGAGAGTGGATTTATTTGTCTTGGTCCTGGTCTTAGAGGGAAATCTTTCAGTCTGTTACCACCAAGTATGATATTATCTGTGTGTTTTTCATTGATTCTTTTCATCAGGTTGAATAAGTTTCCTTTTATTTCTAGTTTTTCAAGTGATTTTATCATGAAAGAGTGCTGAATTTTAAAAATAATTTCTGTCTATTAGATGATTGTGGTTTTTTATCCTTTAGTCTATTAATATGGTTAATTCCATTAATTGACTATTGTATGGTTAAACCAATCTTGCATTCTTAGGATAAATACCACTTGGCATGGGATTTATAATTTACATATAATCTCTTTTATATGTTGATAGGTATGGTTTATTGGTATTTTGTTGATGAGTTTTGCATCTATATTTATCTTTAGCTTTCTATTTTCTTTTTTGTGATGTTTTTGGTTGGCATTGGTCTCAGGGTAATAATATGTACCTCATAGCATAAACTGGGAAAGAAGAGAAGAGTGATATGCAATTGTATTGTATTTTATGATCACCTACATAATTATCTTTACCAGCACTCTCAAGTTTATGTGGTTTTAAATTACTACTGGTGTTACTTGTTTTTACCCTGAAATACTTCATTGGTATTTTTTGTTTGGGGTGTTTACATGCAAGAAATTCTAAGGTTTTTTTTTAAGATTTTATTTATTTATTTGACAAAGAGAGAGAGAGATCACAAGTAGGCAGAGAGGCAGGCAGAGAGAGGGGGGGAAGCAAGCTCCCTGCTGAGCAGAGAGCCAAATGCGGGACCCTCCCAGGACCCTGAGATCATGGCCTGAGCCAAAGGCAGAGGCTTTAACCCACTGAGCCACCCAGGCACCCCAAGAAATTCTCATTTTTAAGAATTCTGGACAGGTGCCTAGGTGATGCAGTGGGCTAAACACCTAACTCTTCATTTCTGCTCAGGCTGTGATCTCAGGGTTGTGAGATGAAGTCCTGCATCGGGCTCAGCACTCAATGTGGAGTCTGCTTAAGACTCTCTCTCCCTCTCCCTCTGCCTGACTCCTGCTCTCTCTCTCTCTCTCTCCAAAATAAATAAATAAATAAATCTTTTTTTTTTAATTGGAAATGTTGTAGTTTCACCTTCATTTTAAAGTAATTTTGGGGGATAAAGTTTACTGATTATAAGATTCTAGGTTGACAGCTTTATTTTTTCTTTTAACACTTTAAATGTGTCATACCATCATCTCCTGACATCCACTGTTTCTCATGAGAAGTCAGATTTATTCTTATTGAAGCTCCCTTTATTGCAAGTCAGTTCAGGATTCTTGTCTTTGTCCTTGACTTTCAACATTTGATCAAATGTGTCTGGTGTTGATCTGTTCATATTTACCCTACTAGATTTCATTTAGCTTCTTGGATGTGTAGAAAAATGTATTTGGTAAAATTTGGGAAGTTTTTTGCCATTATTTTTTACACTATTTTTTCTTTTTTATTCTCTCTCCTTTTCATGTACCTCCATTATGCATATAGTGCTTCACTTAACGTTAACCTACATTTCTCTGAGGCTGTGCTTATTTTTTCTAATTCTTTTTTTCTGTCTGTTCTTCACATTACATGATATTTCTCAATCCATCTCAACTTCACTAATTTATATTTCTACAAGCTCAAATCTACTGCTGATTCTCTTAAATTCTTCATCTTGATTATCATACCTTGGACTCCAGAATTTTTATTTGATTCTTAAAAAAAAATATTTCCATCTGTTTATTGATATTCACTATTTGATGAGATATTGTTATCATTCCTTCTTTGATTCATTAATCGTGGTTATTTTTATTTCCTTGAAAATACTTCTAAGAGCTGCTTTGAAGTCTTTGTCTTCTATTGCATTATTTGTGCTCTCTCAAAAGCAAACTTTATTGCATTTTTTCCTACAGATCAAACTTCTCTGTTTACTTGCAATTTCTTTGATGAATATTTTAGATAATATATTGTAGCACTTCTAGATCCTGACATACATCGTCCCTCAATCTTATTGTTTGCTTATTTATTTGTTTAATGAATTGGCTTGACTGGTTCAGTGAAATCTATTTCTCTATCAATATGAAGCCTCTGATGTTGCTTTTGGAGGGTACAGCCTTGAATGTCCCCCTAACCTAGACAGAAATAACTGTAGTTTTAGTTTGAGTTTTTTAGCTCTCTCTTTACCTGACCTTCCTGCTAAGCTTTGGATGGTGTTCCTCTAGTGGCATCATATTCATTTAACTTCCTCTAATTGCTAGCTGATTGATATATTGTCTTCATTCACTCTCTGGGGCATAGATACTCCTGTTGTCTTATCCAAATAAAGTGTGGTCACCCCATTTGCAGGGGTACACTCAAAATCTCTTTCAGATCAGTCTTTGAAACTTGCTTTTAACCGCAGGATGTCTCCTCTTATTCAAGTACTTCTATATCTCTTTCTGTTACACTTCTATCTGGTCTACTTGTTGCTGTAATGAAGCCTATTACTGTCATGGAAATTTCCTCTTAATTGCTCTGCTCCAAGATCTCCATTGATTTTAACCCTGTCCACGGGTATGAGTGCTCCCCCAGTATTTCAAATAAAGGTAATCTCTTTATAGAGAGCCATAACACTTTGTGTTCTTATAGACTGAATCCACCCACTCCCTCATCCTTCCCATGCAGAAGCTCTGTGCCACTGCTCCATAGCTGGAGGCAAGGACAATGGTTCATTTCTCTGGGAGTGAAACTCTACCCTGGGCGCTGGGCCCTGGGCTTGGACTGGGCACTGAGGTGATGGTGGTGTATGATTGCCTTGTCTTCTTGTTTGCTTCTACTGACATATAACTTTGACCACATGAGCAAGCTGAGGTAGGGAGAAATTGGGTCCCAATATTCTCAATCAAACACTTCTAAGTTAGAGTTTCCATTACACAAGCAGAGACTAGACAGAGAAAGGGAACTCCAGACCTCTTAGCTGTGTTTGCCTAGATTGTAGCTTTTGAAACATTAGCTGGAGGAAGGGGATGAGTAATGGTCATAGTCTGTCCTTCTCAAGAAGTCATCACCTTAGACTTATATGATGATGAATATAAGACTTAGGCAGAGGACAGAATTCCATCCTCTTGGTTCCACAAGGCCAGAGTAGAATTTTCACCACACTGAGCTAAGGGAGGAAAAGTGGCAGGATTTGGATACAATGATACAAAAATTGCACAGAATTTTTTTTAAAAGATTATTTATTTAGTTATTTTATTTGAGAGAGAGAGAAAGAGAGAGAACATGTGCATGAGGTGGGAAGGGACAGTGAGAGTGAGAGAATATCAAGTGAACTTCAGACTAACCATGGAGCCCAACACAGGGCTCGACTTCACAACCCTGAAATCATGATCTGAGCTGAAACCAAGAGTCAAAAGCTTAACTGACTGAGCCACTCAGGCACCCCAAGATACAGATTCCCTTGAATAAATGTTTCTCCATTTGCTGTTTACAAATTCCTGGAGAATAATTCCCACAGATTTGAGAGAGTTTATTTATTTTTTTTAATTAGTTTCGTGAGTTATGGTTGTTTTGCTGGAAAGAAGTTCCAAAGAGAACCTCACAGCACCATTTTACAAGTGTTTCTCACCTTTCATATACTTTTACAGTCTGTTAAGTTTATCTAAAGGTATTTACATGTTTTCCAGTTCCACCCCTTGCATATTTTTTTTTGGAAGGTATATCCTATGTTTAAGAGTTTTTCACACTGTTCTTAATGGTTACTTGTTAAATAAACATGCCATACTCTCTACATCCAATAGTCTGGCTAAATTTTCTTCCATTCAATATATGGTACTTTTCTCTAACAATCATCTTTCTTGCCTTATAAACTATGTCTATATATATATATGTGCGTTTATATCTTGTCTCTTCTGACATATTTCAAAATCCATGTAGCTCCATGAATCAAAGCAACAATTCTTAAAACCACTCTGTCTCCTCAATTAGTTCTGTTGCACTACCTCATATTCTCTACAAGTTGTTTAATTATGTTGATGTATAGTGATGTGAATTTCCAAAATATAGGTCTATACTTCATCATTGTATAAAGACAGTAATGGATTTATTATGTTTCCAACAATATTCCTGATGATGAATATAGCTATCTTTTATTGAGTACATACTACGTGTTAAGCACTCTGCTACATTTTTCACATCCATTTTTCCACTTAATTCACAAAAATCTCTGTCTTTTAGATATTAGAAGAACAATTTTACAAATAAGAAAAAGAAGATACATAATTTGCCCAATATTGCACAGCTGGATTACATATTCCTAAAAAAGAACTATGAAATATTTATTTTATTTCAAATCCCATGAGATTATGCTTCATATTTAGTTGGCACTTTTAGTGTCAACAGCATATTAGGCTATTTTTAGGGACTAGGTGACAACAAATCTGATGTAATATTAAGGGAGGCAACTCAAGCTATTGCCAGTGATCTGATTAAGTGACTTTGCCTGAATGCATAACCTTCCACTAGCTCAGTCATAAAGTAAAATTGTTTACTTAGAAAAAAATCAAAACTAAAAGACAATAGATCTTTATTCGTGGTATTCTGCATTAAATATGGTAAAAAGTAAAGTTGCCATCTTTTCCAGTCTATTTTTTCCCAAAATCTGCCATGTCTGTTGTCTCAACTGATATTTTCTCTTTCATTATGCACACAAGGACCATGCTACATGGTTTACAGTAAAGAAACATTTTGATCTGAAATGCCAAACCCAACATCATATTTCTTGGTTCTAATATCATTAGACAGTCATATATTATGGCTGTGACAGTAAGGCTATGACAGATGACACTTTGAGAGTGTTGGAGGAGAAAGCTCATATAGCACTTAATCAAATGGTTGCAATGTCTAAAAGGATTAAAGTCAAGCAGGCTATGACTCATAAAATTATGTTTCCTATTATTATCTTAAAGCTGACAATGAAAAACTGTCTATCTTAAGTGTGTGTGTGTTTTCTATTCTTTTTTAAAAAATAATTCCACAGGACAAAACCACAGGACATATTTTCCCAAAGAGTTTTACATATCTAATTTTTAAAAAACACGTATACATTTTTGTGTACTTTTTATGCTTTATGAACATTTGAAAGAGTGACGTTGGTAAAATAGATGTCAGCACCATTTCATGACTAATGAGTACTAGACTGTTGCATGACTTTATAAAGAGCATGAATACAAGGATTAAAAAAAACTTCTTTAGTGTTAAAATTCAAAGACATTTATTAATACACTTTTGAATGTTGTCTTTTGCAAAACGGAGATGAAAGTGTTACCCTCCTAATTCATTACCTATGGTAAGAAAATTATTTGCTCTTTGTTGCCTTAAAAATATGTTGTCTATTTGCCCTGGCTCACAAAAGCAAACTTGGTGAGAAGCTTATATGACAATTGAGAAGTCTTGAAGCAAAGGAGCTTAAAGTGTTTCTACTTACAAAATAAAATTTCAAAAATTCTACTTGGCTATGCTATAGTGTTTTCTTCCCAAATGTTTTCCAAAATATATATTTTCAGATTTTTACTTCTTGTGATAACCATGAATTTTCTGGTATAAAATTATGGGCATAAATAAATAAATAAATAAATAAATAAATAAATAAAACTATAGGCATGATTGAGTACGGTATCTTCAAAATATCTCTTTCATTGTCCCTTTGTTTTTTATAATCCTCATAGTCTGTTGTAATGAAGACCAACTTTGGATTACAGTAATATAACCTCTGGTGAATTCAATTATACAGCAATTTCACCTGTTAGAAATAAGTTACTGAAACAAATAAAAACTTCTTTATAAACAATGAAAACATATGTCACAAACCTTACATAATGATTCATATAATTACTGAAACATTTGTCTCAATAATTTCTCATATTTCCAAGAGATGAAATAGGCTCCAGGTTAGTGCATTCATGAAGGATGCCTGATTTTCAGGACTTTGAGTAAGAAATGTTGGAATCTGTATAACAATCACTAAAATTGAAGTCTATCTTGCTAACTTTGGGCCCTGTGTATACTCAACAATTTCAAAAATTCTCTCTTCACAGTATTTCTGGAGTGCTGATAACTTAGTGTATATGTCGAAAAGATAAGAAATCTTTGAGTAGGTCCAAAACTGCTTCAAACTCAAATCTCCATAAGTCTCAAATAAATTTAAATGAGTACCAAAACAGAAGCCTGTGTCCAGCGCCAGCTCCATGTCATTCTTGGTGGTGTGTGTACACACACACACACACACACACACACACACACACACACGGAATACTATGCAGCCCTCAAAAAAACCCTGAAATATTGCCACTTGAAATGACGTGGATGGAACTAGGGGGTGTTATGCTAAGTGAAATAAGTCAATCAGAGAAAGACAATTATCATATGATCTCTCTGATATGAGGAATTTGAGAGGCAGGGTGGGGGTCATAGAGGGTAGGGATGAAAAAATGAAACAAGATGGGACCAGAGAGGGAGACAAACCATAAGAGACTCTTAATCTCACTAAACAAACTGAGAGTTGCTGAGGGTGGAGGGGGAGGGATAGGGTGGCTAGGTTATGGACATTGGGGAGGGTATGTGCTATGGCAAGTGCTGTGAATTGTCTAAGTCTGGTGATTCACAGACCTGTTCCCTTGAAGCAAATAATACATTATATGTTAATAAAAATAATAATAATAAAGAGTAATATCTGGATTGTTATAAGAAAATTTCTGATTTTTAATATGGTCACCAAAATTTAAAACTCTGATTAAAAAACACACACTCATCATCATCATCATCATCATCATCATCATCATCATCTAGGTCCTACCGAGACCTGTTCACAAGTCTATGGATCTTCAGTTACTTGATCAATCCTCAGACATTTTAATTTTTATACCTGCAAACTTAATTTTCAAGAGTGAACATCTGGATTTTGACATCTAAATTTCATTCCACCCCCATTGACTGTATTTGAGTTAGCTGTCCTTCAGAGATTCTTATTCAGTGCTAACAATGATAATTATACTGCTTAATTGGAGAGATTGTAGAAACATTTATTCTTGCTAAAATGGGGAAAACTTGGTGAGTATACAAAATCAAAAGGCTCATATTTTGTGTAAAAAACATGACCTTTCCCAAGGCACATTTTTATTTGTGAAATGCACATTAATCTTTGGCTTTAAGGATCACACACACAAAAAAAATGTTTAATTTATCTTAACTGTGATCCTAGCTGTCATGACCTCTCAGAGGCTTTATTCTAGTGTTACTGAAACATGCAAATTACTCAGCTACTGGGAATGTCCTTATATACTGGATAGAATCTATGCAAGCATTCAGCTTACAAATGATGTGGGATACCTAGTAGCAGTCTGGAAGAAATTTTATATAAAGCTCTTATATTTTACAAGACCATGGTGACTAGTAAGTCTTATGGCATTTTTCATTAATAAGTAGTCTATACATTTATAAATATATACATGACTAAAATCCAAAAAACTTCTAGTAATCTAGAACTGAAAAGAATTTTAAATATCATCTAGTTTATCCTACCTGAAGTCTCAAAAAAAGATCATATTTTCCATATACTACAAACAAAAGAAACCAAAATTCCAACCCACATATTTTGATTTTAAGTCCAGGCTCTTACATTGTTTAATATAGGCTACATATAATAGAAAATTTAGAAGTATTGATTTTAGTATAAGACAATCTAACAGAAGGCAGGATTGCAATCACTCTGTAGGAGTAATATTCTGATTTCTTATTAACAAAATGCTAGATTTTTGTTCTTTTTGATATTTCTTAAATGTTCATTTCAATGTCTTTATTTCTTAAAATAATTTTATTTCGATATATGAAAGTTCTACTGCAGCAAATCAGTTAAGCAATGATAGATGTAGAAACAGGATAGTTTTGGGGCACCTGAGTGGCTCAGTGGGTTAAAGCCTCTGCCTTCGGCTCAGGTCATGATCTCAGGATCCTAGGATCAAGTCCTACATAGGTCTCCCTGCTCAGCAGAGAGCCTGCTTCCCTCTCTCTCTCTCTGCCTGCCTCTCTGCCTACTTGTGATCTCTCTCTGCATCAAATAAATAAATAAAATCTTAAAAAAAAAGAAACAGGATAGTTTTGCCAATGTAATATCTGTGTGTAAGTGGTCAAACCACCTGTGCAATTGAGTAGCAATACACAAAAGCATGAATCTTTCTGTACGCTTGGTAAGTAAGCACTGATTTAGAAGGAACGTTTCTTACAAAATCTCGCTCTTGAAATTAATTATTAAAAGGTGTTTAGAATACGATATTTCATTTATTAATTTCCTATTTACTAATATAAACTTTTTTGGCGAAGATATCTTCTCTTGATTAAGATTTTTCCATATCTGACAGAGTCTATTACAGTCTTTGCCCAGAAATTGTGAGTTAATTAAAAGCAAAAAGGGGAAAAAATCACAAAAAGGGGAAAAAAAAATCACACCTTCTTAAGTTTAAAAAGAAGCAGTCAAGCCTCTGTAGTAATGGTCATGATATTTAAACATCCATGAGAAGTTATGGAATAAGTGTAATTTACATGGTCTCCACTTTAAAAAGACATAAATCCTTGCTGTTTCTCCTGACTGTAACACCTGCCCAACTGTTTCCCTACCCTTAATCTTGCTCTCCTCCAGAAATTTTCTTCACTGGCCTGGAAGAATCTTTTTAAAAGGTGGATCTGAAGGTATTACCTCTCCACTTGAAATTCTTCAATGGCCTTCTAGTAGCTAAAAGATAAACTTCGAGTTTATATTGAAGCCGTTAGGTACCCCGTGGGTCTGACAGCTGCAGCCAATTCTTGCATGCTCCAATTCTAGAGTATCAGACTCCCCACTCTTCTCCATAGAGAAAGGCCTTTCAAGTGCTGCTCCCTGGAGCATTCTGGTCTTTATCTTATTCTTCCCTGTCTTTCACTACTGCTGGGGAGCCCCAGCTTCCTGAAATCTAACCAATCCCCTGAGTCTAGGTGACATGGACTTTCCATATTTTCCCCAAGCCCCTTGTGGTGAACAATTCAGATACCTATTTGTCTTTTTAGGTGGAAACTAACATCCTCCTAGGTATCAAGATTCACATCTTGTGGTAGATGACACAGGACAATCACCCAATTATTAATTTTAGGGCAGAAGCATGAAAGAGTGGATATATTAACTCAAAAAGAATTCATGTGAGGAGCCATGCACGAATCTCGGTGGTGTTTCCACTGGAGGCCAAAGAAGACCTTTGCTTCCAGAATGCAAAGGTCCAGGTCACTGGGCAGAATAGCTGTGCTCTGCTGTTGCCCCTGCTGTCTTCTCCTGACTTCAGTTTCTTGATCAAACCTCAGCCGGCAAGCCTGGACATCCTGCTGATACCTCTTCATGGCCACTCCTTGCAACCATCCCATCTTGTTCTTCAACTAATACTTTGAAAATTGTTTTGAGCAACAAAACCAGTAAGTTCCATTCTGCCAATGTTTTATCCAATGCAGATTTTATTTTTTAATCCCTCTTCTCTCCTGCAACCCACTTGTGTCACTGTCTAACTTGATCATGGGATAGTTAATTATATCTTCCACTCTATTCTTCAGTGACTCAGATTACTCTGGCCTTACTTAAACCAAATTAGATGATGGTCTGAGTAATAACCCTGAAGCCAGATGTTGCCTTTCCCTTGCTTTAGATCAAGTAAGTGGCTGCCTGCCTCCCACATGCCAAAGGAAAAATCTGTGTCAAAGGATTCTCCAACAAGAACACAACAAGGCCTGAAAGTTCTCACATTTTTGAGAGCTCTCTATGTTATCAGGCAGAACGCTTTCCTTCCTCTCTCTAAATTGGCAATTTACTAAGCTGCAGGTATTCACCAATGCATTAACAGATAAATTCCTTGGAGAAAACAGCCGTATCAAAACACTGAGCAATTTACTATGATGCTATAGTAACATTCAAGAAGAGGAAACAAGATTTTAATGTCCTAAAGAAAAAGCCAAGGAGGGGGCATGCATTCCAGGGAGAGGTAGATGCAGTATGATCACAAGCAGTTTGAAAACAAAAATTTTAAAACCAATTTGTGCTTACAGTGTTTCCTTATTTCCTCTATTTTCCTTCCTTCAGCTTCATGGGTATCCTCCCCCAGTCCCAAATCCAAATTTCATAAAACGCTTTAATGGTTATAGGAGTAACTTAAGTACCACACTCAACTGATATTAACTGAAAAATACTTGGGATCCTCCATCACAGGAAAAGTAAATGACTCATCAAAAATCATATCTTAAATACTAATTGCAGCATACCTTGAAGTTCTCTCAATATTTATATTTTTATGTATCTGACTGTGGTCAACTCTATATGTGCTAGTTATTACAATAAAAACTTTACAGCAAAAATATCAAAGGAGGAATTTTCTGGGTAACTTACAAGCAGTAAGATCATGTAAGACTCAGTCTTGTTTACATACAAGCCTTTAGATACCATATCAGTATCAACAACAAGTGAGTCACTGAAATACCAAATATTGTCACAGCTTTATGGCACCTATTTAAATGTGTGACTCTATATTTTCTACTTTTATCTGAATTGACAGGTGCTCCAACTAGAACCTGTTAATGTGAAATAATCAATAATATGATCGTAGGGCAAGGAATAACTAGAAATATTTTTATTAATTGATTAATGGAGCTTGTATTGTTTCCTCTTTAAGATTTTTACTCTCGTATCTCACTTTAAAAAATAAAAATTTCAAAACCAAACCATACCTACTAATAGTTTCCTTTTTCTTCCAGTACATTACAGCCACTTGATGGCTTTCCATTACATTTTAAAAATCTAGATACATATTTGACCTTCAACTTGAAATTATATTTTGTGTCAGAAGTTAGAACAGCTCTAGAGCATTCCTAAATAAATCATTTCTAACTAAAGCTAAATGTGTTTAGATTTTTTTTTATTTACTTGACAGAAATAGAGAGAGAGGGAGCAAGGATAAGCAGGGGGAGTGGCAGGGAGAGGGAAAGGGAGAAATAGGCTCCCTACTAAGCAGAGAGCCGGACTTGATGTCGGGCTAAATGTCAGGACTCTGGGACCATGACCTGAGCCAAAGGCAGGCACTTAACTCACTGAGACACCCAGGTGCCCCAAAACAAAAGTGTTTTAAAAAGCTAAGTGTTACTTGTAATTTAAAGAAGTGAAACATTTAACTATATTTGACTATTGTATATTATAGTTTATTGCACTTATTGCATTATGCATTACTTTAAAATAATAAAATATTAAATTATTCTTTGTTTAAAAAAGTAGATTTTATGTTTAGGACTTTTTTGACAGTGTTTGAAAAACAATATCTCTAAAATATTTTATCTGGTCATCAATATTTTGAAGTAAAAACAATGAAAACTGCAAAAAAAAAATGAAAATGAAAGAAACAAGAGATCATCCGACATGAATTCTTTTCAGATTTGGAAGGAGAATTTATTTTGGATTTTTGTCGGGACACCAAAAAAAGCAGGCAGATCTCTTCAATCCTACAATTTAGGAAAATCTTATTGGAACGAATGCTCTTTGGTTATACCATTCATTCCTTCGGTGCTGGATTCTGAAGCCAGTGGTTTAATTGTGTCGATGACTAACTTCCATTGTGCAAAGAACTTAATTACATACTGTGGTTCAGTTTCTATTTTGCCAGGCAGTCATTCATCCATAAAAGAATGCTGTAGAAAGTAAGTGGTAAAATGCAAAAGAAATTGAAAGCACATGATTGTAGTCAAGAAGCAAATAAGTAGTTTTCAAAGAAACCAGAACACTTTAACTGTGAACTGGATTGTATTCCTAAAACAAAGAAAAAGTTGGCAGCCAGGGAGAAATATTTTGTGATCTCACTTATTGTTCAATATTATAAAGTTATTTGAACCTACCTTTGCACTTTTGTTTACTGGTCAATTAGTGAAATTAGTCAAATGAAATGAAACTATTTTTTAAAGCCATGAAATTTTTAAGAGAAAAATACTGCCCTTTGGAAATACATGGTTATTCTCTATCTCCTCTCTTGTAAGATAATTTCCACTCTAAATTTATGAGAGTGATTCCCGAATTAACCAGACAGCTTTGCAATAACCCCAGGTTATTAAACCAAACAGGACTGAAAGATCTGGATAGTTTCTCCAATTTCATAGAGCTTTGCTGCTTTGCTGCTTTGCTGCTGCTTTGGGTCTAGCTTAAAATATCAAGATACAATCTTGAAACTATAAGGTGTTTTGTCTATGACAGTAGTGGCTTCAAATCATTAACTCTGAAATATATTTATGAGTAAAAATGCTTACTATAAGCAGAATATTTTAATCTGAGCATGATCTACTCCACCTAGATAAAGTACACCTTATGAGGGCAATGTTCCCTGTACTCAATCGATAATTACTTTATGTTTCTCATTTTTTGTTCTAGTAAAGACACTACAGTTTAGCATAATTGCCCTTATTTAGTTCATTTTTATACAAAATCCTTTGTCTTCAGTTCAAGACTGAAACTTAAAATTTTGCAAATAGAGATGCTTAATAATAAATTCCCTGTAATTGTCACTTGGTTTGAGTAGGGGGACGACATCACAAGAGGTACAAACTTGGCATGACCTTGGAAGGATCCACAAAGCACAGGTAACAGAGGATGAAAAGTAAAGGTATTGACTTCACAGTCAGATAGGCCCGGGATTTGAATTCTGACTAAGCCATGGTCACTGGCCATGTGGCCTTGAATCTTGCAGTGCCTCTAAACTCTAATTTCCTAATGTGTGAATTTAAGATTATCGTGATATATTATTCAGGGCTGATGTGAGCATTAGGTGAGATAAGGTGTAAAAATGCTTGACCCAGAGTAGATACTCAGTAAGCATGTGCTAAGCTGGTTTCAGTAGTGGGCCTGACTCAGAAGGAGTCGGTTCTCTCTGCTTTGCACTGCAGGGTTAAGAGTGACCCTCCTCATGAAGGCTCTTAGGAAGGAAACTCTTGCTAAGGACTCTGGAAACAACTTCCAGAATCAAGGAACTTCTTCAATCTGAACGCAGTTCTGCTATTTATGCATCCACACATTTACCAGTGGAGTATAAGATTTTTGTGAGAGCACAGCCTTGATATATCATCCCAAGGATCAATTTTATTACACAGTTTCTCCATACTGTTAAAGCTTTCTAAGTAGCTGAACAAAATATTGCCTGCTCCTTTTGTTAGATTTTCCCTGGAAGTGAAATGGCAGGGGAAGATAATATTTAAAAACTAGTGAACTAAAGGCCATGTAGAAGAGGCTAAACAGCCATAAATTGGAGTGTTGGAGTATTGCAGCCGCCTACTCACTGTGAAGTCTTTTCTTTTATCCTCGCATTCATCAAGGACTGAAGTTCACAAAAAGAAATCAGGAAAACTGAAAATGGATGATAAAGCATTTCGTTGACCATATAAATAATGGAAATTAAGAAATTATAATTATTTTGCTTGGAGATGAGAAAAGATCTATATGGAGGCTAAGGATCCCAAAATTTATTTATTACTTAGTATTTGGTCAAATGGTAAAAAAAAAAAATTGGTGTATTTGATTTTGAGTAATTTAGACCATTAATGAGGAATAACTTTCCTAAAAATAAAGAAGATCTACAGTCAAGAAAGTTCCCTAAGAATGATGGAAGAATTATCTGTTTTAAAAAACACAGAATATAAAGTTTAAGAGTCTGGGAAAAGTAATTTCAACTAAACCTTTGATTTTATCTATGAAATCTTATATGTTTAAGAAATTAACACACCTGGGGCACCTGGGTGGCTCAGTGGGTTAAAGCCTCTGCCTTCCGCTCAGGTCATGATCTCAGGGTCCTGGGATCTAGCCCGCATCAGGCTCTCTGCTCAACAGAAAGCCTGCTTCCCCCTGTCTCTCAGCCTGCCTCTCTGCCCACTTGTGATCTCTCTCTCTCTCTGTGTCAAATAAATAAATAAATCCTAAAAAAAAAAAAAGAAATTAACACACCTCTCATTATACCTAAATTATAATACAGCCTAGAGGTAAATAGGTGAATTTCAGATTTATTAGGTGAGAAAGCAGATCAAAATTTCACGATAAGCTTAAGGAAATTTAAAAGAACGCATTGATTCATTTAAAATCTATCTTAGACATACAACAATGTATCCTTAGAAAACACCTCATAATATATTGATGTTAACCTCTCCATGATTTTTACTGAAGAATGTGAAACTTGCTTTTAAAATAAAAAAATAGAATAGAAATGGACCAGGTTTGTTTGCTCTTATACGGACCTAAATTGCTATGAAAGATGCGGATCAGAAGGAGACCCTCCAGGGGAAATTTGCTGAAGTCATCATCAAATCATATAATCAGTATAAGTAGGTCATGGCAATACTCAAGATACTTGCCCTCTAGAAAGTCTGACCTAGAAGAATCTTTCTCTCTTTTTTTTCTTTTCTTTTTTCTTGGATGATAATTACTTAAAGCTGGAAACATATTATCACTGATGGTATCAAGTGGAATTCGGGGAAAGAATGAACAAGTTAATGTTATAGGCCTGTTATGACCAGATGAGAGGCCTTCAAGATACATGAGTGTGGCTTATTTAACTCACGGTGAATAATTCCAGTTGAGATCTTAGCTTTACTTTTACAAATTGTATAGTGCTGATAAAAAAAGGAATGTAAAAGAAGCTTGGTAGCAACAAAAAGATTCAGGTATTCCTGTCAATTTTCTTTCAAAACTCTTCTTTGTGCCCCTATTTAATCAATCTTGAATTGTTAAAAACAAAAAACAAAAACAAAACCAGTAAGTCATCAGAGAAGTGCTTTAAGTGCTTATGGAACAGGAAAAAATTATTCTCCCTTTCTGCCCAAGAACGCATTATTAAAAAATCTGTAAGATGTGTTTTAAATGTACACCCACGCAGCCAGACAACCACTGTCACCACAAAGAAGGAAAATGGTCCAAAAGTGACTCGAACGGAGATCTTTGTACATCCTGCAGAAAGCTAGGGCCTTTCAACATTTTTGTGGCTTCACTGCAGGAAGCAGACTCTTACTTGTTGATGAAGCTATTATGTAGTTATGAAGCATTGCTCTTTCACCAAGGCTGTGCAATATTTTTTTTAACCATTGGTTAAAAAATAACAAATTTAAATTTTTCATCAAGAAATGGAAAACCAGGGGCGCCTGGATGGCTCAGTCGTTAAGCGTCTGCCTTCGGCCCAGGTCATGATCCCAGAGTCCTGGGATCGAGCCCTGCATCAGGCTCCTTGCTCAGCAGGAAGCCTGCTTCTCCCGCTACCATTCCCTCTGCTTGTGTTCCCTCTCTCCCTGTGTTTCTCTCTGTCAAATAAATAAAAATCTTTAAAAAAAAAAAAGAAATGGAAAACCAAAGAATGAGATCAATCTCCTACCCAGTTATGTAGCAAAAGTTACCATCTCCAAGATCAGAGGACACAATATGTTTTCATTTACAATTTTCTCATGCTTAAAACTTGGCTGTGAAAAGCCAAGTCCCTTTAAACTGATGGAATTTGGCATAGGAACCAGTAAATTGTATTTTTAAAAAATACTAATTTAAATACCTCAGTTGCTTCTGTAGAACAGAAATACCAAAATTCCAAGTTTTCTTTTTTTTTTTTTTTTAAATTCTTTTATTGCTTGTGCTTTTAGTGTCTTATCTAAGAAACCATTGCCAAATCTAAGGGCATGAACATTTACTCCTATATTTTCATGTAAGAGTTCATGGGTTTAACTCTCTATCCTATTTTGAGTTAATATTTGTATCTGGTATGAGGTACGGTCGAAGTTTTCTTATAACCAAATTTTCTCTCTTCTAACTTGATTCTAGCTTCTAATATAATATGATCATAATGTGGAAGATGAGTAGTTTTCAACTGCTTTTACATAATGTCAAATAGGCTGGAGAGGAATATTTTTATCACTTTTCTATTTAGTGATTTGATATGTTATATGAAAAGATGATTTTTTAATAAAAACAAATATAAGCTAGCAGAAATGTAGGCTATTCTAACTTATAGGCTACAACTTTATAATATGTTATATTAATTGAAAGATGGACATACTGGGGTGCCTGGGTGGCTCAGTGGGTTAAAGCCTCTGCCTTCGGCTCAGGTCATGATCTGAGGGTCCTGGGGTTGAGCCCCACATAAAGCTTTCTGCTCAGCAGGGAGCCTCCTTCCCCCTCTCTCTCTGCCTACCTCTCTGCCTACTTGTGATCTCTCTCTCTGTCAAATAAATACATAAAATCTTTAAAAAAAAAAAGCAAGATGAACATACTAATTTTTCACTATAATATAAATGTATCTATTTCTATTATCAGCATTGACATATGTGTAAATGTATGTGAATACGTATACATTTATAGTATATTTGAACTGGATAAACTGTATTACAGTTTAGATCTGTGTTTAAAGTATGTAGTAGATATTTAATTTGCTTACCAATATTTCTCATACATGAGAGGGTTGCATGGCCTCACTGCCTTAAAATTTGGCATAACCTGGGCTTTGGTTTGATGATAAATGATAAAGATCTTGTGCACAATTCTCTCCTTTCTCTTTCTCTATTGCCCAGATCTAGGAGACCATGTGTTTAAGATGAAGTAGTTAGAGAACGCTAGACCCTCCTCCATTGATTCACTACATAGAGTACAGTTGCCTTGGACAGTCACCCAGACCCACAGCAGACACTGTGTAACACAAAAAATAGCACTTTGTGGTGTTAAGGATCAGAAGTTGTGTGTTGTTTATTATGGAAGTGTAATCTAGACTGGTATAATCTACAGTGACAATTTCCAAATCTTTGAAACTGTTCTCAACATCAGTAGTTTTGAGTATGTACCTTTAATGTATGTGTTTAGTTACAAATATCATAGCTCATGATTTTATGTATACATCTTGTCCATTATAAAACATATTCAAAAAATAGAAATGAAAAAGGACAAATGAAAAAATAATATCAAGTTCTCTAATACTTTCCTACACTCCCAATCTATCACCTGTTTTGTCCTTGATTGTCTGCACCCCACCATTGGTGGTCAATGATCTAGAATTTAATGAGAACAATGAAACTGATATAATCATGGGGAAAATTCACTACCAGGTATAAAAAGACACTGTAATTTTAGGTTCCATTCATTGTCTCCTTCCCATAGAAAAATGTGTCTACATTATGGCTCAGAATCATTAGTATCTTCCTCCGTACTAAAGAAATCACACTCTTTGAGGGCCTAGAAATCTTTATTATATGAGATCCACTACCTGATTCTTATATGTGAAAACTTTTGCCTTAAAGTGTTCTGTAGTAATGAATTCAGTTTTTTACTCTCTGTAGCAAATACCTGAGGGTGACAATGTAAAGATCATTGGGATTTTTGTGTGTTAAATTCTTACACTTGTCAGTAACCACTCATTTAAAACTGAAGTTCAGAGACAGCATTCATGTAACTGTTTCTTTTAGAAACAATTTTAATCAAAACATCATTGAGAGAGGAAGCCAAAAGATATCCCAAATCCAAGCTAGTGCAACCTTTTCATAAAGTGACAGCATAACATAAAGTTCTATGAAATTTGAAGTATATAAATATTTGTCACATATGAAATATATGTGGAAAAACAAAGAAAGTCACTATCAAAATACATAGGTTTAAAAATGGTAATTGGTCATTTCAGAAAGACTTAATTGCTAACCATTTTTAACTGATCCTGTATTTTACTGGCTTAAAGAAATGACATCATGAATATTTTGGCCACCATGTTTTTGTTATCTCACAGGGTTGAAATGGAATGAAAGGTCCACTATTCTGTAACATTATTCATCACCAGTCAAATGTTTCAAAGGCTATTCAAGAAAAGGTTTCTAAATTCAATACAATTAAAATTTTCATCTCATATCAACTGTTCTCTAAACTAGTAACCCCCATGAGTCGTGACTTTCAAATACTCAGATCTCATTGGGTAAGCTATGCAAATTAGACTAATAAACTGCCCCACAAATCTATGATAATATTAATTAACCTCTTGTAATTGTGATGTTAAGTTTAGGGGGTACTTTTATAGCTGCTAAGTAAAATGTTGGCAATAATAAGAAGAATTGCTGCCATTTTCAGAGTGCCTTATTTCAGGTGGCCAACAAGACACATTACAGGGATTTACATATTTATATAATGAATTACTCCTTCCAATGATGAGATGAGGCTGGTAGACAGGCCAACAGCTCACTGATTTCAAGCATAAGGACATTCCACAGATAGCATTCAGTGAAAAGACCTGTTATTAAATATGATGATAAAATATACAAAGAAACTTACATATATGGATGGTGACTTAACTAGAATCTCATCATTAAGATTATTTGCAGCTTTTAAAGCTTTGCCAAGGAACTTATCAGTCAAATGGGGATCAATTCTTAATGAACTTGCTGTATGTAGTTTGTAATTAGGGAGAGTATAACCAAGGAAAGCCTCTAAATAAGTGATCTTTCCCTAGCAAGGGCTTGAGATAAATACTGATTTAAAAAAAAAATGCAGAAACATCGCATTGTCCTTGCATTTATTCAACAATCCTTACAAAAATTATTGCTCTCATCTTTAACAGACGGGGAAGATATGCCAGAGAAAGACCACAGCTTAAGTAAAGTTCATTTATTATTCAACTTGTTTCAGCTTGTAACTTTGTATCATTCATGCTATTCTTTGACAATTATTTCTGTCTTCAGTGACTGACTATAATATCTGGCACAGCACAAGCACACACAAAAATATTTACTGCTTGAATGAATGAATACTTAACTTAAAAACATATTCTGGTTTGATTTAATCAAGTCTGGGCAGAATTAACTGCTTATTCTTTTATGTTCCTGTGGTGACTCATGCTTCTTACTATTATAGAATCTACCACAGTAACTTTTATTCATTTATCTTATGTGTCCATCCCTCATAAACTGTGATTTCCTTAAGAGTAGGGGTCATGACTTAATAGAGCCTTGTATTCCCAAACCTTGCATCATGTCTGGACCCTAGTAGGCACTCAGCAAATATTTTTTTTTAAAGATTTTATTTATTTGACAGAGAGAAACACAGTGAGAGAGGGAACACAAGCAGAGGGAATGGTAGCAGGAGAAACAGGCTTCCTGCCGAGCAGGGAGCCCGATGTGGGGCTCGATCCCAGGACTCTGGGATCATGACCTGAGCCGAAGGCAGACGCTTAATGACTGAGCCACCCAGGCGCCCCCAGCAAATATTTTTTTAACTGAATTAAGTTTCCGTCCTTCACCTGGCATGGCTTCAGACTGACCTAGGAGGCAGGAGTGACTACATGAATCAGAGATAAAAAAGGATACCGATTAGAATGGCCCATTGGCATGATGGAGCAATCGATGGCTACCTGCGAAAGACTTCTGACCCATGGCACAAAAGGAGTGAAGGAGATGGGCAAACTTTTTGGATTTCAAGTGTAAACAATATATAGGATGCCTCCCACAAACCCTGCCACATTCAGGTGCTTCAGAGCAGAGGGGCTCTATGATAGAGATCAGAACATAGGTGAGCAAGAGTCGACAGATGGGCAAGCTGACACACAGGTCTATGCATGGCTCAAAGTCCAAGTGTCAGGGCTGTCAATAGACTGGAAGTCTGACCTTGCAGGGTGTCCAGTGTGAGTAAGAGTCACCTTAAATCAGAGTTTCAGCTTTATTGTAGCTCTATCCTAGAAGCCCAATCTCACGTGAATGGATGGAAGAAACACTGGAGATATGAGACAACCCCATAGGTACTCCTTGGAGTATGTGTTGAACCCATGTCTGTGATAGGTGATTGAAGAGGATCCTGAAAGGGAGTGACTGGGACCAAAGCACATGTGGGTCCCAGTGTGTACAATACTGTTAGCACAGCTCATCCCAGGCACCTCAGGGGAGCTGAGAAAGTTTTGAGAAATACACTTCAAGGCATGGGAGCCCCTTGGGTGAGTCCCTGCAGCAGGGACCCCACTTGACCTGACCTAAGGGTATTCTGAATCAAGATCTCCTGAGATGCTTGCTAAATATCCAGAATTCTCAGCGTATCCCAAACACACTGAACCAGAAATTTTTAGAATGAACAGAAAATACATCAAATGAGCTTCCTGGTATTTCTAAGGGACATCAGTATTTAAGGGCCACTGGCCAAATTTAAGATATCTGGTTTGTTAGCATGCATTCACATTGATAGCCAGGCTCATTTACCCTCAAAATCTCTGAATATCAATTCCAGACAAACCAGATCTGATGGACCATTTTTTTCTTTTTTTTTTTTTCTTTTAATATTTATTTATTTATTTATTTGAGAGAGTGAGAGAGCAGGGAAGGGGCAAGGGAGTGGGAGAGGAGAATCCCAAAAAGGCTCCTCGTTGAGCACAGAGCCCAGCGCTGAGATCCGTCTCAACAACCTGATATCATGACCTGAATCAAAACTAAGAGTCAGGTGCTTAACCAACTGAGCCACCCAGTGCCGCAGATGGACCATTTTCTATTCACGAGGCATTCCATGTACATTCATACAGTCACGTCTTTTTTCCATTCTCTTCCCTCTGAGTGGATTATTTATGCAATTTTATATGATTGTTGTAGTCCAGCTAATGCTTGATGGCACATCCTCTGTAATGCCTGTTTATGTTTGTGGGTGTGTCCCTTGTACATAGTCTTTATATTTATTGCTTTTCTATCTTTCCTTTCAGATGTAAACTTTGAATGCAAGGAAGACATGATTTATTTTGTAACTCAATCATTTTGTCACATTGTGGGGGCTCAACTACTATACTTACTATGGTCCCAAATATAATGGCAAAGCATTATATTATAAGGGCTTGGCTCTGCACTGTCCTTTTAGATCAAGTCTTACAGAAAGAGTTCAGAACCATTTTACCAGAGTCATTAACTTCTAAAACTAAGCCTATTCTCAGAACAGAGATTTTAGATGGAGAATCTGCAGGCTAACCATTAAAATTAACATAATGGGCCCAGTTATAGAGTCAGGGACTATCGACCTTGCAGAGTGATTTAGTTTAAGAAAAAAAAGCAGATCTAGATGTCCCATTAGTGCTACTAAATAAACTGTTCTGATAGTAGGGATTGATCTAAGACAGGGGAAAGTGGCTAATGTATAGCTAATCCAAGTCTGGAGTGAAGAAATAGGCGTCTTTTGGTTCTGAATGCATTTTTTTTTTCAGATACATTTATCACACCATATAAATAAAGAGCAAAGCATGGAACTGACACTGTAGTTTCTAGTCTCACAACTTGGGGATAAGAAAAGTCAGTTCACATGGGAGAAATCTGGAGCTAAAGCACAGATCAAACATCACTTACAAACTTGGCCAGAATTTTCTAAGTCCCATAAAGGGGAAACTGTTTAGAGTATGATAATTGCTCATAGAATATTATTTTGAAAATCTTAAATCCCTAAAGGATTGAAAATGTGACAAAAATCTACACTAAAAGAACACTAGAAGTGGCTGGCATGCATTTAAGGAGTAGTGAGAAAACTAAGCATGATTGGATACAGGTTTGTGTATCATGTAGTTTACAGTCAGGCATGAATTGAGTCAAATGGGCGAGTAGTAATTGACATGTATTCTTGTGATTAGAACTGTATTTTTAAGTTGAAAAAAAAATCCCTTCAAGACTGCCTCAACTGTATCCATTTATCAGAAGCAGAATATGAGAGATTCAGAAAAGCAAGATTTCTTTTTCTTTGACCCATGAAGGTTATTAGAGCTTTGGACAAATTCAAAAATAAAATGGAATTTTTTTTTTTATTCTGTGCTAGTTTAATAAAAGCTTAGAAGGGCAATTCTGAATTAGAGTCTCACATGTATTTTAGTCTTGAGTTTATTATCCTTTTCGTAAAGAATTTCACCCATAGTTTCTGAAAATTGAGCAGCTGGTTTCAGTTGATTGATGGGTATGTTTTATGAAAACAACAAAGTGCAAATGAGCTAGCTTATTGCAGTTGGTTCTGTTTCATTCACTGTCTTATGCAAAGGCTCCATCTGCAACTTTGTCAGTCACTGAAAATGTAACCCCCACTTCAACTTGAAGATATTACACATTTCTGAAAGAGCATCCTTTCACCTGACTCTTCTGTTAAATATATATTCCTGATGTCTTGTATCTATGAAAGAAAAGTAGTCAGAAGGGGCCCCTTTCTTAGAAATATTAACAGCTGGCAGAGACAGCCCCTTATCATTTCAATGTATTCAATGATTCATCCATTTATTTAATAAATCATTATGAGCCCCTGCTCTTCTGTCTGCATAGGGAAAGGGGTATGAAGAAAGTAGCTCCTGCCTTCAAGGGGCTCTATACATACTCTAGTTTGGAGATGGATAATAAAGAGTGAGCAGATTAATATGTTCTCACTTAGAATATTTTTAACTAAGAAGAAAAATCAAGGAGGCTATAGAACTGGTGAATGATCAGGCGGAAGAGAAGTCCTTTTCCAAAGTTGGTCAGGAAAGAGCTTGCTGAAGAGATGACATTTAAGCAGAGATTAATAAAGGGGGGGAGTGAACCTGTCTAGACCTAAATGTGGGACATTCTAGGCGGAAGAAAAGCAAGGCCAAGAGCTCAGAAGTGAACCAAACAAAAGGTGTTTGTTTTTAAGAAAACTAAAATCACCAGTGTGGCTGGAATGGGATGAAAACAAGGATACTTAAGGAAAGTGACTTTTCAGCCAGCTAGGCAAGGAATGAATTTGCAATATTTATAATATACTTATTGAACTGGTTAGTTGTTGAACTCTGTAAAGTGTTTTTTAAAAAACGGCAGGTAAAATATATTAAGGGTGGGGCGCCTCGGTGGCTCAGTCAGTTAAGCATCTGACTCTTGTTTTTGCCTCAGGTCATAATCTCATTGGTCAAGAGATCAAGCCTCCTATTGGGCTCAGCACTTAGCAGGGTGTCTGCTTGAAGATTCTTTCCCTCTTCCCCCCCCACCTATGCACATGCTCTCTCTCTCTCTCATAAATAAACGAATCTTTAAAAAATATATTAAGGGTATTAACTGAAATAATATATGAAAATAGTTCCTGAACATATTACATAAATGCTGGTGTTACTAATTTATCATACAAGTTCCCTTTATTGTTGCAACTCATCTTTTAATTTTTTTGTACTGTAGATGAGGCATCTGATTTTATTACATAATAGTCATGTGTACAACTTAGATGTCTGATTCCAATATCAAGTTCCATATAACTCCTGAGGCAACTTCAATGAAAATACTTAAGAAAATGTTGTGTTTATGCTAATATGTTAATATTTGAAGTATAGAGGGAGGTAGGGCAGTAGGGCAAATTTTATTAAAAAAATATCATACAAACAGTGTAACAACAACTCAAGTTTATGTGAAACATCAACATAAATATCAAAATAACATTAGTGTAAAAATGTTGATCTCACCTTAGAGCTTAATGACTTAAAGGGATATTTGTTTTCCTCTGGTACTCATTTTTTTTCAATTTTTTGTTGTGATAAAATACTCATTACATATAATTTATCATAGTAAATATTTTAAATGTACTATTCAGTGTTATTTTATTTTTTTTAAGATTTTATTTATTTATTGACAGAGAGAGAGAGGTCCACAAGTAGGCAGAGAGGCGGGCAGAGAGAGAGGAAAGCGGGCTCCCCCACTGAGCAGAGAGCCTGATGCAGGGCTTGATCCCAGGACCCTGAGATCATGACCTGAGCAGAAGGCAGAGGCTTAACCCACTGAGCGACCCAGGCGTCCCCCATTCAGTGTTATTAAATACATTTATATTGTTGTGCACCCATTACCACCATCCATCTCCAGGACTCTTGCCATCTTGCAAAACTGAAACTCTAAACTCATGAAACAATAACTCCCCATTTCCCCCTTTCCGCAGCCCCTGACAACCACCATTCCACTTTCTGCCTCTATGACTTTGACTACTCTAAGTACTTCATATAAGTGGAATCATACCATATTTGTCTTTTCATGATTAGTTTATTTCACTTACATATCATGTCCTCAAGTTTCATCCATGTTGTACCATAGGAGAGAATTTCCTTCCTTTTTAAGATGGAATGATAATGCATTATATGTACCTACCAAATGTTGTCCATTCAGCTGTTGACATATATAGTTTCACTTCCACATTTTAGCTATTGTGAATAATGATGCCATGAATGTGGTAGTTCAAAAATCTCCTTAATACCCCACTTTAAATTTTTGTGTGTATAAACTCAAAAATGGAATTACTGGATCATATGGTAATTCTATTTTTAATTTTTTGAGGAATCTCTATACTGTTTTCCACAGCAGTTGCACCATTTCCCATGCAAATGGAGGACTAGGGTTCCAATTTCTCCACATCTTTGCTAAAACTTATTATTTTCTGCTTTTGAAGAGTAGCTATCCTAACAGGTGTGAAGTGATATCTCATTGTGATCTGGATTTGCATTTCTCTAAAGATTAGTGATGTTGAACATCTTTTAATATCACTTGTATATTTTCTTTGCATAAATATCCATTCGAATCCTTTGCCTATCTTTTACTCAGATTTATACATTTATACATTATACATTTATACAATTTATACATTCTAGATATTAATCTGCTATTAGATATGTGATTTGTAAATATTTTCTCCTGTTTTGCAGATTCCTTTTTACTCCATTAATATAGTATCTTTTAATGAGTAATTTTTTTCAATGTTTGTGAAATCCAATTTATCTGTTTATTCTTGTGTTGCCTGTGTCTTTGGGGTCATATCTACAAAATCATTACTAGGTCCACTATTGTAAAGATTTTGCCCTATATTTTCTTCTATGAGTTTTATAGTTTTAGATCTTACAGTTAAGACTCTCTGATCCATTTTATGTTATGTTTTATTTTATGTTTTATGTTAATTTTTGTATATGGTGTTAAGTAGAAGTCTATTGTCATTCTTCTGAGTATAGAATCCAGTTTTCCTACCACCAATTATAGAAAAGATGGCCCTTTCCTCATTGAATGGTCCTGGCACCCTTATCAAAAATCCTTTGACCATATATGCAAGAGCTTATTTATGGGCTCTCTATTCTATTCTCTTGTTCAATGTGTCTGTATTCCAGTACCACACTGTTTTGATAATTATAGCTTTGTAGCAAATTTTGGAATAAGGAAGTAGGATGCCTCCAGCTTTGTTTTTCTTTTTCAAAATTGTTTCCTGGTTTGTTCGGTATTTTTATCATGAAATTTTGTCAGGTGCTAAAAGCGCTGACATGATCATTAGGGGTTTTCCCACTTTACTGTGTTAATGTGGTATATTGCAGTGATCATTTTTGTATGTTGAACCATTTTTGCACTCCAGGAATAATTCCACCTGGATGCAGTATATTATTTTCTAATATGCTGATGAATTCTATTTGTTAGTATCCCATTGAGCATTTTTGCATTAATGTTCATAAGGATAATGTTCTGTAATTTCCATATAGTTCCTGCCTGACTTTAGTATTAAAATAATGCAGGTCTCAAAGAATGAGTTAAGATGGGTTTCCCATCCTTCAGTTTTTTTGGAAAAGTTTAAGAATTGCTTTTAGTTCTTTTTAAATGTTGAATACAACTCACAGTGAAGCCATCAGGTCCAGGGCTCTGTTATTTGACAGGATATTACTAATTACTGATTCAGTTTCTTTACTAACTACATTTGTTCAGATTTTTCTATTTCTTCATGATTTAGTTCTTTTTTTAAAAAAAGATTTTATTTATTTGAGAGAGAGCACAAGAGGGGAGAAAGTCAGAGGGAGAACCAGATTCCCCATGGAGATGGGAGCCCGATGCGGTACTCGATCCCAGGACTCCAGGATCATGACCTGAGCCAAAGGCAGTTGCTTAACCAACTGAGCCACCCTGGTGCCCTTCATGATTTAGTTTTGGTAAGTATTTTGTTTTTAGACATTTGTCCATTTCATCTAAGTCATCAAATTTGTTGGTGTACAATTGTTCATAGTACTACTTTATCCATTTTATTTCTGAAGAATTGGTATTACTGTTCCAACTTTCATTTCCTACTTTACAATCTGAGTCTTCTTTTTTTTCCTTAATTAATTTAGCTGAAGTTTGATCAATTTTGTTGATATTTTCAAGAATGAACTTCTGGTTTCATTGATTTTCTCTATTGTTTTTCTTTTCTCCCTCATTTGTCTCTACTATGATCTTTATTATTTTCTTCCATCTGCCAAATTTGGGCTTAGTTTTTCTCCTTTTCCTACACTCTTAAGTTTAAAGATAGGTTGTTGATTTCAGCTCTTTCTTCCTTTTGTAATATGAGCATTTAAAACTATAAATTTCCTCTGTAAATTTCATTGTATTCTTTAAGTTTTAGTACATTATATTTTTGTTTTCATTTGTCCCTAAGTATTTCCTGATTTCCTTCATGGTCCTTCTTTGATCTATTCATTATTTAAGAGTATTTTGTTTAATTTCCTCCCCTCAAATTATGAATTTTCCAGTTTTCTTTCTGTTTTTAACTTCTCACTTCCTCCCTTTAAACTTGGATAGGATTCTTTGTAAGATAACTATCTTTTTAAAATCTACAGACACTTGGGGCACCTGGGTGGCTCAGTGGGTTAAAGCTTCTGCCTTCAGCTCAGGTCATGATCTCAGGGTCCTGGGATCGAGCCCCACATGGGGATCTCTGCTCAGCAGGGATCCTGCTTCCCCGTCTCCCTCTGCTTGCCATTTTGCCTACTTTTGGTCTCTCTCCTCTCTGTCAAATAAATAAATAAATAATCTAAAAAAAAAAATCTACTGACACTTAAATTGTGGCCTTCTATATGATATCCTAGAAAATGCCCCATGTGAATTTGAGAAAAATGTAATTTTGTGTTGGGTACTATGTTCTGTACGTATCTGTTAGATCTACTAGTTTTATGTGTTGTCCAAGTCCTCTAATTCCTTAATTTTCTTCTTGTGGTGTTCTAACCATTATTGAGAGTCAGGTATTAAATCTCCAGTTATTATTATAGAATAGTTTATTTCTTCAAGTCTGTCAATTTTTGTTTTATATCTTGATGGTCTGCTATTAGGTGTGTAAATGTTTATAGTTGTTATGTTTAAGCTCTTATTAATGTTTATTAATGCCTTTCTTTGACTTTTTCACCTTTACTGATTTAAAGTTTATTTTTGTATGCTACTAGTATAGCTATCTATCCTGTCTTTTGGTTCCTATTTGCATGAAATATCTTTTTTTCACTTCTTTTACTTCCAACCATTTGTGTTTTGGGATCTAAAGTAAATCTCTTGTAAACAGTATATAATTGAATTTTTTTAACCCTTTCTGCCAATTTCTGTGTTTTGATTGGAAAGCTTTATTATTAAAGTTTATTTCCCATTTAAAGTAATTACTGACAAGGAGGAACTTGCATTGGACATTTTGCTATTTGTTTTTCATCTGCTATATGTTTTCCACTTAAAGTTCTTGTTACTCATTTCCTCCATTACTGCCTTCTTTTGTGTATAACTTTGTTTTGTTTCAGTTTGTTTGTAATTACAACAATGTAATTACATTGTATTGTATTTCATTCAATGGTATTTCATTCATTCTTGATTCCTGAATATAGTGCCTGAAAAATGGGTTCAAAATAATTATTTACTAAATGGATATTACCCAATCACTTCCATGACCATACACATTTGAGCTACCCTTGCAGCTTTGGCACTGGAAAAATTCCATTTCCCCTTTTTTGGGTAGAGACTCAAAGGTAAAGACATGTATGGTTCACATGTCTTTTTTTTTTTTTTTTAAGATTTTATTTATTTATTTGACAGAGAGAGAGAGAGAGATCACAAGCAGGCAGAGAGAGAGGGGGAAGCAGGCTCCCCGCTGAGCAGAGAGCCCGATGTGGGGCTCGATCCCAGGACCCTGAGATCATGACCTGAGCTGAAGGTAGAGGCTTTAACCCACTGAGCCACCCAGGTGCCCCTGGTTCACATGTCTTAAGATACTTATTATTTAGGCCTTGCAGAAAAATTTGCCTACCCTGTTCTAGATACAAACCATTGTTTTGAGAAAAAATAAGTGGGAGAAAGGAATTCCACCATTGGATTGTGTTTATGTATTTATTTTTTGTAATGAGACATTTTAATTCTCTTTTCATTTCCTTTTTTTAATATCCTGTAATTATTTTCTTTGTGGTTACCATGGAAATTGCATTTAAAATCCTAAGGTTATAACACATTAATTTTAATTTATACCATCTTAACTATAATAACATACAAAACATCACTCCTGCATAGCTCCCTCCCTACCTTTTCAGTTATTGTCACAAAATTACATTTTTTAAAAGATTTTATTTGCGTATTTGACAGAGAGGAGAGAGATCACAAGTAGACAGAGAGGCAGACAGAGAGAGAGGGGGAAGCAGGCTCCCCACTGAGCAGAGAGCCTGATGCAGTGCTCGATCCCAGGACCCTGAGACCATGACCTGAGCCAAAGGCAGAGGCTTTAACCCACTGAGCCACCCAGGCGCCCCACAAAATTATATTTTTAAGCATTATGTGTTCACAAACATGAGCTAATAAAATTTTAATGCATTAGTATCTTAAACTATGTAAAAGACAAAATGTGCAGTTACTAACCAAAGTTAAAATAAATACTGATTTTTCTATGCCTATATATTTACCTTTTCTGTTCTTTATTTCTTCATACAGCTTTAAGTTACTGTCTACAACTCCTTCAAAACTCCCTTTAGAATTCATATAGGATAGGTCCAGTGGCAAAGAACCCCTCAGCTTTTGTGTATCTGAGAGTGTCTTAATTTCTCCCTTGCCTTTAGAGGAGACTTTTGCTAATATAGGATTTTTGGTTGATAGCTTTTTTCTTTTAGTACATGAATATATTGACCTACTACATTCTGGACTTCAAAGCTCCTGATGAGAACTCTGCTAAAAATCTTATCACAGATCTCTTGTTTGCGATGAGTCACTTTTCTTTTGCTGCTTTCAAGATTCTCTATCTCTGGATTTTTTCTTTTTGATTATAGCATGTGTCAGTATGGGTTTCGTGAGTTCATTCTACTTGGAGTTTTCTGAGCTTCTTGAATATTTATATTAATGTCTTCCATCAAATTTGGTAATTTTTCAGTCATTATTTCTTTATATATTGTTTCTGACTCTATCTCTCTTTCTCATCTCTTTCTGGGACTCTCACAGTGTGTATGTCAGTATACTTGATAGAGTCCTACAAGTCCATTAGGCTCTCTTCATTTTTCTTCAAAATTTTTTCTTTTTCCTCTTTAGACTTAATAATTTCAATTGTTTTTATATTCAAGTTTGCTGATTCTTCTGTCTCTGCTCAAATCTACCTTCATACCCTTCTAGTGAATCTTTTATTTCAGTTATACTTTTAAGTTCCAGAATTTCTTCTTCTTTTTCTTTTTTTAATTTTTTTGTATCTTTATTTATGTGTCCATTTTATTTATACTTAATTTTCTGAATTTTTCCCATGTCTTTCTGTAGTTCTTTAGCATCTTAAAGACAACTGATTTTGCACTCTTTGTCTACTAGATCTATGTTAGTTCTTTCAAAGGGGCAGTTTCTGTTGATTTTTCTTTCTTTGAATTGGTCATACTGTCTTTGTATGCCTTGTGATTGTTGTTGTTGTTGTTGAAAACCAGACATTTAAATCTAATAATGTGGCAATGATGGAGGTGAAATTCTCACCCTGGCCCAGGGTTTGCTGTTTTTTGTTTGTTTGTTTTGTTTATTGCTATATGCTGTTTCTATGCTGAAAAATCAAGATGAAGTGTAAGCTTAAGGTCTTAAGGTCTTTCCAAATCTTTCCTGGGCCTGTGCTTTTCCCTGAGTATGTGTGGTTACTTTGAAAATTTCCCTCTATGTACACTTGCTTTTGAATATCCTGGTATCTAATGGAAGACTTTCCAAAGTGGCAATAACAAAATAAATAAATAAATACATAACTAAATAAATAAATAATAAAATAAAATAAAATAAAAAGAAATGATCAGAGTGTCAGTTCTTTAAATACCCTGGAAGTAACTTCTCCTGGAGGGGAGAGACTTGTCATAGGTAAGGTGGTACCATAACAATGGCTGCCTTCCTCTATGTCTGCACCTCTGTGATCAGAAGCAGCAACCAGCAACCAGAACACAGGTCCCTGACATATGGAGAACTGAGTCCTTGTTGCCCATCCTTGCCCCCAGAAGCTGCATGAAAACTGCTCCAGGAACATGTTCACAGAGCTGGAGGGTGTGGGATGGGGAACCACTACCTAACTAAGAGCTAAAATTGACCAAAATCAACCACAGTTTAACATCTCGGTCTTCTCTGGCATTTACAAGTCTTCAATAGACTCCAGAGTTCCAAAATAGTTATATCAGACAGACTAACCCTGTGTAATTGTTGTCTGAGTGAAGAGACTGATTCCTAGTGCTTCTTACTCTGCCATCTTTCCAGAATTCCATTGTTCTGGTACTTTAACTTAAGTTTGGTTTTCCCTAACCCCATAAAACCTGTGAAAATTATTATAAAAGGAGGCTGTTCCCTTCTACTTTTTTACTGACATCAAAATAAAAATAATTTAGCAATAGGAGTATCCTCAGCAGTTGTATCCCACTTACTAGGAAGTGGCGAATTACAAGACTCTTTTCAGGCTACAGACCATGCAGTTTGGGCTCAGTTTTAATTCGGCAAAGAGTTCAATGCACATTTGCTTCTTCTTAGAAATTGTGTTGAAAAGACTAAGAAAAGTACAACCGAATGCTTCATTATAGCCTCTAAAATGATTTAATAAATGAAAAATGAATCGAAACATATGCAGTGCATTTCATTGAAACTCCCACAGGATTAAAATTTAAGGGAGGAAAGTTTTTGGCAAAATTCATCTGCATTTTTTCTGAATATAATTATTTTAAATTGTGAAAGTTACAAGGCAAAACACAGTTGGCTTCACACACTCTTAAAAATTACTATGGACATATTTTTAAGAACTTCCTCATGAAGATGTGGCACAGGTATATCCTTCTCCCTATCTGGTATTCACTTCCTTATAAATTTTTGTTGAAGTCATTACTGCTACTGAATCATCCATCTGATTCTGAAAAGCTTCTCATTTATGCTCTTTTTAAATGGATACACCCTTGAAGGTAGAAATTATAAGTTCTGCAAAATTTTAAAGTTAAGCGTATAGTGCCAAGCTCCCAGGATAACTACTTAACATGAATCAATGGTGATGACAAATCACTTTTATTAAATTTATCCTGGGAATCCACTGCTTTAAAATGAAGCAAATAATCCCTTCCAAAATATTTTATAGATTGTGCTCATATACCAAAGGGAAATGGAGATTTTGGGCAATTATCTAGGTGAGTTTGGTTTTACATTTCCTTTGCTTGAATCGTGATGGATAACTGAGCCAAAGTGTACTTCAAACTTTGCTTATTCTAGAAACAGAGTAACTGAGTAAACCTTTCTTGAGTAGATATTGGCAAATAGTTTTACTGTAGCCCATAGAAGAAAATGGAAATTTGAAGGAAACTCACATTTTACTTTCCTCTCAGATGAAACCACTTAGATAAATGCAACCTGTCCTATTGCCCAGTTCTATGTCTTCAACCACCTGCAGTCTCAGTATGTTGCTGATGCTAATGGCCCCAAGTGTTGCAAGATTTTGTTGACAAAATTTGCCTTGGTAATTCTATTAGTAAGGTAAAAAATTTCCCCAAAACTGTTTAGACAATATACTTAAGGATTAAAGAAGAAAAACGGAACGAGTTTCCTAATTTTTTAATGAATATATTTTGCCCAAATATGTTGACAAATGTGTCATTTTTATAGCTGAAAAGAAATATCTCAGACCTATTTTTGAAAAATCTGGCTTTGTTGGTGCTAACATTATGAGAATGCAGGTCCTGGATGAAGATTATTTGAAGAAGACTGAGACTCAGATTGTAATATCTGAGAAGGCAGAAAGCATGAAATCAGAGGATGGGACTCTTAAAGACTTTCAAAGCAGAGCAGGCCCACAGAAAGACAGGAAAAAGGAATGGAGTCAAGTAGAGAAAATGGGGGAGAATAAAGGTAGCAAACAAGAGTAAGTCAGTCTATGCACGTAAGGATGTATAAAAAGAATTTCCAAAGATTCTGAGTGTTATCCATCATGTGAAGCAGCCAATTTAGAGGAGTCATCTGCAGCTTTAACCCAGGAGTTGTATTTGGAGCCTTGCCAAGGATAACAGCTAAGAAAGATTGCTGAAGCTGCTATGGATGGAGCTGAAGCAAGAGAGAGCTATAAAGTCACGCTATTTTAAGTCAGAAGGCTCAACTCTAATGAAAGTAATTCATATATTAGTGTTCCTGAAATGTTTGTATTCCACGAATCTTCATAATTTAGATAATAACTCTATGTCAAATGAATAGTCAGCTGGCTGTAGAATATTCTTTGGTAAGCAACTTTGGGGAAATGGTTTAGGGAGGCTGGGTCACAGAGATGATAGAAGGACAGCTTTAGCCCTGATCTCTGCCCAGGTCAAGAAGCTAGGTAAAATTGAGTTATAAGGAACACTAATAAAACAGCTCTTCTAGCTCATCACAACCAGTAAGTTGTTGGATGCAAATCATAGCCAGATTGTTTTCTTCTTTTATTCATTTATTTCCTCATGTTCACTTGTTCATTCATTCATTCAATAAGTATATATTAAGTATTTACTATGTGCTAGCCATGTGTTAGGCACTGAAAAGGGAATGGCAAACAAAAAATGATATATGTTCCCTGATGTCTTAGACATTTAATTTCAAAGAAAGAGGGTGGCAAATAACAAAAAAGTAGATTATTATTTTACTATGATAAGTGCTTTTTTGGGTAAGAAGAGGAGGGAGAGGAAAAGAGAGAGAGAGAGAGAGACTAATAAGAAGGTTCAATTTTAAGCAGCATGGTCATGGGAATGAGATGTCTAGTTGGGATCTCGGAGACTTGCAGTTTGGGTTGCAAGGAACAATAAAGCTCAGAAGACATGTTGGGTTTTAGAAATGCAGTTTGGGTCACAAACAGTGTTATATCCTCTATGTTGTATTTTCCTTGAAAATACTTCAGCATGAATCATCAGATATAATCCTAACTCCATTTAAATCTCTTTGCGGGGCGCCTGGGTGGCTCAGTGGGTTAAAGCCTCTGCCTTCAGCTGGGGTCATGATCTCAGGGTCCTTGGATTGAGCCCCGCATATTGGACTCTCTGCTCAGCAGGGAGCCTGCTTCCCCCTCTCTCTGCCTAGTTGTGATCTCTCTCTCTCTGCGTCAAATAAATAAGTAAAATCTTTAAATCAATCAATCAATCAATCAATCTAACTCTTTGCCTACTCCACATCTGCAACCATGCAGCTGAATATGTCAGGGTGAAAACAAACAAAAAACATGCCACTAAAGTGACCACCTTGAAATCATGACCAAGAATTGCAAATAGACTCCTAATGTTGCAAAGCAATAAGCGTTCATTTCTGAATCTTTTCATTTTCTCGTTAGCTTAGAAGATTGCATATCCCTCTTTCCTCAATCTCTAACCTTTCTTCCTTATCTTCACTCTCCCTTGATAACCTCATTTCTTTCATCACTGAAAAAAACTAAAAGAATCGGAAGAGAACTTCCATAAGTTCCAAGTATATTAATTCAGCGTCTGCTTCTCCAAGGCACATTAGAAGCAATTGGTCACTGGTAGAAATGATAGTATTCAAGACAGGTATTTAGAGAGGTGGCATGGGCCTTAGTCTGCATGAATGGCCTAAATTTTTCATGCAGGTGTCAAGGCCTAAATCTCTCTTGTTCTTCCAAATCATTTGATTCTTGGCAGATCCTGTCACCTAACCAAATGACAAGGCTGGCTGCTCAAAACCCTCAGAATAGAGTCATCCATCTTGGAGCCCTGGAGGGCAGAGAAAGGAAATTTCCCCATGTTCCAAGCAGAGACTGAATACGTACTTACGTACCCAAGTGCTGATAGATTCTGGGCAGCACTGAGTCCAATACTTACTTTCATTGTGCAATACCACCTGGTGGCCAGATTGTGGAAGAAGAACCATAAAGCCCCAACTTGTTCAAACTTCCAGAGACTACTCGTCCAAAATATCAAATAATTGCTGTAATGCCAAATAGGCTGACAATAATTTACAACAAATAGATTTGTTTTTTTGTTTTGAAAAACTAACAGCTACTCATATGGAGCCAGTGCATAGAGAGAGTAGAGGGTCTTATGGAACAAACAGACAGACAATGATTCTAATATAAGGAAACCTCTGGGGGAACTGGATCTCAGAAAACACGGCACTGCCCCTAACTTCAAGTGCGAAGATCGTGGAAAGGAACCCAAAGAGCTGCCACATGGTATCTGAAGGCTAGCGTCAAATTTTGAGAGAAAGAAAAAAATGTGGGAAGTTTCCTCTGTATATCGGTGGGGGGGGGGGTGTCACAAAATACTGTGTTCTTTCAGTTTCAGACAAAATTTCTAGTGGTGTAGCTTGTATTATTACATTGTCTCATTTTCTTCACTCTTCTCTCCCCCAACACACACACACACACACATTAAAACAAATGGAATTGTATTATTAGCCTGTCTGGCGTTTACCTCATGATACATACATAGTCTTTATTAATAGATCATTTTCCAGAAGGCTGTTGCTCACATCTGCATGTGAATATTTCCCAACCAGCACAAACACTGAAAGGAGGCCTGTGTCTCTCAAACCACAAAGCTGGCAATTTACTTCTTTGTCTTTCTGCTTCAGCTTTTGATTCTTCGAGAAGTTAGGCCACCCTGAACCTGGAACTCTAGCTCTACCAATATGCCTCCTAGACAGGTCTGAGCTGGCTGACATTTTAGGCTGGACAAGTTTTCTGGGCACCTCATTATATTAAAGGACAGAGAGAGGATGAGATGGAGCCCTGGACAGATCCAGCAGAGATATAGGGGTGTTCCTTTGTTGAGGGTGTTCCTAGTTGTCAAAAGCAACCCTGTGTGAGCAAGCATCATATCCCTTTTAAAGAAAAAAAAAAAGCTTCTATTTCTATAATGGAATTCCTCCGGGCAATTTGGGCAAATGAAAATTTCTGTACAACTGTCAATTTAACCTTTGTCCATTATCTTTTCTATGGAAGAGCCCATTCTATGTAACACATTTTCCATGTCATTTGTAGGTCAGGTTTTTTTCTATGTTTGCACGGCTAATCCACCTGCATTTATCTAGCAGTTCTGGTATTTGCTCAATCATGATACACCAACAAGGAAAACTAAAAACTGGTGGAGAAAATTGCAAAGTGACAGAGAATGAGGATAGAGAGGTTCTTGAACTGACCTGTAATAACCCATGAAGGAGTATTTAACATGGCACTGTCATTGATTTCCCAAGAATGCCAGGGACTCTTTCTTTCTCGACACTGACAAACTGAGGAGCTCTGGGTCCGTGGACGGGAGTTACTACTTGCATACTAAGTTTAGTGCCTGTCTCTGGTGCAGTTTTTTATCAGAGATGTTAGGCAGAAAGAATGCTCTGTCTCTTTCTCTCTCTCTCTTTCTCTCTTTGTGTTTATCTCAATTGTATTCCCACATGCACGATTAGTAGAGAAAATATAATTATTTATCACTGTAATTTTGCTTCCAGCAAGTTCTAATTATAGCACTTCAACAGAGTGAATACTGACAGGATTTTGTTGTTGAACAGTCCATGGAAGAGGCTGACTTATTCTTGTTTTATCAACTATTGTACAAAAAAAGTTCAGAAGAGGGAGGACTGAAATTTCTCCCAGGAAGTTTGAGTTATAAGTTGATGCAAGGTCACATGAGTTATATTTCTTATTTTTCCCGTTGTACATAGCAATACATTGCATCCATTGCTTCCTTGCAGGCTTGGGTACGATTATTGTTTGCTTATCCATTGAAATGAAAGGTTAAAACAATTTCATTTAAAACTTAGAAATTTTTATTTTGTGGATTAAATGCCTTGGAAAGAAAATCAACTTGACATTTTTCTAATGATGTCTAATTGTCCTCTTCTCGTTACTATCTTTAATTTATAAAATCATTGTGTGTGCTACAGTAATCTCTGCTCTAAAGGCTAGAGATGATGGTAGAACATTCCATAATTTCTTGAGACTATTTACCAAATCACTTACCCACATATGAGAGGGACTGATCTGAAAAACATTATAAATACAAAAATAATAAGTGAGAAGTTAATTAAGCCTGTATTTGGAAGACTGAGTATAAAACCTGACCTAACCGAGCAAATCAAAATTTTCAACAAGAGATAGAATTTAAATGACTACTGTTCTTTCTACTGGGTTTTATGTGTTTGTCTCTTTCTAATTGCTGATTGAATTCTAACTTTTAATGCACTTATAGATAACCTGGTCTGTTTGTTTTGGTTTGGTTTTGGATGAGAGAGAAATAAAGAAGTTATTTTAGATTTCATTGAACACATTTCCTTCCTAGAATAGAATGGTCAAGTTTGGGCTTGACAGAGACATAGATAGCCAAAGGGTGGAGAATTAAGGTTTTAATAAGCAAGAATTTAGCAATGGCCTTTTGGCAGAGAATTTGAGATGTGTAACCATCAATAACTTTAGTTACCCGCTCTCACCAAGGGTTTTTTCTGGGAATCAAAATTAATTACCGACTGGAATTCCAGAGAGATTTGTTTTTGATGTAAAATGATCCTTTTCTTTTGTTATATTTTATTTTATTGCAAACTATTAGATCAAGAGGCAGCTTTCTTCATGCCTCTGTTTTCCCGATACTGGTTTAACATTTCCTAGAGATGTGAAATCCAAAAATTGATTACCATACTCCATCCTAAATTGTCATTCAGTTATATTTTTTATTATTTTACATCAAAATGCAAGATAACACTTTGTTAAATTCATTCTGACTTTACTTATGAAACCAGTCCCTACCATTTATATATAAATTCTAAGAATATTTTTGGCTCATTCAATGTGCAATATTTTTAAATGTCATGGATTTATAAACTAATAAAGAATATAAAAGCATAGGGACACCTGGGTGGCTCAGTTGGTTAAGCAGCTGCCTTCGGCTCAGGTCATGATCCCAGGGTCCTGGGATCGAGTCCCACATTGGGCTCCTTGCTCAGCAGGGAGCCTGCTTCTCCCTCTGCCTTTCCCTGCCACTCTCTGCCTGCTTGTGCATGCTCTCTCTCTGACAAATAAATAAATAAAATCTTAAAAAAAAACCTTTAATAAAAAAAGAATATAAAAGCATACAAATATTAAAACAGAATATTAATTTCTACAAATCATTAAATTATTTAATTTATCAACTCTTATTTAATTAATAGTTAATATTATCTGTTGTTAATTTCTATAAAATTATTTAGTGTATGAAAAAGATCGAGATATCAAATTTTATCTGTGATATAACGTTAAGGCTCTGGGAAGTCCTCATGAATGAATGGGTAGTTCAATTATACCTTGATGCATGAGAGCTTTCAAAGTGGTTAGGGAGACATGTATTCCATTCAGTGCAAAAAGTGTGGACAACAGTGTGACACTGGAAAGATGAAGAAATGTGTAGAAAATTGTAACAGTCTAGTTGGGCTAGAGCCTTCCATATTGGCATAGACTAGCTAAAGAGGATTTTGAAAGGTCCCAGAAGATCATGAATGAGAAACTATAAAGTTTGTAACTGATTTGGGAAGTCATGGGAGAGATCTGAATGTTCCTGAAAGGAATAGTATCACAATTCTGTGAGCAAAAGTGTGATATCAGAACACATTCCAGAAAATATATGAAGAGAACATTGGAGGGCAAGTCTTTGATTTGAAAACAAAGTGTTCTTCCTCTTTCTCAAAGTGACCACCCAATCTATATATCACTGTTTCTCTAAAGGCACAGTCACCATTAGCCAAGAACATGAAACAGTATCTCTTACATGTACATATACTTCCGTTCATTGTGGTCTTGTTGTCTTTGCTCAGAAACCATTCTTCCTTCCACTCCCAGCATCAACCTTCCAAGTTCCTCATATGACATCTACACTTGGAGATTCTTCTTCCTCAATTCATCTCCATTTAAAAATACTCATTGCTGTGGCACAGTAACTTTATTCAAAAGAAGGATTGAGAGATTCATTTCATCATCCTAGATATTCTCCATGTGACAAAGATAGTGGAAACACAAATTCTACAGATTAAACTAATTTAACTTAGTCAGGGAGTAAAAGGCACATGGAGAAATAAACTAAAACTAAGACAGAATATATGGCCATAAGATGAACGCATGTGTGAGTGTATATATAGTCTTACATGGAAATTCAGAGGAAAAAAAGAATCCTTTTTCTGAGGATCATGAGGGAACTATTTCTATAGGACATCAAATATTTCTATAGGATATCAATATTTCTATAGGACATTTCCCTCATGAATTATGAGGGATGATGCATAGAATTCTGACAAACAGATGACAAGCAGGGAGACAGGGTGCTTTGAGTGGGGGTATTTATTTTTTACAGTAAGTTTGGCTTAAACAAAAGAATATAGGGATTCTCAAGACATTATGGAAAGGGAAATCAGCCTAATTTGGCTGAAAAACAAGATGTGTGTAGATGTGTGTATAGGAGTATCCGGAAATAAAGGTTATGAGTTTTGGAGTCACATGCTGAAAGGGAAAGGACATTCAGATATATTCAAGAGAATCTGAGAAGCTTTTAAAGATATTTGAACACAGAATTCCAAGTTAACTGATGAACTTTATATTAATAATATTATAGTGTGTATATATATATATATACTAATAATAATATTAGTAATGTAAAATGAATTGCAGAGGATGGGCTATAACAATATTTAGGTAAAGAAAGGTTTAAGAATCTGTAATTGTTGGCAATAGGAATACAAAAGATTTTAATGCAAGAGATATAAAGCTTCTAATACTACACTATGAATTGAATGTTATCTGCTGTTACATGGGAAAATGTATTTGAGAGCCATCAAACTACATTTTGTATATATCAAAAGATTGTTGATGATTAACAGATATAAAAATAACATTATTTTTACAACCACTTGCGGACCATTGTATTTAAAATTCATTTAAAATGCCCAGTTTTGGGGGCACCTGGGTGGCTCAGTCGTTAAGCGTCTGCCTTCGGCTCAGGTCATGATCCCAGGGTCCTGGGATCGAGCCCCGCATCGGGCTCTCTGCTCAGCGGGGAGCCTGCTTCCCCCCTCTCTCTCTGCCTGCCTCTCTGCCTACTTGTGATCTCTCTCTGTCAAATAAACAAAAATCTTAAATAAATAAATAAATAAATAAATAAATAAATAAATAAGTAAGTAAGTAAGTAAGTAAATAAATAGAAAATAAAATGCCCAGTTTGTTTTTGTGATACTTTGAATGGATATTTGCTTTTTAAGTGAAAAAGAATTAGTATTTATGGGGTACTACTAGACATTTTGCTTTCACATATATTACTACATTTGATTCTTAAAATACCTTGGTGAGAAACCTATTAATCTAATTGCTAGATGTGAAAACAGAAACTCCAGGAAATAAAATGAACAGTCAAGGTAACACAGCTGTTAAGTGGCCTGGATGGGATTTAAAACCATATAAAATGCCTCTACCAGGAAGCTAGTGACAGTATTAGTTGATACAAAGAAAAAAGTATCTAAGTATGCAAAAGTTTGGCCTCAGAAAAAATACAGTATAAAATGTGTGGTCTCTTGGAACTGATCTTTGTGTTTCTATTATAAATCAATGGTCAAATGTAGATATTGGAAAATAAATAAATTAAAATTAAGTTTAATGTTTCTATTATATAATACCAAAAGCTTTTTTGGGCTACAACTATCTCCAATTTTTTTTCGTAAATTTCCCTTTACCAAAGGTATAACTTTTGCCTCCTCTCTGGGACTCTCCCAGAACTTTTGAGTGCCCCTTGGTCCTAATCCTGAGTAACTGGACAAAAATCTTGGCCTCATTTTAATAACACAAATACCAGAAACAATTTGATACTGCTGTCAGGATACCACAAAACCCTTCTGTGGAACCCTATTGAGAATTTCTGTTCTAATTTTAAAACTTTCACAGATAAGATGATGATCTTCCATCACAGCCAATGCAAGGATTTATTACAATAACATGAAATAAAAGAATAAAATCTCTCATATCAGCATTCCTGCTGTATGCAAGAAAGGGGAGAATGCACTTGGTAATATGGATTGAAATAGCTAAAGGCAGCACATAAATGCAAACCCAATTTCTAAGGTAAGTGATGAACTATTTGATCCTTTCCAGGCGTATGGCTGACTTTCAGCTTTCTTCACCTCATATAATAAGAGTTAAATGTCTACATTATTTGGCTGCTTCTGGAAGATGATACAAAAAAAGAGAAAGCATAGCCCAGCCTTTTAACAGGATGCTTTTTAACTAATCATTTCAGCGTGCTCTTTTCAGGGAGAGCTAATATTGTTAACACCAAACTCAAAAGGAACTTGACGATTTACAGCTCACAATTAAAAGATTTATCAAATTATCAAGCTTTCAAGCATAATTTGGGTTCGGGGGAAAGTACAAAGAGTGTCAATGTCCCAGAGGAATGCAGAACATTTGCCTGAGGCAGGGCGTGAGCAGCATGTGCTGCTATTTAGAGTGAATCACTGTACTAGTGTGTGTACCTATGGTTTGCACACACTGGACTCTAATAAGGAGACTGTGCAAGACGGGCAGGGAGCTTGTTGTGGTTGAGAAAGTGATACCTCCCAGTAGACAGACTCCAAATTATTATGCATTTTTGAATAACTGTGAAAAATTGATTTTTATTTTTTAAAGAGATTTGCTTTAGGGATTTGACTGTTACTCAATCTAACTGTACCTCCTGAGGTTTGAGGATGGTGGTAACTTGGAAAAAGCAAGAATGTGTGTGACTAGGGGAAAGGGGTGGGGAGCTTTTTCCTGCAATTAAATAAGCCTACAAGTCAAAACTAAATTCAAAATTTACCCAGAACCTCTACAAGAAAGAGCTAGTCAAGAGCAGAGGTTGGCATCATCACAGACTGTAAAACCTTAATCAGTGTTATTTAAGGAAACTTTGAAGAGTCTTATGCCAGTCTAGAGGTAATGCCAAGACCTACATCAGGAATGTCTGTATCTTGCTGGCATCTCTCTGTGGAAAAGTGGCAGCTCATCCATCTTACCTCTTGTCTTACCCTATGGGGAAAATGTAAGAAAAATGACTGGATGACTAGACATAGATTCATTCCTGTGCTCAAAACATGTAATAGTATAGCTATACCAAAGCATATCTGAGGGCTGGTGTATAAAATTTTATGGATTAATGCATAATCCATTTTCTACTTGAAATTGAAAACTTTTTCCTCTCAAAGCCACATCATTTGATTCCTTGGAAAGAACTATGAGGACACATTCTAGGCCATATAGCTGGCCACCAATTTACACACAAAATAAAAAGGAACAACAGTCTCCAAAGATGGAAAAGAATCATCTCATAGTTGCTGGGTCAGCATAGCTTCATTGACACTTTTGAAACTCATGGGGCATCATGAGATATTTGTGGTTTGGTTCTTGAATTTGATAAAACTCCTACCTGACACAATGTGATGACTAATTGTTATTGTCACCTTCATATTGCCATCTTGAAGATGACTAATGAGATGAAGTTGAAACTTTCTCAGAATTATTTGTACTGAAACTGGTAATTTTCCCAATGACACCTAGTCATACTACAAAATTATTCTCTCTTGAGGTAAAGATACCACAATATGTACAAATGAGAGCTAACTAATTATGTTAATTAGACTATATTATCAATCAAGGCCAATCTTCCAAACCTAATTAATATATGTGCAGTGTATTCTCAATAGCGATTTTAATTTGTATTTTAATTGTATTGGCTGTTTCTCAAAAATTACTGCAAATGTTAATTGGTCTAGACCAAATAAGAACTAATTTTGAATGACTTGTACCACAGAGAAAAAGCAAACCAAATATCTCCTCATGGTCCTGGCCAATTGCTACTATTTTTGTAGTTGCTGTACTTTTAAGTACTTACAGTGAAAATGAGCAGGTTGACTGTAGCCATGTTTTTCAAATAATAATTTTTAACCACCGTGGGAAAAATATTTACAAATGGTATGATGTTACATATTGGTTCATTGATATAGATTATTTGCTTTGAAATCACTAACTTAAAGGTTAAAAATAAAACAAAAATAAAAACTGTGTACAAAATTAAAAGCTGAAATATAAACAGATTGAGTTTTGTTTTTCAGATCAGTTCAAAACCTAAACAGACTCAGTTTGGTTGGAGAAGTCATTTATTGTATATTAGCCTTCTAAGAGAAGAGTACAATGGGAACAGATTTGGATCCATGTGAGAAAATGTCTTAATATGGAAAAAATAAAAATGGAAATGATAGTCTTTTAGAAAATAAATTATTGTTCTTAAATTGTTTTGTAGTTAAGGAGACTTAGCTGGTAGTCTGGCTTACCAAGTTTGTGTATTTTTTCTTATCATTATTACTTTATTTTCTTTTTCATTTCTCTCAAAAAATTATCTTCAGTGGAAAAAAAAATGAGGGAGGAATACTATATTTTAGAGCTAGTGTGTCCATGAAAGAAAGTGTTTCCAAGAGTGTTTCATACTGATGAAGTTAAAGGTCTTAACAGAGGCCTCTTTGAGTTGCTATGTTAGGTGTGTGAGAATCTAAGTTAATATTCAAATGGGTTAAAACTGGATTTAGTGTGTGGTTTCTCTTAAGATTTTCTACTTTACATTAAGAAATAATGTTGGCTACTCACTTGATATTGCAATATTTATAGTAAGGTAAGAGGAGATAACAGTATCTAATGTAATGCTTATTATTTAAGGTATAAAATAATGTTCAGAGAGCTCTAAATAGTTATAGCCTTATCAAAAGTACTTTCCAAATATTTTATTAATGTACAGTCAGTTTCATCAATTACCTGTGTCATATTTAATAATATAGTTGTAATTTAATAGAATTAAATTTTGGACAAAAAGCTGACCTCCCTGATGTGACCAAGACACATTATTTAGGAAACAAGAAGACAATTAAAATGTCTAGGAAAATAAAACTAAAAAAAAAGTCTAAGATAAACAAAAGACTATGGAAAAAAGATGGAGTGAAAATACAAAACAAACTAAAATGTGGTATGATTTTAAGAGTAGAGTAAGAACAGAAAATCCGTTTGACTTACAACTAGGCATGCTCTTTTACTGATTCAAATGTCATGGCATTATCATTACACCATATTATTTGACAGGACAGTAAACATTTAAATAAACATAGCAAAATTATATGTGCATATTAGATTACAGCTCTAAGAGTAAACATAAGCATGAAAAAAACACATTGATGTTGCCTACTAGATATATAAGTATTCATATAGATACTTACATTTCTTTCTCTCTCTCTCTCTATATATATATATATATATTTAAAGATTTTATTTATTTGCTTGAGAGAGAGAGAGAGCACACAGAAGGAAAGTCAGGGGGAGAGGGAGAAGCAGACTCTCCACTGAGCAGGGAACCCAATGCAGGGCTCAATCCCAGGACCCTGAGATCATGACCCAAGTTGAAGGCAGCTGCTTAACTGACTGAGCCACCCAGGTACCCCTATATTAAATTATTTATATTAATCAATCAACTGAGAAACGGTTACATGTGTATAATTAAAAGTGACAAAAGTAATCAATAAGAATACTAAAATTATATTCTTTATTATATGAATTAAATATTATACAATTGTGGAGTGAGAAGGGCATAGTGGAAGTGAGTGAATTCTCCAACTTTTACATTGAATAATCAAATGGTATTGTGGTCAGGAAGTTTTTAAATCTGTATAAAGTGTGCAAAAATGTATTTAATGTGTTCCCCTCATCTCTAGTCTCATTCTCTTTCTTAGAAGTTATCCCCTTTAAGATGGTTGATTTATATTTGAATTAAAAAATTGCTTAAATTGGATAAAATTCATAAATTTAATGTGAATCCTTGGAAAAGTTTTTCTTTTTAAACTCAGATGTGCTATGTTGATGTACCTTAATTTATAGAGTTAAATTGCTCGTTTTCTTCATTTTTAACTTTATTTTGTTCTACATTATGTTTTTGTTTTTTAAATTTAATTTAATTTTTAAATTTTATTATTATTTTTTAATTTAATTTAATTTTTTCAGTGTTCCATTGTTCATGCACCACACCCAGTGCTCCATGCAATATGTGCCCTGCCCAATACCCACCACCAGGCTCACCCAACAACATTGTGTTTTTAAAGATACATCCATACTGTTAAGAGTACGTTTATTAATTTTTTGGAAAGTTGCAATTTGTTAACATTTATGTCTTATTCAGATAAGTATTGAAGTTAAATCAATGGAATTCAAAGAGAAATCTTTTGCTTTGAGTGTGATGAAATATGCACATTTAGGTAGTATTGATTTCATGTTTCAACCAACAACTTCCTATTAACTAAGACTGTTAGCTGGACAAGATACTTTCTATAATTTGGAATATCCATAGTACAGTGTCTGCTAAGTAGTGAGCTGGGTCATGTTTCTATTATTTACACAAACAACATTTTATTAAAACTCAAAAGTGATTAATATAATAAAAAAATAACAAAATAAAAAATAATAAAAACAAAACAAAAAGAGATGTTTACGTTCCTTAATTTTAAAGAGAATTGATTTTATCCATCATTTATGCTTGAAAACAATGATCCAATATCCAGGACTTTGATAAGCTTTAATTATATGAAAAAGTTCATGGCTAGAATGTTTGCTAGAGCAAGATTTGACTTGTAATAAAAACCACATACTCATAAACTTTATGTCGTATATTTTCATGAACTAAACACTTGAGTTTCTGTATCACTGTAGATACAGAAAGTACTAATAAAATCTGAATCCATGACTTATTCTTAAAGATTTTTGCATGTCCTTTGAATTGTTTTCCAGGGTACCCATAGGAACATTCCTGGGTGGTGAGCCCACCCTACTTAATTCCAAACCAAGAAAGATGACATTTTGGTGGTTATGAGATGATTTATCAGAGTTACAATGCTTTCTTCTTCACCCCCTCCCTAGTTTAGATGGCAGTGGGGCCGTAAGAATGTTGTCTGGAAATGATGAGCCGGTTTAATTTTGGAAGGTTTCTCTTCCCACCCAATCTGTTTGTGTAGGACATAGTACAAAACTTGTTGATGTTAGCTCTTCATTCAGTGTGGGTTTCAGCCATGTTTATCTTCCGAAGACCTCACAGCAACAACTAATGTCTCCTGACCACAAGGTTTGATTATTGTAATTCCCAGTCTTTAGATCCTCCCACTTAAACCATCTCCTTCTTTGAAGAATCTTCAAGGTTTATTGCATGCCGATTGCTCAATAACTAGCTCTAGAGATTTAGTAAAATGTTTTAAATACTGAAACTGACTTACATGAAAATGTTAAGCACTTATACTGAGTAATAATATGCTATATAGAATAGACAATTCCTTTGGTAACAATTCCTTATGATTAAAATTATGGATTTGTGGGTGGGAAGGGATGCCAAAAAGTCATTTGGACAAGCATCCTGGCTTCAGCTGAGCCATCCAGACAGATGTGATTAATTGTACTGAAAGATAGTTTTGCTTTTATAACTGGTAAGCCAAAGGCTTTCTCATTCTAAGCATCTAAAATTTGAACAAATTTGTTTTTAATTCCCAATTATAGTGATTCAAATCCCAGTAGCTTGACTGAAAGAAACCTTCACCCTCCAGAATACCCCAAAGGAACAACTTATATATTTTAACAAATCAACCTATCTGTTAATGTCTCAAGCAGGGTGTACCACGGTCTTCCTTGCTAGATAGCTCCTCATAACAGACGCTTTCTGACCTTTAAGAGCTTTCCTGTTGTTGACGCTTTGTGCCCAGGATGGATTTGCCAGGATCTATATTCAGATATGATCTACTGATGCATTCAGAGTTTCCAGTTCCTGAGAAGCTAGAGAGAGCAGTGTTGTTTTTCTAGAGGCATTAATATTAGGCTTTAAAAACCTCTCAAGAAAATTATCTGTATCAATTGACTATTACTATGGAACAAGCTACTTTAAAACTAAATAGCTTAAAATAAGTATTTTTAATGCTCATGAGTCGGTGGAGCATCTGAGAAGTTACTTTGGTCTCATCTGTGCTGATTCATGTAACATGGCTACATGAAGGAGTAATATGTGGATTTGCTGACCTGGTGTGGTCTGTTGCATATATTTGGGGTCATCTTATTATACGGTGGTCCAGGATGGCCCCGACTAAGATAACCGGGCTCTGTGTCACATTGTATTTCATTGTCTTGCAGCTAGTCCAGGCTCATTCACATGGAGATAGCAAAGTCTAAAGAAAAAACACAAAGGATAAGGGTAAAAAAACACAAAGGATAAGGAAGGTACACCATGGGTCCTGCAGCTTCTATTGGCCAAAGCAAGCCACAAGGCCACCTCAGAGTCAGCTCAGGAAGGGACAGTAAAGTTACAAGGCCAATAGCTGGGTTACAAAGAAGCCACTAATTGAGGCCAACAATGCATTCAATTAATCCACCACATCATCACATCAGCTTTACCTTTTACTCTTTTTTTTTTAAAGATTTTATTTATTTATTTGACAGAGAGAGAGATCACAAGTAGGCAGAGAGGCCGGCAGAAAGAGAGGGGGAAGCAGGCTCCCTGCTGAGCAGAGAGCCCGATGCGGAGTTTGATCCCAGGACCCTGAGATCATGACCTGAGCGGAAGGCAGAGGCTTTAACCCACTGAGCCACCCAGTTGCCCCTACTTTTTACTCTTTAACACACTAGTCTTGCAGATGCTCTGAAAGAGTAATAAAATAACACTTCACATATGTATTGTTGCTACTAAGAATGATAATATTATTGGTCTCCAATTTCTTTACACAAGGCCTGATACCTGAAAAGGCAAGTTTGTGATGAAAGTATTACATTCATCTGTAGTATTTGCAAGTTCATACAAATAAGTTGATTACATCAGATGCCAGAGCAGTGCTTTTGATATCTTTCCATTCTAGGGGAAAAGATGTGAACACTGAAGTTCAATACAACTGCGTTTGAATCCTGGCTCTGGCCTCACTAATATATTGCATTTTTATGAATTATTTAACCTCTCTGAGCTTCATTTTTCTCAGTGGTAAAATGACACTTGCTGTGTTAAATTTAAAAGTATAAAAAAGCCACCTATGTTTGTATAGAACAGGCAATTTCCCCACACTGTTCTTCCTTCCCACTTCTCCAAAGATAGTCAGCATACCTTCTTGCTTCTATAACCATATATTCAACAGTGTTGACTGCAGACTATCCTTGTCTATATCCTCCGCTGCCCCTACCAGTTTATGTCCTCCAGTGTATCTCTACAGGGGCATTATTAGCATTTTGGGTAAAACATTTTTTCATAGTGTAGCATTTTCCTAACATTTGAAAAATGGATATTCCATCCATTAGTGCCAGCACTTACTCAAAGTATGTGTTCCTTCTAAAATATCCCTCACATTTCCATACATCTTTATGGGGGACTGCTAATAACCCTAGTTGAGAATAATATCGTTTGCAATCTAACTTCCAAACTATTGATCCACTAAAACTATAAGATCACCCTATAGCAAGATGACCCCAAACATATCCAAACTTATTAGAGCTTTGTTTCTCTACTACAATTCAAACTTCCAGGAGTGAGAGATAGAAAAAAAAAAAATGAAGAGGGAAATATTTCCTAAAGAATGGAAGCTAGAAAGTGCTGCCTATATGTTCTGGCCAGAGCTATGATTTGAAGCACACCTGCTTTCTAAATTGGCCCCTGCATACTATTATTGTCCACTGTATCTGTATGGATTAAGACATGAAAGACCCTGGCAAGAATCTGAGCATATTATTTAGATCAAATATTCTTGTATGTATATGTACTTTTGTGCAAAATAATCTATCAAATTAGTACCTGGAACCTAGCATGGACCTAAGATCTATCTACAAGGGTGGGAGGTGAAGAGGAGATTTATGCATTTTTATTTATTTATTTATATATTTTTAAAGATTTTTATTTATTCATTAGAGAGAGAGAAACCACTAGTGGAAGGGAGAGGCAGAGGAAGGGGAGAAGCAGACTCCCCAATGAACCGGGAGCCCAACGCAGGGCTCAATCCTGGACCCTGAGATCATGACCTGAGCCAAATGCTCATACTTAATGATCTGAGCCACCCAGGATACCCCAGTGAAGAGGAGATTTAAACCTTCAAAGCCTGGAGCAATTTAGGAATGGAAACCAACCATGATGGGAGACCAGGGAAACAAATGCATTAGGTATCCAGAGATTGTATCCAGATGGAGCCATGAAAAGATATAAAAAATAAACATTTATTAAATTAAAATTATGCCTAAGGGTAGCACTTTCTGTTTTACACCAAATAAATCAATAGCCTTTCTAGAAGGCCAGATGGATGCAAAGGCAATCTATACCTTTGATCACCAGGGTTGATCATTGGCTATTTTCACTAGTAACTGGAGTAAAGTTTTCCTCTCTTAATTCCTCAGAAGTATCTACACTCTTCCCAAGTCGGCCTTCTCTTTAGTACAAGACATCCTTCCCAGAAAAAAATAAAAAGGAGGTTCTATTTTAGCCACAGGAAAACTAAATGTTTCAAGAACAGAATTGATTGGACAGAACTCAGAAGAAGGCAAAATAGCTTGAGTAAAGGTAGAACTTGTCATAATTTAAGGAAAAAAATCAATTTTCAGGGTGATTTTTGATACATAGCAGGAATCAAATGGTTGATTTGATTAAAAGCTACCATTAGAAATATTTTTAAAAATCATAAGATTTTGTAACACAGTGTAATAAAATACATCATTACTTTATAAAATATTTAATAAATATATTTTAATATTTTATGAGGTGCATTTAATATCTCAAAAACTTCGCACCTCTATACAACTTAACATTAAAAGAGAGGCATTTTGAACAGCAGAAAGTTTTTGCTCAAATATAACTTCAGTGAGATTAACTTTAAATACCCTATTTAAAATTGTACCCTACCTGCACTCCTGATCTCTATTATCCTTCCTTACATTTTTTCTTTCTTTTTTCCATAGGATTTATCAACTTTTTTTTTTTAAGATTTTATTTTTATATTTGAGAGAGCGAGAGAGCAGGAACAGTGAGGAGGGGCAGAGGGAGAAGCAGACTCCCTGCTGAGCTCTTTAATAACAAAGAGTCCTACAAAGTCTTGTCTTATTGCTGTTCCAAATTCCACTAAAGACTATCTACCTGCCTTGAGTTTCATTCTCATAAGAAACAAGATATGGATTATATAATTCAGCAAATTCCCCAGGTACAATTGGTTGCCCCCTGCCACTCCCTTTTTTCTTAGTGATGAAATCCCCATTGTGACCCCTGAAGGGCGACACCACCCTGAGGTCCAAAGAGAATTACTGATTGACCTAAGCCAATCATTGCGGCCTTATTCTCTTTGTTGGTAATTGGTTTAACCTTAATGATATGATACCATACTGGCCAAAGGAATATGGGAAGGCGTCTCTGGATTGTCCTGCAAAAGATTTAATTTTCAACTTTTATTGCATAAGGAAATGACTGCATGTGACTGAAAATTGCAGCAACCATCCTTCCATTAGGACAGGAGCGAAACTGACATATTGAGAATGTCAGGGTATTTCATCAAATCTTTAGACTACTCAATCAAGCAATCGTGAAGCTGCCTCGTCCAATGACTGTGTTCGAAGAGATAGCAGGTAGCTTCTGTTGCTGAGTCAGAATTTTCTGTGACTTGCGGTTTAAAACTTCCTAATGAATCATTACCAATATTATGAACCTGTCCTTTTCAACCACACTGTCCTTTTCGAAGCACACAGTGTGGAAGACTACAGGTTTATGAGACTTGTTTGACTCTGGGCTACAAAATTAAACACTCTCTGCGCTATATTTTTGCCTAGTGTAGACAAGTTTTAAAAAAACGATACTGTTCGGACCAGACACACAGGACTATAGGCAATAAAATGTTTCAAGGTGCTCAATGACAGCTTTCAAACAAATATAGCCGGGGTATTCACCTAAGGCCATTACATAACCTACTGGATAATTATCCTTCCATATTACTTAATTAAACTGTTCACTGTCATGAACGAGATATTCTCCCTTTTAGGGACTCCCAACTCAAGGTAAACAGTGCTATATATCTGATTTTATGTAGGAAGCCAGAACGAAATACTTCTCAAACATGTAAACCCAGGAAGAGAGCCTTGGCAGAAAGTAGGATGTGATAGGTAGATGGGGAATCTGGCAAAGAGAAGAAAACAAAACTATTATAAAGGGAAGCAAGAGAACTGAGCCTCACTTGCAATTTTCAAACTGGGCATGGTCTCTAAGTGTGTTCATTACTCGTGCTGGGAAAGGAAGGAGGATACAAAGGATGGATACAATTTAGAATGCTTTAAATTCTGCAGCACTGATTTTTCTGTTTAAGAGGAATACTAGTTGAAACACAAGCAAGTAGATCATATATTGTTTCTGCATACTGCTGTGCTAGTGAATTCATCCCTGATCTGAATGGTAAGAGCAAATTCACGGGGAATGAATAATAGTGTGACATAGCTAATTAATGCCGGTTCAATCCAGGCCTCTTAGGCAATCATGCCAAATTGTACAGTGCAATGGGGTGTTTTTTATGTGACAGTGGTGTATGGGGGATTGATCTGCGAATGTAAAGATGGCATCAAACTACGGGCCAGAACTAACTGCTCAGCATTATTGTCATTGCTGAATTACGGCTTTTTGATCTGGCAAAACTGCCACAAGACTTCACATTTCTAAAATACTATCATAAAATGGAATTCTGAAATAACTAGCTCATCAATCACTGACATTTCATGCTGCTTCCCAGAACTTGAAACACATATGTAAGTATTTTGAATCTCCTTTGCAGAAAAAAAAAAAAAAAAAACAACTTCCTTTTTAAATGGCTCATTTTATACAGTCACACACACCATGTCTAAAAGGCCAGGTATGAATGTCCTATTTTTAAGGCATTAATATGATAATTGAGTGAAATAATTATGAACATGAAGGAGACAAATGAGGGTTTTCTTTTAGAATAGTTGTTTAGGTAACATAGAGCCAAGACATCTCCCTTATATATTTATTAACCACTTCTGAATAGCAGGTCATTTTTCTATCCTGCCAATTTCAAACTAAACCTATTTAATATATATTTCATGGATTCTTGAGAGGTATATTCTCTACTGTTCGCATGTGGCTTGCTATACTTCTTTTAGATCAACTGTATTGTCAGTCAAATCCTTATTTATTTTTGTGTTTGTCCCAAGAACTGATAGAAATGCATTATCTTATATATGTAGAATATATACATATGTTATATATTATATTCTATATACATCTACTCTTGTATAGCTGACACATTTTCTTTCTATTTCCAAAATTTAAAAAAAAACCTCAATGCTATATATTTTGGGACATATTCATGATAGCTATATATATCTTTTTACTAAAGATATACCTATCTTTATATTATATAGAGAGAAGTTCAACAGAAATGTGATAAAGCAATCACAAGCCAGAAATCACAAAGTTCTTTTCCAACTCAGAACATATTATAGTGGGTTAATACTGTTAATACTATTAATACCAACGTCATAGGTATTTAACAACATGTTGTATGTTATTATATGTTCTTTTTTAGGCATTATCTCTTATCAAATTCTACTTTTTGGCCCAATTAATACATTCCTTGAATATCACTTTTTCATCATAATTTTATCACCTGATCTATGTTTGTATTTGTTTGCTATGTATCCTTGCCTGTTCATTTACTTTGTTATTTTTTTCTTTTTTTTTTTGAGTTGTTCTGCTTGAAATATGTGACTTGTATACAACATACTGGCAGTTTATTTTTAAAAATCAACAAAACTAGAATTTCCCTTTTAACTAGTAAGGTTATCCCAGTTATACATTTCTATTTTCTTTAGTTACAATAGTTGCCACGTCCAAATTTCATCATTTTGGCTAGTATCTTAGTTGTATGAATTATACACAGATTCGCTAGCAGGTAATATGTCTCCCAAATACCAGACAATCTGAGCATGTCTCTTTGGCTTTTTTACACATCAGTGGTGACTTGAGTAGCATTTAATTCACTCTGCTTTTACTTAGAAACATCATAGAGGCCGTCCTGATTTTTTTTCTTTATAGGTGAGTTGTTTATTTTGCCCAAATGCCTTTGGCATGACTTTTTTTTATCCTCATAATTCAATAATTTCAACAGGATATGTTTTGGTTTTGAATGTTCTCTATTAACTTTTCTGAGAACAAAGTGAACCTTGTCAATGTGTAAATTTAGCTATTTTCTCATTTCAGGAAAGTATTTATCTTTAATTTTTCCCCTATTCTATTTGTTCTGCTTTCTGCATCAGGGAGGCTCCAATTTTCCATATGGTTCTGTTCTCAAAATGTAGCATTTATCCACGACCTATTTCCCTGCTGTGTCTTTCCTTTCTTCATTTTAATGTAATAATTTCCAGCCAGATACCTTATTGTTAGAAATCCCCACTTCCTGTTTCTGAAGTACCCCTTATTACTGCAATGTTTCTGTTCTCCTCACTTTGTTTTCTAACTGCTACTAGGTCTCCTGCGACCTCACCTTTTTACTGATTATCTCATCACTAACCTTTTGTTTTCATAGACCCGGTGCTCTACTTGACTTAGTACCTGATGCATTTGTTTTCTACATGTGTCCCCTGTTTCTGTTGACTCATTATATTCCCTTTGTATCTTGTGGATGCTGCATTCCTTTATTTGGTTCATGTCTATGTAGAATAACTATTTGAAACTCATGTGATTTCTCTTTTTGTCTCTCTCTCAAACTGGGGATAGTTTTATCTAAAGCTAGTTTTCAGACATAGAATGAATAGATTCTTCGTGAGATCCTCTTCATTTATATGGATGACCGGATGCGGATAGCTTGAATATAATTTTTTTTTTTTTACTATATTTCAGGCATCTGAATGGAGTGGGGTATGAACTTGGAGCAGTCTTTAAGAGACTTCTTTCAGGGGTGCCTGGGTGGCTCAGTGGGTTAAAGCCTCTGCTTTCAGCTCAGGTCGTGATCCCAGGGTCCTAAATAGAGCCCTGCATCAGGCTCTCTGCTCAGCAGGGAGCCTGCTTCCCTCTCTCTCTGCCTGCCTCTCTGCCTGCTTGTGATCTCTCTCTCTCAGTCAAATAAATAAATAAAATATTAAAAAAAAAAAGAAGAAGAAGAAGAGACTTCTTTAATACTTTCTAGGTCTTTTTTAAATCAGGGAACAAACTTCCCTTCAGCTCAAACCTAACCCACAAGGTGGCCTAGGACTTCAGTGCACATACCCAGTACAGGAAGAGCCATACTAGACCGGTTTCAGGTTCTGTGATTTAGCATGGACAAGGGTCTTTCTTCCTTGTTTGCTCTTCCTTCTCTTTTTATTCTTCTCTCTCCCTTAGTCAATTGAATTTTTCTGCCAAGAAAAAAACTTAGCCCTTATTAAAATGACTAAAGAAGACAATTTAGGTGATACAAACTTTATTTAACACTTCCTGAAGCGGGCCATTCTTTGGGCTGGAACCTGCTCCTTCGTGAAGTGTTAAATAAAGTTTGTTTGAAGTGTCGATTGATCTCATATTAACCTTGACATGGTAGGCTGAACACCACCGATCCTGGGAAACTATATAACTATTTAATAACTATTTCAGCAAAAGGCAACTTAACTCTTAGATTTCATGTTCTTATAAATGGTCTACCTACTGAGAAGTCATACCATCCAAGTAACCAATCCATGGTCACCGAGTAACATGGGTGACCCTCCTATTCCACTGGTACTTCAAATAAGGCCAGATATGTAAGCCAATGGATCAGATATTTTTATTACTTCTCTTCCTTATTTCCTGTTCTTTAATCCTATAAAAGCAACCTGCCTTCTCTCCTCACTTCCCTATCTTTCATTTCTCTTGAGGGGGGAGACTGCCCACTTCATTCAGTGTTAAATAAAGTTATTTATATCACCGAGACAGTCTTTGGTCATTTCAACACCCTCGATTATCTCTGAGATCCTCACTACTCTTTCTGTCCAGAAGAGAAAATCAACAATCATAAAAATAGAATGAACCTGGGGAACCTGTAGGGCTCAGTCAGTTATGCATCTGCCTTTGGCTCAGTCATGATCTCCAGGTCCTGGGATTGACCCCACCTAGGGGCCCTGCTCAGTAGGGAGTCTGCTTCTCCGCCTCCCTCTTCCTCTAACTTCTGCTTGTTCTCTTTCTCTTTTTTTCAAATAAATAAATAAAATCTTTTTTTTTCTAAAAGTGAACCCACGTTTATCCTCTAAAACTTGGGGTATGTCAATAAGATGTTTCATAATCATATTACTTTTGGAAATGTAAATGTTTGCAAATGTCTGGTAAGGGGTATTTGTAGCATAAGGCATCATGATTAAGAATGATATTTCCACTTTATCCCACTCGGTTCAAATCCTAGGTGAATTCCATGCTGTGGAAAATGGGAAGCTATTTAACTGTTTACTTTCATGTGGAAAAATCTGAGAACTATACCTTAACTTCTAGGGTTCTTGTTAGGCCAAGATTTCTAGAGAAGCTTATTTTGTTAGGCCCAGGAAATGACTGGTGTCTGTAAAGCATTTTAGCGTAAGCCCTCATGAAAGGTATAATTTTCTTCGCAATGTCTGTTTATATACTTAATAAAGAGCTTGAGAATTATTCTACCAGGTGACACATTTAAAATACTCTTATGCATATTCACATGATAGATCACATTATAAAGACTAAAAACGACATTCTATTTAACTTGAAAAGACATAGCAGAACATGAAATAGTGAAACATTCCAGAGAAGAGTAGTGGAATATCACTGCATACAATCTGTAGTGATTGGATTTCTTTGGGTTATTGTTTTCTAAGCTGTGCATACCCAGGTGCATCTAATAGAAATGTTCATTTCTCTGCTTATTATTCAGCACCTGCTAAGTTGTATCTATTTTTTTGAATATCATAAAAAGAATTAAAATAAACATGAATACAATGTTATTCTACCATATAATTCCACTTTCAGTGTATTTAAAATGACTATGTATCATTTATGTTTCTTTTGTTTGTGGATGATTGCTGTAATGACATCATTGTTTAAGATGCAGTTTTTATAAATTGATCCTTATATACCTGATTACTGTTTTCCAACAGCAGTTTTTCACAGTGATAAAATATAACATACATATTTCCCTGTGCCAGAATTGATTTTTACAAATGGGTTTGGTCTAAAGACCCAATCGGCTTTGCGAATATTTCATTTTGTAACTGTTCAATGGACAATCTATTTAGCAGAACTGCCACAATCAAGCATGTTAAAAAGACTTCACTTTAGTAAATGAAATGGAAAAAAAAGGGTACAATCTTTTAACAAGGATGTCAATCTTTTTATAATCCTCTTAGGAAACTTAGTCTTTCTAGGGTAAGTTTAACACCAATCTCATCTGTTTGTTAGGGATCATGGTTGGAAAGGCAATTATATGGCAAAATATTTTAGAATTTTTATTGTACTTCTTAAATATGGTGTGGATAACTTATAATTATACAAAATGCACTGTACTCACATGTAGAGAGGCAGAACATAAAATTCAATGTAATTTTATAAATCAATAACTTAATCATGTATTAAAATCTGCCATTATGCCCCTCACTTTTCCCTTGAGGTTCCCATGAACTTCTAATATTTTTTTCCTGATTTGATTCTCTAAGGCCATCTTGCCGCATTAAACTTGTTTAAGTGATTAAAAAATATGTAAAAATGCTTATAGTTGCTCTCTTTCTAATGGAATGATTCAAAAAAAAAAAAAAGAAAGAAAGAAAAAGAAACATCTGGGACAGGTTTGAGATTTTGTCTTACATTTCTGAGATGCTGATTGGAATACCACCAACTTCAAAGGAAACCTCAGGCTTGGTCCAAATAACTGAAAGGGAAAATAGGAACTGACCTCTACTCAAAATGGCTCTCACATAATCACTTCTATCCTTGCAGAGTGCTGTCAAAATTTTGAAAGAACATAAAATAAGAAGTGAATAAATAAGGACTACTTTAATCCACTTTGTGAATATGGACATAAGTAAAATTTTCTAAAGCTTGCCATAGCTAAGAAAAAACAACTCCCCCTTTCTATTCCTGTTCCCTTTTCAAATAGGTTTATTTGAGTTATTATTTTTTGCATTTTAAGTCTATTTTAGTTCATTGTTTCCACATTAATCTTCTCCACTCAGTTGTGAACAACTTGAGCATATTTGCTTCTAATTCATATTTGAATCATCTTGCAGAGAGCTTTGCAAGGATTACAAACTATGTTTGTTGAGAATAAAATGATCCAAAATTAGCTCTCCTTGATCACTCATTATTTTGCCATTTCATGTTGTGTCCTCCTTACTCTTAGTTGGTGATGGGTAGTCCTGGGCAGGATTTGCTTCCATTTGTAAAATAGTTTGGGCAAGTAGACAAGTCTAGGTGGTGTTTCTAGGTGGAGTTTGTGTAGTTGCTTTCTGCTTTCACTCTAGAAAAGGGAAAAATTATTCCTTACTTACAGTTCCTTGGGCAATTTTTCTCTTCACTCTTGGCTCATTCTAAGACCTATATTAATTTTAGTTAGCCTAGTAAGTGATTAGTTAGCCTAATAAGTGATATCAGCCTTGGTTCACATTTAAGCATCCAACCTTCACCATAACTTTTAGTAATATATTGAAAATCTTTGCTTAGGGTTTAAATAATTTTTGTTGCTCAGCAAGAGATAAGATCGCATTGTACTGAAAGTGCTCTTTAAAACCACCTACATAGTTCACATTCAAGATAAATAATTAAATTTTATATAAAGTACATATCTGTATCTCTGGAAACATTTATGCTCAGTATTTGATCTGAGTACTTAGTTGCTACTGCTAATGTGAATTTCTAAGCTAAAAATAGCACCCACTCTCCTAGACTTCTCACAGTGTCATTCAAAACTCAGGACTGCTGTTGAGTTACCCTGATGGTTCCTCACTGTGAAGAACTCTTATGGGTCTTCTTCATTTCCACTGTAAAAATTGCATGTTTGTGGTTTCCTTGGTCATGTCCCCAAATGGTTTAATTAAGTAACACTGCTCACCAGATAACAAGTACTAATTCAATTTGACTCACAACTGAGAATTTTATGTTCCATTAAGATTTTTATTCTGAAGAGCTCACTAAGCCTGGTCTTGTTCTGCTACATTTTTGTCTATTGCTTTTCAAGCATGACTTTTATATAAAATCCCTTCCTATCTACTTGGTATGTGACAGCAACCTTGGTATAGTGTTATGTTTCTCTGCTGGAGTTCACCTTCTAATTTCCTTGAGTTTCAGGGACATGTCACTGCATTTTCACATTTCATTTGGAGTTTGAACATGCAGCAGGAAACATAAGATAGCAAACCAGCCCTGTGATCTCAAGTGAGTGAGCCACTACGAGAGGTTAGTGCCATAGAATCTTAGTGCCAAGTGTTGTTTCATGCCAATATAGACATACATGTTACAATTTGTGTAATATCTGACTTCAAAGATCTGGAAGACTTTCTTGATAGATTTAAGTATGATGGATGTTCTGGCAGAAATATCAATTTTCTTTTTTTTTAAAGATTTTATTTATTTATTTGACAAAGTGAGAGAGAGAGAAAGCACAAGCAGGGGGAGGAGAGAGAGAGAGGGAGAAGCAGGCTCCCCACTGAGCAGGGAGCAGGACTCAGGACTAGATCCCAGCACCCTGGGATCATGACCTGAGTCAAAGCAGACGCCCCAGAAATACCTATTTTTATCTTTAAATTTAACTCTTGTGTTATTCTGCACCAGGATGTCAAAGTTTGGGCCACAGGTTTGTTTGGTTATTTGTTTGTTTTTTCCCATTCTAATCCTATTTTCATCTTGGTCCTATTTTCCTCATTTCTTCCTGATATTTCTAGGTTCCCCATTTTCCTTCAGGCAAGACTACAAAGAGAGGCTTAATTGATTAATAGCAAATTCATTTTCACATACATTATTACTGAATTTTTACTGAATTAAACATTTTTAAAAACCTAAGAAGTTAAAAAAAATGCCTTCCACATACCTCAATGGCAGTATTTATTGGTCTTTTTTAAAAAATGTATTTATATTATAGAGAGTGAGAGAGAGCATGAGTGTGGGGGAGGGCAGAAAGAGGGAGGAGCAGGATCCCTGCTGAGCGGGGAGCCTGACTTGGGGTTCAATCCCAGGATGCCGGTATCATGACCTGAGCCAAAGGCAGATGCTTAACCCACCAAACCACCCAGGTACCTCTGGTTTTCTTTTTTTGAACAGACTATAAGGTTCTTGGGAGGAGAGTACACCATTGTATTCATTTTTGGAATGCCAAAACTCACTGCTTGGTAACAAAATAAAATTTAAAATATTTATTAATTAAATCAGTGGTTTCTAACTTGTGGTGATTTGCCCCCAAGGGGATATTTGATAGCATTTTTTTGTCATCACAGCTGAGGGAGGTTGCTATTAGTATCAAGTGGGTAAGCTAGGGATGCTGCTTAATATTCTAAAACGCACAGGACAACCTATCTGAAACAACAAATTATTGGACCCAAAATGGCATTTGTGTCTAGAAACTATACTTTAAACTGGATATATGAGAAACTATAATTTAAATTCTGTGTTCATAGTCTCAGGAAATTCAAGGAATTTGAGTTTTACTCATCAACAATTCCCAATTTTCATGTTACTATCATCAGTTTCAATGAAAATACCCAAAACAGTTTAGGATTAGGGTTTGATTTGTGAAACCCTTGTGATATGAAAAAAATTAAATCATCTTTTAATGTTTTATGAATTGAATTTTTAAGTGATTTTCATTTATGGAGTGACTGGATTCTTATTTGAGCAGTTTAGAACTAACAGAAAATGCTATCCTGAACTTATCTACAGTCCAGGGAATAGTCTATGTCTGGCTGGTTCAGAATGCAGATGAAGTTACTAATGCTTAGTAGTGACTTGGCCTTAATTTGTTCTACAGCCACAGAAGTGTCTGTTCCTAATCTTGACCTGGCTTGAGTGCCATTGATCACAAGAGGCAGGGATCAAAAGAAGGTGAATAGATGCTTTTTAAACTGTCATCACTATTGTATCAATAGTCTCAATGGCAGCTCCTTTTACCAGCAGGTCAGCTTCAGTGTCTTTATTCTGGAAGGACAGATCATAAATTAAGCAGTTGACCTTTATGTCAGTCAATCAACATTGGGCCATCCAGGGCTGCCAAAACCATTAACTTTGAGCAATGGCCACTTCACCAAAGTACAAATGCAGTATTTATAAACCTTACGTTGTTGTCTTTGCCAAAAATCTCAATGACATTGTCTATTTCTCATTTTCTTCCCATCCATTACAAGATAGGAAATGATAATCAATAGCCTAGAACGTTATCTGTAAAAAATTCAGTGACCTAGAAGTAAAAAGTATACAAAAAATAAATTCCAAGCAACATGCTCATTTTACAACTTTCTTGATCAGAAAACTAAAAAAGACTAGAGCTACAAAGAATTTAGTGTTAGTTTATCCCATTCAGTTATTACATACATCAAGAAACCAAGCAAACCTCTACCAGGTCATACAAATAGTGGACTATCTTAAGTAACTCTAGCTTCTCATGACCCAGTAAAATGGTCTCTCCATTCCTAATAAGGCCTAAATAACTGAGAATCTAATATTTTATTTACAACTGAAATATGCAAGAAATGTTGCCATACTTAAGATTTTCTTTCCAAGTTTGACAAATAGGAAGTAATCAGAACCTCAAATGACATGAATATTGCCATAAATAAAAATCTCTATGTGTATGTTCAAAAAGACTAGCTAAATCAATACTATTACTGCATGCTATAGAACACTTAGAACATCATAGAGACACAAAGACAAAACAGGCATAGGTGTGGCCCTAAGGCAGTTTACAGACCACTGATAATATTAAGAAAGATGTTTATTTACCCAGTAAGAAACAAAGGTACGCTTAAGGTAGAATAACTTGAGAAGAGATTATTTGCAGTTGAATTTATTACTAGGGTGGGAGCAATACAGAAAGAAACACAAGTATTGGGCAAGAACTAGTAGAGTAGGAGCAGACATCAGCCCTGCTTGGATTGCGTGAGCGGCAGGAAAGTCACTTCAACCAAGAAAGAGAATCACTGAAAGAATCTAATGAAAGAATCATTAGAGTTGGTTGACTTACAAAGATCAGTGATTTGCCTTTAAAGGAGGCAACTATGAGAATTAATAGACAGAACTTATTGTTTGCTCTTTTCAACTTCTGCCTGAGTTCTCCTTTGGCTAACTACAGCCAGAAACAAGTGACTTTAGATGGACAGAAAGAGAATATTCGACATGAATTTCTTTTTTTCTTTTAAGATAGTATTTATTTGACACAGAGAGAAAGACACAGGCAGGGGAAGCGGGAGAGGGAGAAGTAGACACCCCACTGAGCAGGGAGCCCAATTCAGGGCTCAATCCCAGGACTCTGGGATCACACTCTGAGCTGAAAGCAGATGCTTAACCGACTGAGCCACCAGGCACCCATGAATTTCTTATTTTTAATACACCTTTGAGGAATTTCTGAGATTTTGTTGCCTTAAAACTGAGTAACAATGGCATATACCAGTTTGGGGAACACTGTGATAACACCAGCCAGATTCTCTTATAAGAATGAATAATGCATACTGTACCTCCTGTCTGTAGACCTCAGCTTTCAGCCTCTTGTGGGGATTGACATAACTGAACATGAACATACCATGTTACTCAAAGGTATGCCCCCTATGCAGGATGCCCCATATAGATCAATGATTGATAAAGACCTGGCCCACTTTCTTTAAATTTAGGACAATTCTGAAAAGCCATCTCAGCTTAGTTTTCCATGTATGGTCAACTGAAGTCTCTACTGAGAATGTATCAGATCTTAACTTTTTCCTCTCACCAACTCTGCTTTCTTTGCTTCTCTTTCTGTGGAGTCAATCTCAAGAATATTTCCTGAATGGGAATTTCCATCTCAGAGTCTGTTTCTTGGGGAGCCCACCAAGAGATAAGTGGGGCTGATAGTCATCTGAGCGAAACAGACTGGAGAAACAGACTGGAGATGAGCTTTTGATACTGGGTTGCCTGCTTCTTATCTGGCAATGACCCCAAATGGTTGACTGCATCACATCTCCTCTCCCTCTGCTGAGTCAGTTTCATTTATTTCCAAAGGAGCTTAACCCAAGTTTCAACTATATATAACCCTGGTTCCATATATTAGGTATGTGAGAAATAGAGAGCAAAAGGTAGCTATAAAATACCTGTAATTGGGTAGGGTGCTAAGCATTATTGCCTTAGGAAGAGAGATGAAGAGGTAGTAGTAATTAGTTGACATTTGAAAGACAAGTGTGAAAGCTAGGAGATTTTTTTTTTAAACATATATAAAAGCTTTCACCTCTTGTAGCTATTATCAGAGAAAGCTGGAGGCTAGCTCCAGAACTTATTCATAGGAGTAGCAGCTCCAAAGATAGTTTAATTCTCACTCTAATCAGTTCTGTTATGCTAAATCCAAGACTATGATTAGGAAAAGAGTCCATCTTGATACATGGAATAGGGACATCTGGATTAATCTGACCTATAAACGTTGAGTCCCCAAAGTCCTCTGAACCGTCAAAGCTGAAGAAATGACTCACTCCCTATTTAGAGATATCAGTCTCCTCTTTGCTTGAAAATAGTGGAGAGTCTTCCCTCATACAAGTTAACATGAACCTCATCCTCAAGATCTGTCCCCAATTCCCCTCTGGGCCACTGGAGTTAAGGTAGGAAATAACTCAGCTGGAGACAGGCAGGACCCATAAGGAAGAAAATGGACAATGTCTCAAAGGAACTGTTACCTACTCAGCATGAATATGCATGAGATGGTAATCTAAGAGTTCATGACCAAAGCATAGGGTCAGGAGAAGAAAGGAAGCAAGGAGAATCACCATTTTGGCAGAGTTAACTGAATCTGATCATCAGTGGTCTATAGTGGGTCTGTTGTTACGCAGTGGGGGCAGGAAGGAATATATTTAATATCCACGTGTTATACTTGGATTTTCTTGATACTGCTTTGATCTATTTTCATAGTGAATGGACAAGGGCTACAACCCCCACTAGATAAAGGTATGAAGAATACAGGCTTAAACTTCTCAGGGATTAGGTGATGCATGATGCCCTGACACTAGCAAAAATGCTACTTGATGTTGAAGGGAATATAGAATGGATAGTAGAGGAAGAAAGCAAAGGGACATTTGTGGTTGCCATACCAAAGGTAGCAGCAGTGCTTGTAGTCTTTCTCCCCAGTCCTCTTCATCCTGAGCTGGAGCCCTGAGCCAACTGCTCCCTGAATTTATAGAAGAAACAGTTCCTAGTGATGTAAGGACCAGACAACTCCCAGGTTCCCCTCAGGATGAAGCTACTGGAACTGCCAACACATAATGAGTTCTCCCCCATCTGCCCAGTTTCATGGTTGCCTCAGCTGAGTCAGGTGTGTTGCCCAAAGTCCTGCCTTTTTTCCGGGGCAGGCTACATCTGATGACCCCTCAGAGATGTGAAGATACAGCTATCTCTCTACAGGTCAGCACATGTATGAAGGGTTATCTCAGCTCCAGGTGGCTTGGTGGCCACTTCCATTGAGACTGCTTCACCCCTCCTCCTTTGTCTAATCTGCTTCTTTTATTTCCAAAGGAGTGGGGGCCAAGACCACTCCCTAATAAAACCCCTGCTCTCTAATCACTATCTCAGAATCTTTTTCCATGCAACAGGTCATGAGATATTTGTACCATTAGATGGAAATGTCAGAGATACTGGTAAATATTACTGAAACATATACTGGGCAACTTTTACAAAGTTGGTCTACAAATGATTGCTACTTTGTATTGTTTGCAAGTACTGTACCATTTTTATTTTTTGTTTTCTCATAATGAATACTTAATACCTTAATTCCATTTTATTTTGTAACATTTTTTCTGGTTTACTCAATGGAATATATTTGAATTATTAATTTTCATGTTGTGTATGTGGAAAATTTTTTTCTTATTGCCTATTATTAAATTAGAGAAGTGAATATACTCAATAATCTGGTTTGTCTGTCAACTTTCTTCACTGTTCAATCTATTTCCAAAATGAAAAACAATTAGTTTTCAATTGCTTTCTTCAAAAAGACCATAACTGTGTTTCAAATGGATGCACCAAAGTTTAACAGAAATGCTGTGGATGACTTGAACAGAAAATGAGAATAAAACAAGTAAACTGAGTCCTACTGGACTCTTATTTAACTCTTATTTGGACAGGAGTAAGTTAACTTAATGAAGGCTTAGCCAAATATTACAACTTACTTCTTTGTAAGTCTGTCTGACTGCTACTTTGCAGACTATATTCTATTTTTTATTTTATATTCTCATATAATCTGTCTCTGTCTCTCTCTCTTTTCCTATTTGCATTTGATATTCTGGTTGGCTTTTTTAATTTTATTTATTTATTTGACAGAGAGAGATACAGTGAGAGAGGGAACACAAGCAGGAGGAATGGGAGAGGGAAAAACAGGATCCTTGCAGAGCAGGAAGCCTGATGTGGGGCTCAATCCTAGGACCCTGGGATCATGACTTGAGCCGAAGGCAGATGCTTAATGACTGAGGCACCCCAATATTCTGGTTGTTTTAAAAGCAAGTTTTTCATGTCTGTTATCAGTATATTAAACATAAATGCAATAGTTTTGCTAGTACTAGTATACCTATCGACAAGTGTTCCAAGACTAAAAAATTGATCACTGTAACTGTTAATGAATTGCGATTATCTAAAATGATTGCTCTCCTAGACACAGTTCTTCCTGCCTGATTTCTTAAAATTTGGTACATTTGTTTCATGAAAATATGTAAGTAGGTTTGTATAAGACCATATGCCTAGGACAGCAGCAATTTTTAACCTGAGGGTCATAATGAAAATATTCACTTACTGTTTATAAAGCATGTTTACAAATAGTAAATTGCTCAGTTAAAACTGGTGAAGTATCTTAATAGACAGCTACTATATTCTGAACAACATTTTTGTACTGGAAATGCTGTCTGAGTTTACCTTTAAAAATGTATTAGACTATTAACATTTTCTATAATTTTCAACATTAGGTGCCTATTTTTATTTGCAAGTTTCTTCCATATTTTCTAGTTTTATTTTTAAAAAGGCATTTAAATCTGGCTTTTCAAGTTAGTTTTCACATAATTTTCCTTTTCTATTAATTTTCTGTTTAAAATTTTATTGATTCCTTGACTATTTTTTTTATTATTTTCTTTAGCTTACTTTGGACTGAATTTTCTTTTCTTTTTCTGGTTTCCCAAAGTGGAAGCTTAGGTTATTGATTTTACATCTTTCTTCTCTTCTAACATATGCATTCAATACTATACATTTCCCTCAAGTCATCAATTCTACAGATTTTAAATTGTATTTTCCTTTTCATTTAGTTAAAAATATTTTAAAATTTCTTTTGAAACTTTTTTGATCCCATGTTATGTAGAAGTAGGTTTTTAGACTACAGGTATTTTGGAATTTCTCCAACTACCACTCTATCATTGATTTCTAGTTTTATTATGGTCTGAGAACACAGTTTGCATGATTTCTATTATGTTATATTTGTTCAAATGTGTTTTGTGGCCCAGGATGTGGTCTGTCTTGATCAATGTTCTATATGACCTTGAAAATGATGTGTATTCTGCTGTTATTGGATGAAGTATCCTATAAATGTCAAATAGGTACAGTTGATTCATGGTGCTGTTGAGTTCAACTATGTCCTTACCAATTTCTTGCCTCTTGGATCTGTCCATAACAGTATATGAAGAACACGTGACACAGAGAGGACAAGTAACTTGCTCATCATCCCATGGCTACAAGTTTAGATTTTAAAATGGGGAAAGGAGAAGTGACTTATTAACCTAATGATACTAGTTTACATGCTCAAGAATAAGTAAAATGCTGATTTACAAGTGTAGTGGATCAAATGGTGTCCTTCCCAAAATATGTCCACTTGGAGCCTCAGAATTGGTCCTAATTTAACCTTTGCATATGTAATTAAAGAAAGGATCTCAAGAAGAGATTATCTTGAATGAAGATGGATCCATAAGCCCAATGAATGTTGTTTTTAGAAGAGAAGGTAAAAAGAGGTTTGAGATACAGAGACACAGAGGGAAAGGGCAAGTGAAGACATCTGGAAGTGGGGATTGGAATGACACATCCATCAGCCAGAAAACACCAAGGATTACCCACAGTCACCAGAAGCTAGAAGAGAGGCGTGGAACTGATTCTCTATGGTTTTGGACTTCCGGCCTCCAGAAAAATGACAGAATACATTTTAGTTTTTATAAGCCACCTAGTTTGTGGTATTTTGTTACGTTGGCCCTAGGACCCAAAAATAAGCATGTGTTTCACAAGTTAACTCAGTGGAGATAAATTCACTCAGCATTTCTTATCAGAATACTGACCTGAGACAGAGAGAAAAACAAAGCAGACTAAATGTATTAAATGAAACATAATCAAGAACATTAATTACTGTTTTTTTTAAACTCCTTATTGTATTATATGGCATATTATTTTAGCCTTTAGAAATCAACTAGATTTCAATTACAATAACAGGAATAACAAATAAGTCAGTCACTCATATTTGGAATTTATAGCAGTCTTAGTACTTATAATCTATAGCTATCCCATTTATGTTGGTTTATTCCTAGTGTTTTCCACTAGAATATAAGCTCCGTGACATATTGGTGACATCATCAATCTGGTTTATTGCTGTACCTAAAATGCCCAGCAAAGTTTCTGGCACATAATAACCATTCAATAAATATTTGTTGGATGAGAGAAGAGTTGATTCATAAAGAATGAGCCCTGTTTCTGTGATACAGCTATATGTGAAAACAAGAGTTCTTTCCTAGTATTGCAGCAATAGAGACTGCAGAGCGATCTATCTATTAAAATACATCATAGGTTACAAGGGAACTCTATCTACATGACTATCATGGTCATTTTACCATTGCATGGCCACTGGAATTTTTGTGTCCCTTCCAATTAAAATAACTTGGCAACTTTCTGCCTTGTACTACTCTTCTGTGGTAATGCCATTACTTTTCATAAAACTTTTCTCTACCTTGTGGATTTAGTGAAAGAAATATAAGCTAAGAGCAGCTGAGTATTTTGGTAAAGAACATTATACCACTCTGTGCGGAGAATGTAACACTGATTGTTAATATTCATGAAAAATGAACCATTTGTTTGCCTTCATTTAATACACAGAATTCACCATGACATCAGTGGGAGCTTTTTACAACAATAAATCTGTGCCAAATAATAAATTACATTCCCTTGTATTAAATTAAAATGTGCACATTGAAGAGGTTTTAATTTTAAATTTTCATGACAAATGGAAATCTGGACACTAAAAACCTGAAAGTTCCACTACAAAGAAGAAACCTCTGCTGTGACTTTCCTAGGATTTTTCTCTTTGCTCTTTTTGTCATCTAGCAAGTTGTTCATAAACTTTTAACGTCAAGTGTTGCTGTCAGAGTGATGTTTTATGCTTTCTAAAGAGTCTTATCTCAGCCATTGTTGCTTATATTATTTTCGGTAACTGAATATATACATAGTATTTCCCACATTCAAAAGACCTGTAAGAAAAATAACCACATTAAAATGAAATTAAACATTTTTCTCACAACATGTAACTCAGAATTTCTTAGGTTCTGAAATACTAATTGACGTCCCTTCTCACAAAAGTCTTGTAAGCTCAATAGTTCTTAAAAGGGTCAGATAAAACCTTCAGATATTCCTTTATCACCATCATAAAACATCAGCTACAAAAATGTCGTGTATTCTTCTCTTATCAATGTGAGGATCTCCAAATAAACTCCCCAGCACAGGAAGCATCATGAAAATAGCATGCTCTCATTTCACTCCTAACAAGAATGGAAAACGTCAGATGTTTCGCACATACTATGCCGAGCCCCTGCTGTAGGCATCACGGTGATTGATTTCATCCTGCAGTCTTCAGTTTACAGGAAATCCATACAAATCAACCAGAATATGGAAATTCGTACCTCCCTGGAGTAACAGATTAACTGATTCTAAATTGGAGAAAAAAAGAAAGGTCAATAAGAAAGCATCAATGAGGAACCCAGGAAAAATATGCCAGATATTGAGTGCTTTGGAGGGCTACACTGTGGGTTGTTTTTGTCTGACTCAAAATGGCACATCCGGGAACTTTCAGCCACAGAAACGAATTCTGAGGAGTCACTAAAGGTTACTGCTGTTGGGGAGTCTTTACCTTTTTTGATTCAGATGTGAAAAAAAGCAAGGAAACTCTTCCTCCAGTAATCTCTGCATTCAGATAGTTTTTCATATAACTTTAAAGAGAATTCTGCTCCTGAAACTATCCTCACTGCAAGGTTAGAATGGCATCCAATCAGAGGCTCCAAAAACATCAGATGGAGGCCAGCCAGAAATGACTACAACAGAGTTCTCATTTGCACTATCATGAGGTCAAAGCTTGTTCACTCTCTTAAGAATATTCCTTGAAGATACAGTGTCTTCAAATGATCCTTTTCACCCTAAACTCCACTTGGGAATGTGGAGCAATGCCTCATGGAAACTACCAATACAGCAAGAATTAGAAACATATAATACTCTTGAAATAATCCCCTCTTTGATCTCTGGGGTTGGAGATAGTACAACCAGAGATGAAAGGTAGAAAAGAGCATATGCGAGAAAACCAATTTATAATTTTGCAGTATACTGAAGAGCAGTTATTGTGTTGGTAAACCAGCATCGACCCTGGGAGAGTAGCCTTGATTTATTCTTTAGAAAGTATCAAAAGGAATAGGAAAAACTTTAAAGAAGATGTTTTAACTAGATACGACTGAAACCACTGATCATACTTTATGAGAAGAAAACTAGTTGTAAGCTATGTCATTGACCAGTGAGGATATGTCAGAATTGATCATGGATCTTACTGGGTGATGATACTGGATTAACGGATTAAGAAGGGAATCTGGCAGAGCCATTTCTAGGGCAGAAAAACAGTCACATCAGCTCTGGCTCGTTTGGGGATTGGGGTTAAAGGTAGGCTCTCTAAGGTAGTATAGACAAAAGAGATGAAGGAGATGGTACTGTTGGCTAGTCCAAAAGAGATCTGATAAAATATCTGATAAAAAAATAATGAATATGTCTTAATATTTCCTTACAATTTACCTATACTTCACCTTTCTCCACAAAAGCAAATCTCTACACTTCTTTTAATTAAAGAATAGGATGCCTTAAATGTTCATTTTACTCGCATAACTTTTTTTTTTCCTAACGACCAGGGCTTCCCTCTAAATGGAAGTGCAGGACAATTTGCACGAATAAGAGGTAGAATTAATACATGTTGGGCCTTGTTTATATACAAGGAACTATTCCAGGTACTTTATAAATAAAATAATGCCTTTGCTTCTTACAAACCCTGCAAGGTTATTACTTTCTTTTTTAAGATGAATGAACTAAGGGATACAGGGGTTAAATATCTGGCCAAATAGCACAGAGCTATGAGGTGTTAGAGGTAGGGTTGTAACTCAGGTCAGTTTGAGTTCAAAGTCATAGGAAGTCCATTTTATTAAGCCACTTCTCCTAGCAGGTCATGCATAAACATAATCTTAAAATATTAGGGATTTTCATCATAAAGCTAAAATAGAAAGCTTTTTGACACAAGACAAAGTAAAGTTGAAAAGAATGACTTCCACAACAATGAATTTCCAAGTCCAAAAAATTGTTCAGGTGGTAAAAATTGGCCACTGGCTTCAAACTAAGTTGAAGTGATGACTACATTGAAGGGCTTGCTTTTAAACAATTTCTTTCTTGAATTGGTATTAAAGAAAGGAGGCCCTCCTGGAAGAATGCTTATTTGTGCACCTGGGCTATGAGTAAACAGAGAAATCTTATCTCTAATAGCTTTCAGAACAGATTTTCTTATCTGAAGGTAAAAAGAACAGTCAAGTGTATCAATAAAAAAATGTAAAGAAAGAGAAAATGAGTATCTGTGTGTATTCATTCCGAGAATGAAAAGATTGAAAATAATTTGAAGGCTTGAAGCTTAACATTCACTGTTTGGAAAAGCTATATATATATATATGTATTTTTTTTCTCAGAGCAGTAGCCCAAGATTATTGAACATGACATCAACACTGGTAGTATGCTTTGCTGAAAGAAATGAACCATCACGGCCCATCAAGGGGGCAATGGTGGATTTAATGGGGCCATTCATTTCAGCAGAGAACGCTCAGTCTTACTGCTGTTCGTATCATTTTGTGCAGGGGCTTCTCCCTTTATATTCAGTCTGTTAAATAAAATGAAAGAATTCAAAGGGGGAAAAAAGCCCCCTGGAGGGACCTAGAAAATCTTCATAAAATTTTCAGTAGCCTGTTTAACACATACACACAAAACTCTTTAGAAGAGATATGTTTTCAACTTTGGGCAACACCTGTCTAACATGGTTTAAAGAATGTCAAGAGAAAAGAACATCCACCGATGGTAAAGACAGAAAGGGTAGCCCGGGTTCACGTTTGTATTACCAACTCATTTCTATGCAGGCCAAGACAGAAGCCAAGGTGCTGAGACCGAAGTTGATGATGAGGTCAGTGACCAGAACTTTTCTTCTCCTCTGACAGCTTGTGGATGCAGGATGGATTTACGAGTCCCTGGAGGACAGAAAGGCATAAACAACACTTGGCATCAAGTGCCATGAAGTGCTGACATCACCAGAGCAAATCTGAGTGAACCAGAAAATTAGAATCCAAAACTTGATTTCCAAGCACATGAGGAAATATGACAGATCTCAAAAGTGCTACTGAAATATGGTCGCCCTTACCCATGGTCTTTTGTATTCTGACCGAGTGCATCCCAAGGGAGATGATATCGTAAGCACATCCTTCCCAATTGGGAAAATGAGGGTTTGTATATGGCCTTGAAGTTGGAGATTCAGTGGCAACCAATACTTCAGTATAATAATAAATTCCAATCGCAGGAAGGCAGAAAGCAGTTCTTCTGACTTCCAGATAACAGACATGTTTATATGGTGGAATCCTGCCATATTGGGCTTGGCGGCAGCAGGCTAATGAGCTAGCGTGCTGGAGCTGTCAGATCCTATACCATCACTGTCAGCCCCACTCTTGACGTGTCAGTTATGTCTGTATTTTGAGAAAGGCCAAAAGACCCATGTTTCCCAAATCTATTTTCTGGCTCGTCTTTTCATTTTGTCATCAGCCACTTCTTGTATCAATTTCTAAAAGAGCTATTGTTGTGTTGAGTGAAGGAAAAGAATTCTGAAATATAATCAGTTTGTTTCAACATCCATTCTGTTTTTATTTGGTGATCACTACAATCTCTAAGAGTATTTTTTTTTCAAAGAATAGGTGATTCAATTCATAAAATTAATTTGTGGGGTCATTCTCACCATTATTGTTGTGCACTTTAGCATTTCGGGCTCAGCAAGTTATTTTAGTGTTTTCAAGTCGATAATCCATAGAATTGTATTTCTATATCATTCATAAAAGGAATACATAGAAGTGTATTTCTATAGCACCTATATTTTATATTTGATTTTTATAGCCAATATCAAGTACCTGAAAAATTAGTAAAATCTGTATTTGTAGGTAAATATATTTTCCTCCAATGAGGCTTTATTTTTAATAAAATAAAATCAACTAAGATATATAAATAGTTATACCTACACTCAGCATTTAGTTTCTGAGTAATATTAATAATAATCTTGCTAACCAATAATGATTAACTATTTAATGAGGGCCTACTATGTACCAGACATTGGATCAAGCAAATTATATGCAGAATATAGAGATCTTTTCCCCCCCACACTCTTTTGTCCCTGAGCCGGACTCTAAACCCCAGGGACTTCCACAGTAGCTTCCTGTCATGAAAGGTGTAGAACTGAGAGGGTCTGGTCAGTGTCATGAACATCAGTATTCTTGGGATGCACAGATTTATTCTCTTACCCTGGAAGGCCAACTCTTCCTGCTGGCACCTACTGGCATTTCTGTTCTCATCTGATAGCCAGTCTAAAGGACATTTTTTAATGAAATAGTTAGATCCCACTGCAAGATTCTTGCATACCAACTGCTAGTTCATTAACTTCCTTCCTAAGATAGGGTGGGGGAAATCTTGTGTCTGTCCACATGGTATGATAAGAAAAATGCCAATGTTCTCCTAGTTCATTTAAGAGTCAAGGAGTCATAGGACACTTACTGGGGTTTCCTAAGACCTCCCAGCCCTTGGCAACCATGTAATTAGGATTCTTCCATTACCGCTCCTCTATCTAGGCAGTATGGAAACCTCTGCCAAGTTGTTCTGCTCTCAGGTACCAGAGGGTCAAATTCAACAAAGGTCTCCACATGCTTGGATTGCCAAGAATGTATGTAGGTTTCTGTAGGCAATTAAGGGATGTGGTTAGACAATAGACCCTCGACCCTCAACATCTATCTGTCCTGCTTTCCTTTGTTTTAGAAACACAGGATGTTGATATTTCTTCTGTGATGCAAAATACATGCATACATACATAAACGCATATACATGTAAATGTGTAAATAAATTCAAAAAAATGTTCTGCAAGTATTCTTTCAAATGTTATATTTTGACCCAGTCTATCAGACTTCTCTGACTGTCATCCAAATTTCCCCTTGTGACTATAGTAAATGATTAACTCTCCAGGGGTATAAGGAGTCTTTTAGTAAAAATAGGAGAGGAGGAGCAATGTTGTGGAGTGGAAAGCATGTTGATTACTGAAATAATGTGAAATAACAATTTCACAACACTGTTTTATCACAAAAGACTGAGAGGGAAAGAAGAAATATTTAAATGGAAACTTTGTTTTTAAGGTAAGTTTCTTGGGATACATTCTTCAAATTGGGGGCTATAATAAAATACATCGAAGCTCCTTACTTGTCGTGTCATCTAACACCCAAAACTTTTTAAGTCAGGGGGAAAAGCCCAGAGAAATTAAACAACTTTTCCAAGGTCACACAGCTCCTCCTGTCAAAGCTCATTTTAGAGTGTAGTTCTCTACTTCCCAGTATAGCACTTGGTTAAACTTTTACCAGTGTGGAGTTTGAGGTATTCCTGTGTATTCCTGGACAAATCCTGGCCAGCTTTTTCCAGCTCTGCCTGCTGTTCCTTTCTAGTTTATTCTCTGCACCTACCCAAGAAATATAACTCAGTGATAATGTATACACAGTCAAGTGTTCCCTTTATATCTCATGGAATTAAACCCTAAGGGACTGAGACCTTCTTTCATATGCACTGGTAATAGTAATAAATACAAGGTAGAAGTATTCAAGAGGGGAAAATGACCCCCTAAGTCTTTTAGAGGTTGATTTAATGTAGCAAATACAGTATGTTTCATCATAATGGTGGTTGAATTGACTATTAAAAGATTTTATAGAGGTATAAAAATTGTGATATGATGTAATAGCCTTTGAAACAATCACATAATTTCAAGCTGTTAATAAAAACATTATATTCATTCTATGAAAGCAATCATTAACATCTGAAATACGAAAGTAAAATATTTAATATTTAAGGCCCAAGATCCAACAGCCTTACAGAAGTTTCCACTTTTACAATGAAGAATTAGAGAATTTAAGATTGTCTGCCCTCAGAAGAATGTGGGTTCACAAAATGAGTATTTTCAAATAAAATGACACAATCCAGAGGGTTGAATTAAAAAAGATTTCCAAGTTCCTTTTAAAAATTATAACATACAATATATCTATTATTTGCTACCTAAAGAATGTTTGAAAACTTTTAATCATTGGTTTTAGAAAGTTTCTTTTCGAGGTGGGGGGCAGTGGTGCTTGTGGTGGTGGTGAGGTACTCTACATAACCGCCAAGAAAGATATTAGCGTTATTTATTTTGACAATAAATTCTTAAACACTTACATTTTCTTTACAATGCTATTATAACATATTACTAATTCTATTCAGGGTATAAAGGAGACTCCTAGATGTCAGTATTGTTTAAAGTTTTTGTTGGTTGATATGTTTTCCCCTTTGAATACATTTCTTACTGATATTTAAGAGCTTCAAATAAAAATTCATTGAGTGAGGTTCTTTGGCTGTCTATGAGAACCTGCTACAAAACCATTGATCTTTTCTCTTGCAATGCACGGCCCTGTTTGATTCACTGTTTTTTAATATCTAGGGAGCATTGTAGCACACAGAGTGCAGACATATACATGAAAGGTTAGCAATTTGCTTTTACAAGGCATGCCCTGCTTAATCTGTTGTACTAACATCTTTCATTGCCTCACCCTGTACGATAAGAAACTTAAAGCCACATTTTAATAATGCAGTCTCATTGAAAATTCCAAAGGAAAACTCAAGTTGGAGGTATGGAAAGAAAATTGGATAATATCTTCGGTCAATAAAATCTGAATGAATTATTTCAAAAGATAGTTTGAACCAACAGATTTATGTCTTCTATGTACCTCGTTTCCCATTGTAGCTGAAGAATATGGAAGGTCTTTTTGTATTCAAGTCACGTAAATACAAAATCGTCTACATTCATGGATACAAAAGTAATTATCATGGGTTGCATGGACAGAGTTATTTGCCACCAGTGGCTGTTGTCATAAGTCATCCATATATGGACCACAGTTAAAACAGTTTTCATGCCAGTAGTTTTCGTGGTCTAAAAACATTGACCGAATGAGTCATTTGGGAAAGAATATTATTTGTAAACACCCGATGCTGTTTATTATTTCCAATGGCACATGGCAAACAATGATTGAAAGCAGTGAAAGATTTTATTATTATAATTACCTTGTAATGGTAAGCCTTGGCTCATAGGAGCAGTGCAGAACAGCTACTGCCTAATATTGCATTTTAGAACTGTAAATGACCCCACTGAATGGCAAGAATGCCTACAGATTGCCTATACTCATACCAGCTTGAGAGTGCTGCCTTGGGATTAATTGCAGGTTTTTAATGTGGTAGAAACTTTTGCTGTAGGTATAAGGTATTCGTGTGTGTGCGTGTATGTGTGCGTGCATGTGTGTGTAGGAGAAAGAGAGAGAAGCAAAAACAAAACAACCATAATGAGACAGAGGAATGAAGAATGAGGAGAGATATACATTTTGGGTTTACTTACTGGAAATACCTTGCTCTCCACAGAGCAATTTAGCCTACCAGGCACAATACAGTCCTCTTCTTTCAGGAAATGCTGCTGCTGCTGCATTATCAGAAGCCCTGTGACTCCAAGCTGTTTTAGGAATTCAGATACATGTGTTTTCATCTGTTTGTATTTACCCAAGCTTCTTTGTGACCAAAGGCATTTACTTATTTCCAAATGACCAGATGGAGGTCGTAACTTTTAACTTGACAAAAGTTGATTACTAGTATTCGCCCTTCTGACTTCCTACTGTGTTCAAAAAAAGCATTATTTGTAAGGATAACAACAACAAAAACCATAACATTCATAGTCAGTATTTATTTAGCCTGACACTATATTAAAAATATATATGTATAAATGATGATATAAATTTATAACTAGGACCACCCGGGTGGCTCAGTGAGTTAAAGCCACTGCCTTCGGCTCAGGTCATGATCTCAGGGTCCTGGGATCGAGCCCCAAATCAGGCTCTCTGCTCGGCAGGGAGCCTGCTTTTCTCTCTCTCCCCCCCCCCCTCTCTCTCTCTCTGCCTACTTGTGATCTCTCTCTCTCTGTGTCAAATAAATAAATAAAATCTTAAAAAAAATTTGTAACTAACAAGAACTATAAGGCAGGGACTATTACAGTTTTTGTTTTGTTTTATTTTGTTTTTTATTTGACAGAGAGAGAGATCGCAAGTAGGCAGAGAGGCAGGCAGAGAGAGGGAAGCAGGCTCCCCACTGAGCAGAGAGCACGACGAGGGGCTTGATCCCAGGACCCTGAGATCATGACCTGAGCGGAAGGCAGAGGCTTTAACCCACTGAGCCACCCAGGCGCCTCTACAAATGGTTTATAAGTACAAAATTGGTATATTACTGATAAGGATACTGAGGCACAGAGATTAGATATTTTGCCTGAAGCCTTATTACAGGAATATTCATTTAAATGTCAAAAATTAACTTTTTTG
>CM053603.1:150717911-150840549 GCA_028646535.1 Procyon lotor
GCCACCCTTAGTTCGTTTCTTGAGTCTAGGAGTCTCTTATGGTTTGTCTCCCTCCCCATCCCTTCCTGTTTCATTTCTCTCCCCCACCCCTCCAAACTCCCACCTTGCCTCTCAAATTCTTCATATCAGAGAGATCGCTTTCATGTCCTTTAATCCACATTCAATTAATTTTGATGCACTACAATTTTATTTAAATTTGTAGAGATGCTCATATCAATATGGACCCGAGAGCTCTTTCATTTCTACTGTCAATCCTGCCTACACTCCCCCAGTGACTTATTTTTACACACTTATATTTCTACAGGGACAAACTAACTAGTTTTCCTGCCCTCTGTTACTCCAATTATCTCTCCCACCATTCATGGATTTCCTTTCCTAAAATTGCAACTTTTAGCTGACCTCCTAAAGCCAACAAGGGGGAGTGGAACTTATAACTTGCATCCCTGCTAGGAGCACTGCAAACCCAATAAGCCTGGCCTTTTGGAGCCTCAACATGCTTCTGTATGTCAAGGAGAAACTCAACACCTCAGAATCTACCATGATGAAATTTCCCTGAATACACAGTAAAACTTTTTGCATGAGTACATTCATCATATGATCATTGTGACTCAAGTGATTATTTTCAAAGGTCCTTTGGGCTTACATGGATATGTGCCTGTTTGTTTGTTTATTGTTTTAAAGACTTCATTCATTTATTTTAGAGAAAGAGAGCACAAGAGAGAGAGGCAGAGGGAGAGGATCCCCAGGATCAAGACCTGAGCCGAAGAGGGCAGACACTTACTGGCTGAGCCACCCAGGTGCCCTTTGAATGTATCTTTAATATGCTGTCCCCCCACTCCATGTACTATGAGGAACTCAATCTGTTCCCCAGTATTGATACTTGTGTTTCTCTTGAGCATGGGATATTTCAATGGTTTATTTCCTTTGCATTCTTAGTTTCTACTCTGCATCTTTTCTCATAAAACTTTTTTTTTTCTGTGTCACTTTTCCTCATTTTGGATCCAATCCCTTCACTTTTGTATCTTAAAATATAACTTCTCTTATATTTATCACTGAATCTTAAAGAACTATTGTTGGAATAAGCATTTTAACTGTTATTTAGATACAGCAAAAGGAACTATGCACTAGTTAGTACTGGTAATAACTTAATTGTGGTATTAGACATTCTGGCACAAAAAATTGTTAAGCATTTTCCACTGTCTGGGGTCTCCTTATATCCTCTGGATTCTTATAATTTTGAAATTCTATTTCAAATAACTTCTTTTATTTAGACATTCTCCCCTTTTCCAAAAGTTCCCTGAAAGTCATCAAACTCTTTCCACATATTTAAGCAAAACATTGTCTTGATTCAGCAAATCTGGACTGGAACCATGAATCCACATTTTTACTAAGGTGACAATAGGGTATTCCTGGCTTAAGCCTGCTCACCTGGTGTTGAATCCTCCTGTTCCTCCCTCAGAAAGGCCCTGCTTTGGAAATTATTACATTTTATAGCATTACATAGTCACCCTAAATTAACAAGTTTTTCTGCTTATTCTGAAGTAGTTGGTCCATGAATGATGCTCGAATGCTTGTCCTTACCAAGGAAGAAGAATGGACCACAGCTTTTCCTCCTCAAATGAGGCAGTGTGTGGCTATCATATGAAATAGCAAAACAGATGCATAATGGAAAATATGAGTATGGAGCTGGAAGATGCAAAACATGTTCTCTGTCTCACTAGCATTCTTCTTATTCATATGCATTCCACTCTTTTTCATTCTTCTGTAAGACTTATATCTACAAAGGACTTTATAGATTGGAAGCCATTACTATTACCTAAAGCCATGAGATCGGGTGGCAGTTGATAACATCAAAACCTTAGTCAGGTGAAGTTGCCATGTTCATCATCTCCAGGTGTGTGAAACATAATTTCCAGAAATAATTTTCATGCCTGTAAGCCGGCACTTAAATTTCAAATCATCTCAATGTGTTGTCACCATAATATAACACATGTGTTAATAAGGAACTTATATTATCTCCTCTCTTCTCCAATTTGTTAATTGAATACAAAAACTGAAAATTCAAAAAGTAGAAATAATTTGAAGGTTTCTGAGATTAACACCTCTTCAATGGTTTCAAGGAAAAGAAATATACATATACGGGAAGTGTAAAACACTTTTTTCTTGTCAAATATCTTGCTATGGATTTTCATATTAATTGAATGATGTAGTTAATATATTTCCAGTAAGCCTAACTTGACCTACTAAAGTGATAATGAACCTTGGGAGATGATGCTGGTGCTGGTAAGATTGTCTTAGTGATGTGCGGAATGAGAAAAAAAAAAAAGCAGTTTTAACTGTTATTTTCATGAGTCTCTGTAGCATCTGGACATTATCTAAAAAAAAAAATCTATTCCTGTGGTTTGTCTCAATAATAAACTCCAACAAATATCTCTTTGTTTATAAGCTTAGATAAGATTTTAACTGTGAAGAATGGGGACAGTGTTGATTGGAAAAGGATTTCATGGTGCTCCTAAATACCGATTCACCATACATGATTTCACAAGCATAAGGCTGTTTCTTATATGGACGTGATGTAGATACAGAACATGGAGTTGCATAAATACTGAATACCCAGGAGGGAATGTCACAATTTACTGCCTTGCTTTTCCTTTAGAGTTCATTTCAGTGCTTGGAGTGACACTGATTTGCTGCCTTGAGCCTGCTCTGTATCTATCTTCAGCTGCTGATCTATGGGTTAATAACACCCAGGGGAAATCTGGCCCACTACTGAATGTTTTTAGTCCTTTATATTCTTACATTCACTGAAAATCATTATTGGCATTTTCAATTTATTTATTATGCAAACCTTTAATGTCAACCCACAAGTTTAGGTAGGACATCTTATGTAAATCATCTCTACAGCCGTGCCTTAGAACATATGACCACAAAAGGATATATTGTTTGTATACAACAGAGCACAGATATTTACCATATTGATAGTTTCTATAATGGCTACGATATAAATAGCCATATCCTGTTGTATTTAAGCAAGAAATAAATATACCTCTAGAAGTCATGCTAGGACTGATTTTGCCATGGATTCATGAAATAATGAAGTATTATGGAGAGAGATTAGATTTTGAATCAAATCCTGAATTGTTTATTCAATTTCTTGTCTCTAAAATGAAGAGTATTATACCTACTACAAAATACTGTGGCAATTCTCTACTCCATCAAAAAACAGAGCAGTCTGAATACTAGCTCTCAGATGTCACCAGAGTTCAGTGAGAGCTGCAGGAATTAATTAGGTTTAAGACTGTGCTTCTTCACTGACCATAAGCAGAGATCAAGAGGGGACCCCACATGCTTAGGATAGGACTGTCTCTCCTTAGCCACCTAACTTCTGTTCGCAGCAATTAAAAAGATTCCTAGACATGCAATCCCTCTTTCAACCCCTTTATATTCAAATCCTCACCAACACTATATACCTTAAATTCATCAGAACTTATGTCATTTATGGCTTTTATCCCTGTTTATATCAATTACCAAATGAGATTCTAGATTCCCAAAAACTCCCTATCTCCATCCTACAACCTCCACATAATTAGACACATCTGTTCTAGAATTCCTATCTCTCAAAAATCTTCTACTCTATTCTCTGGAACTCTTAGTCCCTCATTAACAAAAAGTCCCTTATATTATTCAATATCTTCTCTAAAATTCCCTTTACCTCTACTCTCTAACTGAAATGTGAACAATGATTTTCCTGCATTCTTTCAAAGATGGTTGTTGTTCCCTTCCACGGTCCTCATAACTCTTGGCCTGGAGTCAAACTGACTACACTTCTCTGTTTCTAAACTCATACCTTGAATTTCATTTCATTATATCGTATTTCTAACAACTCCCCATCTCTGCAGTCATCTACCAACCCCCACCTTGCTCCCCATTATCCTTTCATGATATTAACTCCTTAAACTTTCACTGTTCTTAATTATTGGTGTTTTGAATAAACAGATCAATAATCTTTTTAATCTATTTGCCCTTTCAACTCCTTGAATTGTGTCATTCCAATAATACTGTCTTTCAATTTCTTTCATCTCTCACAGACATACTGAGACAACGGACAATAACTGCTAACTGGAATATACCTGTCAAGATGGGGTAAAGTTAGGTGCAGTAACAATAAAGTTCATTTTGGTAAAACAATAAGTGTTTATTTATTGCTCACACAAAGCCTGCCATGTTTCTGGGCAACTCTCCAATGCACCCCTCTCCATGTGCTTGCTCCATGTTGTGCTTCTGTTAACTAGTGCATCCATGATTGCTACATCATGGGAGACAGATGCTCACACTGAAAATTAAACCTTCCCATCTGTATGATGTGCCTATCCAGAATCACAACGTCATGCATCCAACTCTGTAACCACTCCCTCCAATGTTCACAGCTTGCTCCCTTTAATATCCAAACCTCATCATTCCTTCAAGTACAGTGTTACTGAAATTCACTGATGTCACAACATTGTCACTGTATCTTTTACTTTCGAGACACCCCTTCTTCCTCACTCAAACACAGCTTAAATTCCATGGTAAATCATTCATCCTTCTCTCTATATACTCTCATCTCCTATTCTACTTCTTCCAATATTCACAGTTGTTTGCATTCTCAGCCTTGCTTAAATATGTCTCCGTATATACTTCATACTTTTTTCTAGGTCTAGAGAATACAAACAGCTATTTTTATTGGCTTAACTTTGAGTTTATCACTAGAAAAATCAAGTGAACTTGTAATGCTGTCTGGTAATAAAAGAGCATTTCTTTAATTTGTTAACTCTTCTGCTTACCTAAAATACTATTTATTTTACTCCAGTTCTTTTTCCTCAAGACACAAAACATGGGAGTCCTTGGGAACCTCAGTTGGTTAAGCATCTGATTCTTGATTTTGACTCAGTCATGATCTCAGGGTCGGGAGATCGAGCCCTGTGTTGGGCTCCACACTGGGTGAGGAGTCTGCTTAAGATTCTTTCTCTCCCTCTCCCTCTGCCCTCCCCTCCTCTAAAGAAAAGACATAAAACATTATTTCCTCATCCTCAAATAATAACTGCTATTTCACAAAGGGAGGTGACATCATCATAAGAGAACTTCCTCAAATTCACCCCATCCCATCAGTCCACCTACCATCATCAGTATTCATATTCCTGCCTTCTAATCCATTTCTTTTCTTTTTTTAAAAAGATATTTTATTTATTTATTTGACAGAGAGAGAAAGATCACAAGTAGGCAGAAAGGCAGGCAGAGAGAGATGGGGGAGCAGGCTCCCCACTGAGCAGAGAGCCCGATGCGGGGCTCGATCCCAGGACCCTGAGATCATGACCTGAGCTGAAGGCAGAGGCTTTAACATACTGAGCCACCCAGGCGCCCCTTCTAATCCATTTCTAAAGATGAAAATTTTCTGCCTTCATCTAATACAAAGCTCATTCTTGTGCACTAGATTCTTTTATATACCGGGGGACAATTTTTTATGGTTCTCTTCCCTTTGTCCTGTAACTACAAATTCAGTTTCCCACTGTATCTTCAGTGTATGAAACCATGATTGGACTTCTTACCTAACTGAAAATTCTGTTGGCTTTGGCTTTAATACAATTTTAAAATAATTTTTATTTTTCACCCCTTACTTTAACATACACCTTTGCTTCTTGAATCCTTGTGATTTTCTTCTCACATGTCTCTAGTCCTCCAGTGGTATCTGCCCGAATACAAGTAACGCTCAACACCTTTACTGCTACCATCATTTCCAAGTCACTATCAGATTTTGTCTGGAAAATTCCTCCATGGAATAGTACCGTAGGATGTTAATTGGGCTTATTCTTGGTTTGTTTGCCTTCCTGAGTTTATTTATGACAGAAAAGACATCATGCTCCTTTTAAAATGGAAGTGTATTTAGATCATTCTTTGGCACAATGCCTTCCTATCTGAAAACAATCTAAACTTCTTACTGCAGCCTTGTAGGTCGTACTTTGTCTGGCTTCCACCTGCCACTCTGCCTCACCTCTTCCTGTTCTGCCCCTCCCTCACCTCTTCCTGTTGTGCTCCTCCCTCACTCCTGTCCGCACCATCCTACAGCTGCTGCTTGAACATGCCAGACATGTGCTGTGTCTCAGTTCTTTCTACAGTTTTTTTTCTTCTGCCTAATATCCCTTTGGTATGCCTTTGGCCCACTTCCTCATCTGCTTTGAGTCTTTGCTCAACTGTCACCCTCTCTATAAGGCCCACTCTGGGCACACTGTTCTGACTCCCCTTGCCGCTAGCAGCCCCCTGTCCCTGTTCTAGATTCTAGAATACTCTTAACCTTCTCATTGCATAATTTACTTACATACCCTGTGTATGCTTACTTTCCTCTAAACTTGATGTAAGTGCCATGAAGGCTGAGAGTTTTGTTTATTTTGTTTACTGATATATTATCTTTGTGGTATTAGACTATTAACTCAATAAGTATATATTGGATAAATAATCATGCAAATGAAATCTGCTACCCATGTCACATCTTACAGACAATACATTAGAGTCTTTTCCCTTAAAGTAATGTGATTCACAGAACTTTACCTTAACATACATAACAGACTCTCTCCAAGGATTTTCTCATCCTAAAGGTGCTGCCTACTCCTCATTTGTCTTTTCATGGCATTTAGTATGTCCTTCTGTGTAATAACAGTAGATATTTTTATTAACATAATAATTCTTTTTTATTTTTTTATATGATTTTATTTATTTATTTGACAGAGAGAGAGAGATCACAAGTAGGCAGAGAGGCAGGCAGAGAGAAGGAAGCAGGCTCCCTGCTGAGCAGAGAGCCCGATGCTGGGCTCGATCCCAGGACCCTGAGATAATGACCTGAGCCGAAGGCAGAGACTTTAACCCACTGACCCACCCAGGTGCCCCCCCCTTTTTTTTAATTTCAGACTGTTCCAGCTCAGTGGAGCATAGTGCTTGGGATATTACATAATCAGTTTATGCTTTTAGGATATGTGAAATACAATCAAATTATATATCACATGTAAACAACACAATAGCCATGAGGAGTTTTGGTTCAACTCTTGAATCAAACCCTCTATGGAAATTTTGGACAGCAGATAGCAGTGACTTTCCCAAGTTGCAAAGTACTCACTTTGGGAGAAAAAAAGCAACATGGGAGAAAGTTTGTTCCAGATTATCTGACTCCAAGGCCAGTGATGACAAGCGGGATGTTTCCCTGTTTCTTGCAGACCAGGAGGGTCACCACACAGCTACCCCTTTAGGGAGCACACTATCCTGTAAAAAACAAATAAGGATTATTTTCAGTGTGGGTGAGGTATTGTCACTTGGCCTCTCCTAGCTTCAACATAAGCAGCCAATTTCAACAAGTAGAAATATGGTTTTTTTGTGTTTCTGTTAAAAAATATTGGTAGATTTCCTTATATAACAGGTAGAATATAAGTACGAAGAATATGAATATGGTATATTTGACTGTCTGATTTCACTAGAAAACACACCCATTCTATCTCATTCACCTAAATGTTTCCAGGAACATGTTGAAGGCATGAAGACAATATTAAGAATTTAATTCCTTTTTTAAATTGTTCTATCGTATCTTTATCTCTTAAGTTTTTAATAAATTGGAACAGTGAAATGCTTAACAGACATATTTCTAATATTTAATTAACATAAATATAATTTGATAATTTTTTACAAACATATACACCTGTGAAATCACTAGGACAACCAAGATAACAAACATGTCCATTATTTCCCAAAGTTTTCTTATATCTCTTTGTTTCTTTTTTCTTCCAGGAATTTAAATATTTTTTAACTCAGAAGAATTTATAGCCCATAGAATGAAAGACTCAGAACAGTGTCCCACAGAGGAATGCTGAGGGCTCCTAGAGATGTAGACACAGCATCGAAAGTTGAGGATTCAGAAGGTCCAATATAAAGATGATGCAAGGATTCACCCCAGAAAGCAAGAATGAGAAGGAATCATATATAAAATCCAGTAGTTTTAAATAAAAGTCAAAGCTAAGGTATGGTTTGGATAAAGGACTGAAAAATGGAAAACTGACACTTTCAAGTCATTCTTTGGTCAAACATTTACGTGACAGTTGTAGAAGGAATGTTGGTGCTGGGGTGAAGTGTCCAGTACAATCTATTTTCTAAATTAATTTATGATCTGGTTATATTTCTTTGAACAATTGGCATTTTAACAGATCATGAAGGTTAATAGGAAATGAACATGAAATGATGGCAAGAAGGGCACCGTGAACTAAATGAACAGTTTAAAAAGAACTCAGAGTGCAGAAACGCGTGGCTTATAGAAGCAATGTCAGGTGGTTCACTGTAATAATCAAGGATGTATGAAAGGGAATAGACAGGTGGAATCGGCTTTGAAGACAGAATTGTGTTTATTAGCACATCTATATTCACATTTACTAATTTTTTTCCATAAACCTGACAAGGTAGGAGGCTTAAATGCTTTCTTGCCTCAGTAACATGGAACTGGGGCTATAGAAACAGTCCTTAGTTTTTTGAGCTTATTAACCAAGATGTAATGGGCTGAATGGTCACTCCCCCAAAGAAAAGATACATTGGGGCGCCTGGGTGGCTCAGTGGATTAAAACCTCTCCCTTCGGCTCAGGTCATGATCTCAGGGTCCTGGGATAGAGCCCCACATCAGGCTCTCTGCTCAGCAGGGAGCCTGATTCCTCCTCTCTCTCTCTGCCTGCCTCTCTGCATACTTGTGATCTCTCTCTCTCTCTCTCTCCACCCCCATCTGTCAAATAAATAAATAAATAAATAATCTTAAAAAAAAAAAAAGATACGTCCATGTCCTAGTCTACACAACCTTTGAATATTACCTTATAACCTTAATATGGTTAACGAGTAAATATTACCTTATATAGCAAAAGATGTGATTAAGTTAAGGTTTTTGAGAGGAGGAAACTTTATTGGATTATCCTTGTAATAGTAAAAATAATTACAGGTGTCCTTATAGGAGGTAGGTAGTGAGAAATAAGACAAACACAGAGAAAAGGATACAGGCACATAGAGGAGAAGGTGATAGGAAACAGAGTAGAAAGACATGAAGCCATAAACCAAGGGATATTGACATCCACAAGAAACCGGAAGAAGTAAGGAACAAAATCTTCCCGAAAGCCTCCAGGGAGAGATCAGCAGGCCTGCTGACATCTTTATTTAGAGATTTCTGCCTTCCAAAACTGTAAAGGGAAAAAAAAGTCTGTTGTTTTAAGTCACCAAAAACTTGTGATAATTTGCTACGGAAGCCTTAGGAAACTAACATATAAAAGTAATATCCATTTTTTTTCTCCCTTAGGTTAGAAGATTTGGGGCACAAGAAAATGTGTCATTTTGCTAAATGCTAAGTGAACATTATTGTGACATAGTATTAATATTTATCAGGATATCTACAAAGCAAGAATATTACATATAATTTGAAAGGGAAATGAAAATGACTACTTTGACTGCAAGGGCTAATAGTCTATGATGTTACCATTTAGACATCATTCATAATTTGAAATTATTGAAAATTTCTACCTATGTCTGGTCATGTGCATTTTCCTTATAAGTTTTTGTCTCTATCGTAGCCATTCTGTAGAATTAGATTGGAAATCCCTCATGATGTAGTTTAGATGTTAAGACTTTTGCTGCTACATATACACCAAGAGTATATGAGTAAGTTCACTGCTTATATCACCAGGTTTTGTAGAAAAACCGGGTAAGCCCCCAAGCTGATTGAAGTTGCTTGAGAGAGCAGAGAGGATACTGGCTTTGGGGATTTATGGTAATTAGGTGGTGGGTTCATGATGAGGATTCTGTGTGGAGCAAAGAATTGTGTTCTTTAAATCTCTCGTCATCAGCAAAAGAGGAAACCAGGATTTCTCATCAGTTTGCCAGGACACAGAGCAGCTGGGGTAGAGAAAGGCATGAGACTTAAAAGCTGTTGGATGTCAAATATTTAGAAAAATGGAATCAGATCATTATAGTGTCCATAAAATTAATTATTAAATGTAGTAAATATTGGTTGTTACTTTTTCTTTATTCCTTCTTCCCTAGTAGTTGATTGCTTCTCCTGGTCCATTTTATCCTCAGTATACTTTCTTCTGTTTTTCTCTGACTTTGGATTAAGCTATCCACACCACTGGCATTCTAATTAAGTAATTGAAACAAGGAGATCTGAAATTAGCTTATAAATGATGAGCACAGCTTCCCCAGAATCAAGTGGTCTTTGACTTTCTCATGTTTGCACATGAATGCTTATACTCAGACTTATGCATTCATCAAAAACTCAGCTAATCTGGTAATCTGTAATTCTGTGGAAGACTAAACGTTTCTGTCCTATCTTGAAAGTAGGTATTGCAAGGTGGCTGGCATAAATATGTAACTGATCAAGTGAGAGGTCTCTGGGGTGTACGAGTCCAATTTTATATAATGATGTTCAGACACTATCTGATGCCACTCTATGTTTTATCAGCCTCAGAAGGTACCTCAGGCACTTTGCTATCTTCTCTAATAGCTGTCCCATCAGACAAGTGATTGTATCTCATTGGGAAAGTAGGAATGAAGAAACTGACTTTGTATTCCTCAAAGATTCTGAACTTGTCTGATTTAAAGCAAAATACATGGTTAGGCTATCTTGCTCTCTATAATGATGATGTAGTAGAACTTTGTCAAGAGAAATGAGTTAAACAGATTGCTCATGGAGTAGGTTCTATAATTACATGGTGTGCATATCAAAATTGGTTTATACATTGCACTTCATATCACCATTCTTGTTGCTATAAAAACATTTTATTAACCTAAAAGCAAATAACTGACATTTTAATGCCCAACATCACAGTAAAATGACATTTATTATAATACCCAGTAAATCTATAAAACTCTTCAGTACACTAACATAATTAAATTGGAAGGTAACAGCAACAATGGAATACAGGATGCCTGTTAATTTCATCTATTTACAGGCAAGGAAACACTCCAATTTTAGAACTGAACCAAATTTTATATATATATATATATATATATATATATATATATATATATATATAATTATCTACACACACACACACACAAGTAAATATAGTTCATTTACATATCTTTATCCTTTGAAACATTTACTTTTATAGTAAAAAGAGTTATATTTAAATATTCCTCAATATTCAGAAAGAGAGGGAAGGACATCAATAACACATTTTTAAAATTTTGTATTTTCTCTTTTAGTAAATTATTGATCTTCCATTTTTTGTCATTCTGCAATCTTTAGGTAAAACCTCCCTTTTGCTTTTTCTTTTAATATTATATATTTTTTTTAATTTTTATTTTGTAACATTCATATTCTCATGTTAGTGATTCTTGACATTTACCCCTAGGTACGTCATTTTTCCCAGAAAGAAAATTAGAAAAGATGAATAACATGAATCCACAGTGAATAATCAGAGAGCTTAATAATTATACATAACTGAGATGTTGGCCAATGAATTCATAGGCATTAATAGACAAAACTATTACAATTCACTGAAGGTGTAATCACTGAGAACATCATACATAATTTGGGAGGGTCTGGGGTATAAACAGAATATCCTCACTCTCTTACAACTTATGGATTGTATCTGAAATGATCACATAAAATATGTACTATATCTTTGATTCCATTTTTTTTAAGCACAGCTACATTATGTAAGAGAGGAAAAATACTGTTAATAACATATTAAAGATTCTAGAGTTACATACAGAATCTTAGAACCAAAAAGGAATTAGCAATCACATAGTTGAGGAAGCCAATTCACAAAAAAGGTGTAGTGACTTGGTGAATGGCGCGCATTGATTTGGTGGCATACTAGGGTTTAAAACCTTGTGGTTTAACTTTATTGATCTTTCAATAACTTAGTGCTATCCATTTAAACATGGATTTAAATTCTGTGCTATTACATTTCATTTATCAAGAAATAAATCAAGGCCCAAAGAATGTTTATACATAAACCAACATTTGAAGAATATAACTAAAATATATTTGAAGACAGAATGCCTTACTGGAGATCAATATACAATGCAGACTATTCTAGACAGAACTTGGTTCAAAGTACTAAATATTGTTCAAATTGTTTCATTTGACTTTTTCTACATATGTGCCGTATACCCACTTTCTTCCTGATCTTATCTAAACCAAGCAGGAATGTGGCTTGAAAATGGATAAAAAATAAAGAATGGGAGGAAGTAAGGAAAGAAAGCAGAAAGGAATGCTGAAAATGTGGGAGAGTAAGGAAGGAAGAGGGAATGGGGCAACAGGTAGAAGTTTTTGGCCCTATCTCCAGAAAAGCATCCACATGCACACAGACAAGCGTATTAACATTTGAATAAAATTAAGGCATTTCCTATAAAGCCATAAATCACATATTGAGACTCTTTTACTTAGTTGATCAAAAAATCCCAATGATTCAAATGTCTAATAACTGTATGATAATTTACAGTGCATAAGCCATTTTCTACCTATTCAAGTCTAAACATCTAATTTCAACATTAGATTCTCTACATTTGTCCTGATTTTTTTCTGCCTAGTCGTATTTGTGATTGCATTAGCTTTTGTATTGATTAAAAAAGTGAGATTCTGAAAGAATGTTCTTCTTTCTCATTTTTCACTATTACTCATTATATTACTGGTTTTGACCTCAATAATTCTCGGTGCTTAGAGTTACTGACACATAGTAGTTACCCAACAAATATTTGCTGGATAATCAGATAGATAAATAAATATACAAATAATAAATTGATATCAGGAACTACTTTAAACTGTGTAGTGCGTTTCAAATCTATCTCAAAGTCATTTGGGGTTAAATATTTGAACATGAGTTTAAACTTTGGAATCTTTAACTATATACCCAAATAATTCACTTAACTTCTTTGGGCTTCTGTTTTCTCATCTATAAACTGAAGATATAGGTCTACTGGATTATTTTAGTAATTAAGCAAAACAGATAAATATTGAAAGACCCGTTTCAAATTACAGATTTCTAACTGATGGTGTTAATCTTGTCTGTATCCTATATTACAGAGGTCATAATGGACAACCTGTGTGCCAGGTATGATTGGTTTGTAGGCTTTTTTGATTTGGTTTGATATTGGGTTTCATACTCAACATCTCCATAAATTGAGCAGACATTTAAGAATTGGAATATTTTGCATAAAAATCCCTATTCTAGTTCCCTTCAAAAAATAGAATTATGTTTGAAAACAGTTCAGGAAGGAAGGTGGAATATATATTCCCCACTCTACGGTATCTTCCCAGTCCATTTCCTATTTGAATTTGCAAGCCTCAGTCTCATTTCATGGCAGGAACTCAAAAAGTATCACAGAAAACTTGTTTCTCTTGATCTCTTAGCTCAGCTTTCAAAATCTGGTCTGATTCCCTCATATGCACACCGGCATGGCCTCTGTAAACTTTTGGGTTTGCAACCTCTCTTTTCTGTGGTATTTTTCTATAATAGGTGCCAAATACATGTTTGTTCGGTATAAATCAGGTATGATTTGAAGTCCTCAAGGAGACATTGTCCCTGCCATAAAATTCTGTACAAGCTGGGAATTCTGCTAACTGTAGACTCATTCTGTTAATTTAACATTTTGATTCCCATTATGTTACAAATATCATTGGGAAAAACAGTGCTTAATTTTCAATATTTTGTATAGTAATGCTAATAATTACTGAGTTTCACATTCATTGTAGCATTTGATACACAAAATTATTTTGTGTAATGCCTAAGCTATTGCTTTTTTTTTTTTTAAGATTTTATTTATTTATTTGACAGAGGGAGATCACAAGTAGGCAGAGAGGCAGGCAGAGAGAGAGGGGGAAGCAGGCTCCCCACTGAGCAGAGAGCCAGATGCAGGGCTTGATTCCAGGACCCTGAGATCAGGACCTGAGCTGAAGGCAGAGGCTTTAACCCACTGAGCCACCCAGGCGCCCAGCTATTGCTCTTTAATTGCTGACTTCTTTTACATTTGAATCTAGGAGATCAAGCAATATCTCCAAAACATGATCTCCTTTCTTTGCTCAGGTCAGCTTTTCTCCATGTAGGTACCATTCTCAGGCAGACACTCTTCCTGTGGGTTCTGGGAGGCATCAGGCTTTTAACTTCGAAAGGGAGGAACATGACATTTTTTTTCAGTATCTCCTAAAGTTGTTATAAGGATGAAAAAACTAAATGCATTAGGGTGCCTGGGTGGCTCAGCTGATTGAGCGTGGGACTCAATTTCAGCTGGGGTCGTGAAATGCAGCCTCATGCTTGGGGTTGGCTCAGAGCTCGGCATAGAGTATGCTTGGGATTTACTCTCTCCCTCGCCCTCTCCCTCTGCCCCTATCCCCCCGCTTGTGAGCACTCTTTTTCTCTCTAAAATAATTAAGTCAAATCTTAAAAGAAAATCAAATGCATGGATTACATTTAGAACACAGCCTGGAGTATAATAAACATTTATTAGTTATTGTAATCACTGTAGCAAAAATTTGGGGCCTCAGTGATACTGGGCTAGTTGGGATTATCTGCTATATCCAGACACCTATGCTTCTATTGGTCAGATTTCAACTCAGTCGCTGAGTTGGGACTGAATCCAGCCCTCCGAGACCTTGTGGAATAAGAGAAAGGGAAGACTGGAAATCAGAGTTATATTATTTAAAAAGAGAAGGAAAGGAAGTTACGCAGGAAAAAAAAGTATATGTTAACAAATGCATATATTTCATACTATATACATATATTAAATATATAACATCTATCTATCTATCTATCTATCTATCTATCTATCTATCTATCTATCTATCTATTATCTATCTATCTATCTATCTATCATCTATCTATCTATCTATCATGTTAAATCTCCAGCATGGAGAGAGGACTAATTCCAGCATGTGCACGATTTCTTCAAAACAGGTCCCAAATGCAAGAGAAGCTTATTCTCCATATGAAATATTGACATAAATAGTAATGTGCATAGATATCAATTTATAGTACCAGTTTTTGATCAACATTGCACTTCCATTTCTGCTTTTCCACTTTAAGAAGACTATCATTACATTTGCAGATAATGAGATTTCAGGGGATTCCATTATCTTTTGGCAGCCAAAATGAAATACACTTTTCATCACCATGTTAAATCTGGAGGAAGCTAATGGCTGGATCCTGACCTTTTGTGCTTGATGTGGAGATATGCAACATCCTTTACACATATGGATTAGTATTTGGGGAATATAGCATATGTAATGGTAGCAAGAGTCAGAACACACACTTTATAGATCTGTTAGGTGCAGAGTTAAGTTATGATTCAATAGTGATTTATGAAACAGAAGCAAATATTTCCCTAATATCCCGCACAGGCATAAACTGTCTTATTTTTTTCCAGTTACTGGAAAAGTTTTATTTCTATAAAGCAAGTAATTCGCTGCAATGTGGACATATCAATTCTGAATCCAACATTAGTGTGTCCCCCCAAAAAATGTAAGTGTATCTTGTATCTATTTGGAGTGTGGTTTAAACTGTTAAGTGACTTCCTGTGTGTCATTGCAGGCAAGATCTTGAAAAGTACCAGCAGAGTTTTACTTGAATTTATTTTAACACTGTAGTCCTTGTATTTATATGTCACTTTTTTATTATTCAAGGCTGCTATGAAATTTGAGCTTAGCTATTTCCATTTTATTAAAATAAAAACATTACTAAGTAAACACCTGATAAAAAAATTCATTTAATATAATATATTTTATATTATTTATAATTATAACATATTTTATATATTATAATATATTATTTTATTATATATTATATTATATATAATTATAATATATTTATAAAATAAATAGTATTTATTTAATTTTATAAATAAATTCATTTAATTTATTTATTTTATGTATTGTGTACTAAGTACACACTTGATAAAAAAATTCATTTAATTCATTTAATGGATTAGGAAAATAGTCAACACAAGTATCTAATTGATGTTAAGATATAAGTTGTAAAAAATTAAAGGCTTTTTTTTTTAATCTGAAATAACATGTTGTCATTGCCACTGATTATTATTTCAAGTAGCATTAAGAAAACTAAGGATTTGGGATGCCTGAGTGGCTCAGTTGGTTAAGTGGCTGCCTTTGGCTCAGGTCATGATCCCAGGGTCTTGGGTTGGAGTCCCACATTGGGCTTCCTGCTCAGTGGGGAAACTGTTCTCTCTCTTCCCCTGCCTGCTGCTCCCTCTGCTTGAGTTCTCTCTCTCTCTCTGTCTCTCTCTGTCAAATAAATGAATAAAAATCTTAAAAAAAAAGAAAACCAAATATTTATTGTTTTATACTTTCCTATAAGCACAAATTGCAGTGAAAGTATACTTGCATATTAGGGAAATGCATTCAGCTACAACCTCTCTTTGATTGGGAATTATTTTATTAAAGATACTATTTCCTTTTCCCCCATCTTGAAGTATTTTCAAGTATGCAACTTATTATTCGAAACATATATTAATCCTCTCCAAAAGCAAGTCAAAACTGTATTTTAAATCATTGAGATAAAATTTTCACCATTAACTCCCACCAAGTCTAACATATGGACACTCAGCATAAAACATTTTTATTAACAATTTGTAAAGCCCTTATATCTGCTGGTTTTAGGCTGAATAACAGCTTTTATGTCTATAGTTCTTTATAGATTATAAAACACTTTTATATGTGTGTTTTCCCCAGCACCTGTGTCACTTCTGTGAAATTAAGTATTAGAGGAGGTATATTGCAGGCTCATAGTCTGCATTACCGATTACTGCCAGCCCTGCACTCATGGTTAAGAGAATCCATGTGTCTGCCCAAACATCTACCACACAGAAGGGACTCGATCCTTGATTAATATACCCGGAAAATACTCTATTATTTCAATCATTTAGCTTAGTTCTCGGTGTTTCATATTGAAAACTTACACTTTTTTTCCCACTTAGGATGACTGTGTGAAGGCAGTAAAATTTATGTAGAAATTATTCATGAGGGAACATTGCTTTTCAAAACCTACTCATAATTAATTGACATAACTGTAATCTTTACAGCACTCTATTGAGTGACTAGTGCTGTTTACAAGTAACTATCATTTTCACATACTTACTGTAAATATGTTCAGTGACTTTGATTATTTGATTCTTCCTAGATACTTAAGGAAATTTGTGTCCATTTTCTTTAAGGCACAGGGAATAAAGAGCTTGCTTATATTTGGCATCGCAGACATTATCAGTTTTCTTTGATCTCTCAATAAGATAAAATATATCTACAGATAAATATGCAGCAATAATGTATGAGTCTTATCTGAGCTTCAGTATTAAAATGATCAAATAGAGAAAAAGAAAACCTTGCAAACTAAACTCATCTGCCATTAATAAACCCCATCTGCCATTTTATGGCACATACACAAACTGCTATAGGAAGATGCCAAGACAATTTAGAATTTCCTTCTACAAGGGCCTGAGCCAGAACTAATTTCATTCAAAGGATAAATGAGCAAAGTATTCCTTTGCCAACTGACAAAACGTAATGATTCATGATTAATGGAGCCTTGTTTTTTTTCTTCGAAGGCCTCTTCTTTCGGCATGGCGATCCTGTAATCAGTGCAGGAGAACCTGAAACTTTAAATGTGAGGGCAGCAAATCTGATCTATATTTTATGGTTAGGATTGGCTCATTATTAGCAAAGAGAATGATTGATGATAGAAAATGTTGTCTTTTGAACCTTATAGGGCATATGCTAAAAATATATTAAAACATTCATCTGCCCTATATGAGACAATATTAAGTTTCTTAGGAAACAAGTTTTTGCTGCTAAAATGTTTTCACTCTGATGATCAAATCTAATTACTTAAAATACCATTAAGGGTTGTTGACTCAATCACTTGTGATTTGTTTTTTTAATTATAAAATTGGAATCACTCTACAGAACTAGCAGTCTTTTAGTGTTAATGGTGGAGTAAAACAGTAGCTTGTATATTGTTAAATAATTTAAAATAAAGACACTCCTGATGGAAAACAATAAAGTTCTCTATTTTTATTCCTAATAATGGAGGTAAAAGAAATGATTGAGAAAAAAGTTAATCAACACTCATTTCTTTAACATCCTTATTGTCTGTAATATTTGTGCCCATAGTGTATGAGACTATTTCTTAGAACTGTACCAGAGCAACAAGGTAATTCTCATTAGTAATCTATTTGGGTTTCTCCTTTGACCCTGGGCAACTATTTAATGGCATAGTACACTACAGCCAGCCTATAGCCAGTGTAATTTATCTTGCTGTTAAGTTAATTGTAACTTATTTTGTAAACATGAGATCAATAAAAATGTGAAAATGCGTTGATCACATTATAAAAGGACGACTACTAGGTTGCATGAAGTTATATTCATAAGCAGCGTAGACACTATGATTTAAAGCCAGTGAAATGGCCACATTTAACAATATCTCATGAAACAAAATTATAAGATACGTGCAAGAGCTTTATTGGTCAATAAAACTCTTGTCTGAATAATTTTCATAGTTATAAAATTTACATTGATGTATACTTGCCTGTTATCACATTAAACATTAAATAAAACTAAAGAATATTGTGTATTAGAACAGACCGTATGAAATTGAGTAATTCTAATTTTTTTCACTACAAGAATGACAAGGTTATTTAGTCAAAATATAAAAGGAACAATGCAATTTCTAGTTCTGTTAAGGGAGAAGACTCACATTCTCTAAATGTGTTTGGAATAGTAACTGGCACAATCTACTCACTCAATATGCTAGTCCTTATGATTTTATCATCATCATCAAAGGGTTAACAGGAACAAGTGGAAGAATTTGCAATATGAATAGCAATAGTATCGATGGAAAATCTCATAGAGTATTCAGTGGTAAAGAAGAAATGGTTATCCACACCTGGCTGAGCTAGGGAGAAACACTGAGAGGAAGGCTAATTTACTCCTCAATGATATAGGCAGGAGTTTCCACTTTTGAAGTTCTTGCATCAATAAAATGAGATTGTGTGTAAAGTGCTACAGGACAGTGTCTGGCACATTGTGAACTCTAAGAAATAAAGAGTAAGTACCTGTTCTTTTGTTTTGAATAATGTTCATTAAAAGCTTCTTTTTCTCAGGACCCGGACATGTTATGCTTTGATGTTAATAAACTACATGCCAACTTAATTTAGCGTATATTAGAACTTGAGGATTATCTCATTGGAAAAATAATAGATGATATTCACATTAAAATTCATATTGGGAAGCTATTGTTTGATTTTTGCATTGAGTTGCTAGCACTAATGATTATTCTACTGACATTACGATGTATATCAGAAGAAGCTTCACTAGAGTTTGTAAGCTAAGATGGGCACTACTGGAAAGTCAATAGTTGGCGGATTCAGATACAGTTAGTTCAGATACAGTTAGTTCTCTTTTTGTGTCAGTAGTTACTATGTTTTAATGTAAGTCAGAGAGTGAATAGGCTCTGGACACTTTCAGAGAGGTGGTACAGCTCAAAAAATTAAAACCGAATGTTAAATCATTTTAAACCCTAATGTTCCCTAGAAGGTTTCATTTTTGTGGGTTTTTTTAATGTTTTTTTCTTAATTTCTATAAGGGTAAGTTATTATTTTGCAGTCTAGCAGTGTATTTAGAGTGCTTCATGGAGTAAAGTATGTGGATATAAAGAACTCTTTGTACCTGTGTGGATGTTCGAATAAAACAGTAAAAAATGTTTCCTTTCCCTTTGTCTTTCTCTTCTTTCACTTCCTGTCCTTAACATACACAAAAGGGATTTAATTTTTTATTAGAATTTCTGAAATTATTCTAATTCATCCAACACATTAAATATATAAGCTGTTGTTAGCAGCTCTAAATTGGTTGTTTGATTAAATGAATTTTAATTATTCTAATTCAAATTTTCCACTTTTTCAACTATTCACCTAAGGTTTAATGACCGTGATGGCAGAAAATGTATTCATCGTGAATACAAAAGAAACAAGAAAGAGGGAACAACTTTAAATCTGATCATTAAATTTTAAATATCGAGGTTCTCAAGGCATATATAATTCCATTTAGTTCATGATGCAAATGAATTAAATCAGTACTTTAGTTCTGACTATATGTGCTAAGTGAGAATCTTTTGAGAAATATCATGTCATGTTAACTCACAAAATTTTGGAGTTAACTCTGTTTTTTGAACTTCAAGTAAGATAAACATTGACTCTGGTGACAAGTAAACAAAATTTCCCTTTTCTGGGTAGGATGTGGTATTTTATTTTTCCACATTTTTTAGGTCTTAAATTTTTTCACATTAAATATATATTGAACATGTTGGTATAGTATTGTTGATTCAATTTAACATCAACTCATATTTTTCATCAGTTTCCATATTTTTACTGATAAATATATTTCCCTAATTCCTTCACAAAAGTGACTAAAGGCAAAAGACCGATCTGATACCCTTCATGACCAAAATGTTTCCTCTGAAGATGCCATGTCCTTTGGCTGGTTGGAGAACCTGATAAACTGATTTGTGTAGAGATGGATTATACTGTAATGAGAAAAAGCATCCAATAGGTAACCCCAGAATTTAAGGCTAAGCAATTAATAACAAAGCCCTCCCCTTAAAACCTTTTCCCCTCAGAAAATGCTTCCAAAATCTCTTCCTAAATAAAGCCTCCCCAGGGGCACTTCTTTCCCACACACATCAAAAATATACAAAACTTTCCTTTAAAACAGATTCCTGGATTGGGCCTAATGCATTCTGAAAAAGAAGGATGGAGATTAAGAAGAAAAGAATCACCGCAAAGAGCATGGAGGCGTCTCCCCATTTAGCAAAACCCACAAGGCTATCTTCTTGCCTTTTTTCCAAGCTATATTCTTTTTTCCTGTGATTTCCATCGGAAACCCCTCCTCTCTTCTGAGGATGTCTCTTCCGTTCATATGCGTGGTTGATCACGTAACCGAGATTGAGGCTGAAGTCAAGTGACAGGGCAACTGAGTCTGGATTGTCAGTCTTCCATTTTGTACCCCCTGGAGCCAGGTCTTTGATATGTGGAGACTTGCCCAGAGAAATGAATGGCTTTCCAACATTTATTTTATTTTATTCTTCGGTCGATCGGTCCCAAGGAAAAATATTAAGCATGGGGAAGAAATAACAAATTGTGAATATAAAATAAAACAGCCGTAAGGGAAGAAAAAATTCATTTGTATAAAACTTCATAAAGATTTTATGTTACTTCTTAATCCTTCAGCAGCTGCTAGGCTAAGTACTCATTTGTTCTGAATGTGTTACATAGCAAGATACTTATGCTAACTCTAAAATATACAAATTAAGCCTCTTTGCAGAACTAACAGTACTCAAGGAGCACCTGATGCAACCATCATTATTTAATGAGCAATATGCTCATTATCATTAATATACGGGGCTTTTGTTTGCTTATTTCAACAAAACTCCTTCATTAAAAGCACTTAAATGAATTTAGAATCTGTGAAAAAAATGCTTTCTGTGCAACCCTAGTGGGAGAAATAGACTTTATTTTTATCACAACGAGGCTTGAATTGAAACCAGATATTCAGGTTATCAAAGAATGGTATAAATAGTGTGAACATTTGCTTTTCTTATTTATCTATTCTTTCAGTAGATGTAGGTAGAATATCTGCTGAATGCCAGACATTGTGTTAAGATGCTGAATGAGGTGCAGAGTTTTTATCCTTTTAAAAGTACTTCCTTGGACATCTTATCATTTGATACTAAATGCTTTCTGGTAGCAGGCGGATAATAACCAATGCCGATCAACTTCTTCAGTGAGTTTGGTGGATGCGTGTGTCTACATGGAATTCAGAGAGATGACAGTGAAGTCTGGGCTACAAGCTAGAGCTCCTTGCTCTTGATGCAATGTCATTTTTTATTTGCATGGAAACCTTGAGACATTATGAAGTTGGCCTTTCTGATTACTTATGTGTTTAAAGCCACCAAAGTATTTTGTTAAAAAAAAAAAGTAGAAAGCCCTGAGAGTTTGTTAAAGAGCAGACCTATGAATAAATTACCAAAAAACATGAAGTATCCTGCCTTTCCAACTCTTGGTTGTTATTTATCATCATTTTAATATTTATTAGAACTTATGCCTCCTCCTATACACAGAATGTAAGTTCCAAGATGTGAAGTTTATTTGTATATTGTTAAATGGTGTATCCCAATTCCCTAGAACAACATCTGGGACTTAGCACTGAATAAATACTTACAGAACAAAAGTTGAACGCTACCCATTTGTGAGATTTAGTTATATAGTAGGGCACGTTGTTGTTAGCAGTTTTATTCTCTGAAAGGATCGCAAGTAAGAACTCAGAACACCAATTCTTTTTTTCAGACCAATTAATGGTAATTAAAAAATACCATGATGCCTTATAATGCCAATTTAACATAATCAAACTTGTTCATTGTTAACTATATCCTTTAATAATAGAACAGAGAAAGAAAGCACAACTTATATACAAGGGCAATTTCAGAACATTATTTTAAGCTATGCTATTGTAGCCCACCTAGCCAATTCTTTTGTTTTCACAAATAACAGAAACTAAAGCTAGTTTATCTCCCTCTTTGAACCTTTGCCCATTCTCAGGGACAACTGATTAATAGAGAAATGTATACAGATCAAGTCAGGGAAATAGAAGCAAAGAATGAAAAGAAATGTACAATTTTATTATTAGTCCTTGAAAAAGTTTTACACCAAACTCCAGAAAAAGAGGTTATGGAGATCAATAGGATTTTTTTACACCAACATTGTGTGTGTATGTGTATATCTGTCTGTCTGCAGACATTTCTTAAATATCTGCCTGGTCCATTTTGGAATGATGTCTATGCCTTAAGCTATCAAAGGGAGGTATTTTTTTGTTTACTCTGCTTTCTAAAAAAGGTACATTCCATCTGGTAAACAATAAGTGAAAATTCAAAGCAAATGTGACTAGGAGAATAGCTTAGTCAGGAAATTCTTAAAACACACCAACAAAGCTATCACTTATTCTCACTCTCTCTTCTAACACCCTTTTTCACAATGCTTCTTACAGTACGGTAGGGTATGTTCTTGTGGAGCACCCCCTTCAATCCCTAGGCTTAGAAATTTAGTTAACTCTTCAAATAAAGGGCATGTAAATTTGTAAAAAGTTCTCTAGATTGCTCCACCTTGGCAATATACAAGAGTTACATGCTTCATCCCTATTTTGTATGTTTAAATAAATCCATCATATCTAGAAAAAGTCCTTGTTAATACATTTCAGGAGAATTAATGATCCTCTAATATCATTTTCCATATGTTACTGATGTAATGGTGTTAGGAATTACTTAACCAAATTTTAAAAGCAGACACAAAAATAAAGGAAATAATATTTTTACACGGAACTTACTTTTCAAGTAATTCTTTGTGAGTGTACAAAATAAATAATTAAAGGGTTTTAATCTCTAGAGCATTAGGATATAAAATGTTCTGTTATTTATTTTTGCTTTTGTGTTTATTTATGTTTGTTTTGTTAATTTTTTCTTTACTTTTGGTCTTGTATAATAATAATGATCCCTATTATTTTTTAGGTATTCTTCATTCATATCTTTGAGCGCTTTATACTGTGGCAGTGATTTTCAGTGTATACACAGGCATTTTAAAGTCATGATTTGATGAACAGAGGGCATTCGATGACTTTTTATCATTTAAGGATACCTGAACTTCAGAACTTTAATGAAGGAACTGTACTGACTTTTTGACTAAAACAATTCACATATTTCTTTAAATATGGGGGGAGGAAAAATTATCTAGGGGACCAAAAGATGCAATATCTACAAAGGAGATTTTAGTAGATGCTTTGTGTTCACATTTCACATTCAAGCAGGTATTTCAGGAAGTTTTCAGGTTGATTTTTTTTAAAGTAGAAAAATGCCACAGAGCTTAGAATGCATACCCACACTTCAAATCCTGATTTCAACATATGAATATAGGTGTTTTTTTCTTTTCTTCTTTCTTCCCTTCTTTTTCTTCCATCTCCCCTCCATCTCTTCTTCCCCACCTCATTCCATTATTGTAGCATTTCCATCTACCTACAGACATTCACTGAGCTAGGTATTCTTTATTCTAGCAGTTGAGGAATATATAACTGAATAAGTTGGCCAGGCTTACTGCTATAATGAAGTTTAATGATATTTTTTAGTCAAATGTGGGGGGAAATGTGTATCTGATATAGTTATGCTTCATTAAAATAAGCGTGATGTTTGAAAGGATTGAGCTAAATATTTATCATCTAGAATAAGACTTGGTGGGGTAGTAGTTCCTTCTTAATAAATTGGTTTTTTTTCCAGTTGGTCTGCTGTGGAAGCTACTAATATCCCCTATTGCTAACTTACTTTCAACTTCAGGCAACTAGATGGATCCTTGACTACTCTCTGGTCCAGCCCAATGGGCTGGCTGAAACAATGCTCTTTATAATCCTTGGTCCTTAGGTCTACTGAGAATGGCTGACTTACTATATGAATGAAATATGACTGGATTCCCTTCCTGTTCAGTTCTCAGGCTCCACAATGCTCAGCAGGCAGTAGTCAATTTAGCAAGGTCTTATCCATCACAACTGAAAAGATACCAGGCATTGACTTGATGAATGGAAGATAAATCATGAGAGGGTTATCCATTCAGGCAAAGCTGAATGACACTGACAGAGCCCTGCGTGAAAGCTCATTTTGTGTTTGCCCGTACAATATCTCATTTGTCGTGAGCTTCACTTGCCAATGATATCGGTGGCTCCCCCTGTATGAAGCCTTCTCTCTTTATTCCCTTCAACAAGTCACCCAGTTGGTAAAAGAGAAAAAAAAAAAAGAAGAAGAAGAAGAAGAAAGAAAGAAAGAGACACCAAAGAGACAAAATGCTATTAGGATCTGAAAATTCAAGTTCAAAAATGTAGGTTGTCTTTGTCCTTTGTAACAACAAAAACTAAAGGCACAGATTTTTGTTGTTGTTATGTGGAAGCAGATGAAATACCTCCAAAAGATGGGACTGCAAATGTTAACAGGAGCTCTAAGGCATTACTCCATATGGAGTCTTAAAATTCTCCCCAAAATACATTTGACCACCATGCTATTCTATCCAGAATAGAAGAAACAAATTCCTCTCTTTTTTGGAGCTCTCAGAAACCTAAAACTAATTTTGGGAAATAAAAGATTTTGAGCATTTCATTAAATGGTATTATAATGTTCATGTAAAATGTTAAAATGAAATGAGAAAAGTTATTGTGTTTTCTCTCACATTTTCGTAGCAGTCTGTTACATATTGAAAACTAGTGGAAGATTCCATAATGCATGAAAGCCATGTTAAAAATTAAGTTAGTTTAGCATAGTACCACATTACTCTATATAAAAATATTTTCACATCATGATGTAGGAATTTGTAGAGACCACACAAAAGACACCTCAGGTACTGAAGCCAAACACAATGTCGGCCTGTTATTTTGCACCATGAACAATATTCAGAGGGATTGAACAGATTTAAAATAGCCAATTATTACTGACTCTTCCACACTTGTTGATAATGGGACTCAAATGGGAAATTTGAGTCACAAGATTTTAACCATTTTCACCAAGATGTTGATGAATCAGTAAAATACTTTTTAAAGTTTCAAAGAATAAGAGAAACTAAGTAGCCCATTGTTGTGGCTTTTATATGAAACACTTGTTACAGTGCCAGAAACACTAAGGAAAATATAAGAAAGTACCATTTTAGCATAAATTTGGATGGGATTAAGTTTTGACATTTGCTTAAGGTTTCTATAGTATTCATCAGAATGAAAGAAAAAAAATTTAAAAGTAAAAAAAAATCAAATAAGCAGGTTGACACTACATTTTTTATAGCTCACTTTTAGCTTCAAAATAAGATCTTCAGCTGCTATAATTTTTATGTTTATGTTTATTAAGTTTGTAGTTAACTCTAAGCTTTAATGCATACTCCAGTTAAATCATAACAAATTCAGTAAAAGTCACTTTACTTGTATGTATGTATGATACATAAAAAATGATTCTGTGAATTTGGGAAAGAAAGGGAAAATTTAAAAATTCTATCACTTCATTCTAAAATACATTAATTACTTCATTTCAGTATAGAAAGAATGAATGAAATTTTCTTAAAAATATCATTATAGCATTATAACAATTTTGAGGAATTTTACTTTTGTGGTAATAACTTGAACAAAGGAACTTAAAAATGGTAGCCTTTCAGTTGGGCAAAATAACCAGATATCAAGAATTATGTCAAAATATCCATTAAAAAATAAACCTTATTTCTTTCTGTTCCATGATGCTTACAATATTTTCTCTATGGGAAGTTTGAGGTTAGTCAGTCTATCCATCTCAGAACATAATGCTTCCTGTAGTGTCAGAAATTATAGTTTTATAAATTTCTTTATGAAGATATATATTGTATTGATCTAAAATATTTTTGTAAGAATTGTCATACCCTATAATATATCAAAATAGAAGCATTATTTCTTTAAGGAAAGACTATATGAAGGAAACTCATTTTAAAAGGCACAGTATTTATCTGCATTTATATTTCTAGTTTAGGCATATTTTTTTTTTTTTTGCAGGTGCAGGCATAATTAAAATCTAAGGATTATCTGAGGAATACTTTCCATTTTCTGATTTTTAAAATACTAACTTAGAAATAAATCCTTCAATGTAATAAATTGTATCCACTATTGGAAAAGACCAGTTTATTTAAAGGATATACTGATTTTTGCCACTAAAGACAATGTAACTATTTTTAATTTAAAAAGGCGGAGAATTTTTTTTTCCTCTGGGTAACTTAATTGTTGACATTATGAATACCTTTTTTATTGTTGTTGTTAAGTTAAAAACACCTGATATCTCTTTTTTTCCCATGTATTCAATTTATTCAATGTTAATTTAGTATTAGTTTGGGGAAGGAATATATTATGTACTCTTGGGAATTAAAAGACACGATTTAGGGGCGCATGGGTGGCTCAGTGGGTTAAAGCCTCTGCCTTCAGCTCAGGTCATGATCTCAGGATCCTGGGATCAAGCCCTGCATCGGGCTCTCTGCTCAGCAAGGAGCCTGCTTCCTCTTTCTCTGCCTGCCTCTCTGACTACTTGTGCTCTCTCTCTGTCAAATAAATAAATGCAATCTTAAAAAATAAGACACAATCTAATATGCAAGTATTCTAATAAAGTACAGTGCTGTTTAGCATTAGGAACAAAGAAGTTTCAGGTGCACTGTTTGCAGGTGAAGTCTGGGCAGATCTCATAATAAAAGTCACACTTCAGAGTTAGTAAATAGAGTTGCAGAGAGGAAGAAGGATTCTGGTAGAACCAAACAGTCTAAAACATGGAATGTGTTCATGATATGACAAGCCCTTGGAATAGTAGTCCTCGCTTGTAAGGACGTTGGTATGTGCAGAATAGAGTGAGAGTACATTTGGAAAGGATATTTGGTGTAGATATGGAGAGCTCTGGCTGCTTGCTGAAGGAGTGCAAACACCTTTCTGAAGGCAGGAGGGAGATGGGAAAGTTTCTGAGCACGAGTGTGACAAGAGTGAATCTGAACATTAGGATAATTAATGTGACAGCTCTATACAGAGTGGGCTGTTCAGGTAAACAGTGAAGAAAGTGAGAAGGAATTTAGAGGCTGTTGCAATGTCAGAAAAAAGGAAAGGAGTTGGATCTGAAAGAAACAGCAAACATGAGAGATACAAGAGGGAGAATCTACAGGGATTGACATCTTGCCTTGGAGAGAGGAAGGGAAATGCAGGTGTTGGAGGGAACAACACTTTCAAAATTGGACAAAATAGTAGAATGGTAGCACATAGTGTATGAAATTAACTGAGAATTCCGTTTGAGCGTCCGTATGACTGAAGTTCTCAGAATGCTCCCATTTTCAATGACTGGTCTCATCTGGTGATCATTTCCCAGCTTCCAAATTATATGTAAAACATTATTTTTAAAAATATATATTATATATGACATATATATTATACATAATCTTGACACATACTTTTGCAGAGTAAAGTATTTGAAATCAATTCCAGCATTCTCCTCCATAAATCAGGACTTCCTTTAATTTTCTCTATCCTATACTTAAAAAATGTGATACATTGCTTAAGGAATATGATGATTCATCAAATTTGTTTGCATGGTTCTTTTAAACCCATTACAGTCTTATTATTAAGTTTGTCATTTTTTTCTCCATAGAAATATATTAACAGAACTCTGAAAAGCTCATTTTCTCATAAAGTCTGTTTTCAACTACAGGCTTTCCCTATGATAAAGCAAAATACCTCAGAATAGGTTTTAGGTAAAGTCTTAGATGAGATTATGAATTAGATGAAATGTATCACTGACAAAACTTGGAATTTTTCTGTAAGTATACTAATGAATACAGTTATGAAAATTGTGAATTACGGTGTTCGTACTGGGGAGTCATGATTCCCTTTCTCTCCTTTCCCCTTTCCTTCTGCCAGTTCCTCCCGTCTCCTCATCTCACGCCACTTGGGCTTCTCCAACTCTGTCAGACTCTCTACCCCTCCCCTCATACCCTCTCTCTGACTTGTTCTTGCCCCTGGCCTCACTACTTTATCCTTTTCTTTTATATATTTTTTATCTTTTGCTATGAAGTGTCCCTAAGAACATGCACTTCCTCTTACTGCAACATCAATATCCTATGTGGTTCACATTAGGACTGCAAATGTATGAATTATAGTATTCATTATCGTTCAGAAAGATTTTTATTCTAAACGGGCATATTGTGCTTCAAGGCAACGATAATATCTTAAAACACATACACACAAAAGTGTACATGAAAACTTCCATCTGAAAAAACTTACATTGCTCAAAAAGGAAACTGAGGAAAGGCTTTATTTTTTATTCATTTATTTAGCTTCTTTAAAATTCCCAGTGATGGGGTTTTTTTCACTGATTGTTAGGCTAGATGCAAGAGATAATTTTTTATTATCATATATTATAAAATGATTATCCTTTTGTTAAGTTTGAAAGTTAAATTGATTTTTTAAACTCACAGATTAATCATCTTTTGCAAAATGTACATCATTGATTATAAACAACATTCTCCTGAACAATTCTACTTCCCTTTAAAAGGCTTCAAACTGCAGTTGGCTAGATCAAATGTTCACAAACTTTATAAGTAGTAGGCTATTATGTCTTTACTATGTTTAGTAAATGATGAAATTATTTGATCAGATTTACCTACCATCTTATTAGAAAAGGGTAGGAGATAAGTCATTTGCAGACTTAAAAATGAATGTTATATTAGAATAATAATAGCTTATGCAAACCTCTTAATAAAGGAACAGACATCATAATTTTACAACAGCACAGGAATAATAAAATAGATAATTCTACATAGGAATTAATTGAATGTAAGAACACCATTAAGTTTCATTAGTAACATGTGCTTTAAGTCTTTAAAATATCTTGAGATGTCACAAATTTAATACGCAAAATTTTGGTAATCTGATCCTCAACTTTGTGCTATTTATCTTTTATCTGAGGAGCTATTAAAAAATTCACTCTGTTCATGTAGTGCAAAATTTTCAAAATCTATTTTCACTGACACGATTGGTGAGTGAATGGCTTACCTTTAGTACATGGCACTAATCCTACATATATGAACAATCAGCATATCATTGAATGAAGGACATTGTAGGTTGAAAGGCTACATAATCATAAAACACATTAGAGCCCTAGATCTAAATATTCATATTTCAAAACTTCAAAATTTCAAAATGTGTGATTTCTTGGCTTCATTATTTAGCACATTAAAAAAATGTGTCTTAAGCAAGTTGTAAAATAGTCATATTGTAAAAATACAGATGAAATGTCTATATTAATTCTTAAATGATCCAGTATACAATGTCCCTTAATGTTGCCACATGCTCAATGTAATTAGGCTACAGGAAAACAAATTATTGGAAAATTCAACTGATACATTCAAGCAATGAACTAATGGATTATCAAGAAGTCAAAACTACATTGCATAGTTGAAAATTAAGTTGTAATTGAACCCTTAGATCCACAGTAGTGTATGATTTTGTTTCACTGAATTAAATGAGTGTATACTTAAAATTTCTGTAGTTTGTTAGATACTAAAGGTGTCATTTATATCATAGAGACAATTATAGTACTTTTAAAAATCTGTGACAATATGAATATGTAAAGATTATGAATATGCCAGATAATTCTAGCACAATTTAACCAAATGCTGAATTAAGCATTTATCTTTCATGTAATTAGTGCTATACATAAGAAACCCTCATCTTTTAACGAATGCTTATGTCCTAAGTAGGGAAGACTATGATCTTTTCCTGTATGCAGTAAATATACTAACAAATAGAATACATTTCTGAGACTTCTTTTATTTTCCTACTCATTTCTACTCATGAAATATGAGCTTATTCTCAGATATAGCACAGTATTTCATTAATATAATAATTAAACATGCTATAACCTCATGTGATCACTTTCTTATGCTAATTAAAGCAATTTTAAGGTTGATGAAGAAGTTGACATTACTATGTCAAACCACACAAAATTAAATTTAAAATTAAGATCATGAATAAGTCATGAACATGTTTGAGCAAGATTCTATTGCCTTGTTTCAAATTATGACTTGTTTCCTTCCCCACCCCACCCCACCCCACCCCACCCCCGCCATGATCTCCCAAAGAAAAAGGTTTTACCAGGTTATCTGTTGGACATCAAGTATGAAAGACTTCCCCAGTGGTCCCTAGCCTGAAGTAGAAGATTAAGTACCCACAATATTTTGTTTGGAACCGAGCGAGAGTGCATGTTTAGGAAATCAATGATGTTCATGATTACAGTTGCTTGGGATTAGGGCACCATACTGAATTAAATCCGAGAAGCATTTTAAATATTGCAGTGCTATTTTTCTGTTTTACTGAATAATTGGTAACACTAGGTTACAAGATTTGTAAGCTCCTGAGTTGCTATATTTTTATAGGGAAAAGGTTCCCTTTCATTCAAGCTTAATAAGCTTGGCCTCTATCAGCTTTTCTCACATCAGCCCAAGTGTCACATTTGGGTTGGGGGAAGCTTGTTAGCAGTAATTACCAGCCGTAGGTTCTATTATTTGCCAAAGTAATTTTCACCACTAAGTACCACCAAAACTGCCTCAAGCCTTTCATTTTTTCCCTTCCTCTTGCCTTCCTTTGCTTTCTTTTAAGTTAGTGCATTTTCCCATGATACTGCTCTCTGTGGTGTGGGACAAGGCAGAGGCCAGGCGCTGGGTATCAGTGTGCTCTTGAGACGAGGGGTCAGGCCTAGCGAAAGCCTTTCACAAACAGAGCCTGAACTCTATTAGAGATGCAAATCCACTCTCTGAGTAAGGATTGTTTCAGCCACATAATGGAGGCCAAGGAATTCCACTGCAGCTCGCTTTTCAGCATGGGCCCTTTGTCTGCGTCTTAGCAAATTTCAGCAGCCTGTTTAAACTCCACCTATTGTCCCCTAGGCTTCATTGATTTCTCTGCCTGCCACCAACTCACAATGGGCTGATATGAACATCTTTGTTACTGCTTTTGTACTGTATATCAGAGTAATGTTTCAGCAGATTGAGGCCTAGGAGGAAGAATTAAACCTGTACTACACAGAGCATGATGAATTGCAGGATTTACATATCATTTTGAGACTTTGGGCGGGGGCGGGGAGTGAGCGGGAAAGGTCGTTGATGAATGCTGTTGTGTCTCAAAGGATGTTGTCCAAAGACAGAGTGACAGAAAAGGAAGTGATTTAGATAGTCCCTGACAGCTTAATACACAGAATACAGACAAACAGTGAAAATTCACAGGCATGCTGTCCTTTTCCTATATAGAGTATATTTGATGCTGAATCTCATGTAGTTCAATGAAGGAACTTTATGTGATAGTCTCATAAAGTTCTCTGTTTCAGAAATACTGATATTTTAGATCTCATATTCTTGGTTGACATGAAAACTTCCCCTGTTTTGGGACTTCTCTCATGTTGGAAGCAAATTTTTCCATGTCAGTAGCTGCAGTGACTTCTGAAACATATCACCACTTTATTTACACCATCAAACATTCCTTATCTGTTTTTAAGGTTTTTCTAAGTATATAAGCTTTCTAAAGACATATTCAAGTGGTCTATAAAGTCTGGAATAATTTTCCTTCCAATATTGAGGACAAAATATCCATTTGTACATCCTTCCACTGTGGCCAATTTTAGCTTGCTATTGTGAAGTCACTGAACGTGGAGCTGAGAAAGGAATGTACTCAACTGGCTTCTGAGAACTTCACAAAACCAGAAGGATTTGGTTACTTTTTTTGGTTACTATTTTGTTATAAAATATTAGCCTTCTCAATGATCTTACGAACTTGAGTAAATGGTGCTATAGGAATGTATGGATGGTTAGATAATGGTGCTTAAAATGCAGTAATAATAGTGGGCTACCATCTAAGAGCTGTCACTTGTATGGTCAACATAATTTATCTGTACATTATTTTTTTCCTTTATCTTTTTTTAATCAGTATCTTTGGGCTCTCTTTGCTGTGTGACTGGCATCAAAATGAAGGAGTAGAAACGAATCTGAATAGATTCGTTCCATATACTTCACATTTCAAGGGGTAGATCGGGCAGAAGAATTTTTTCGTTTCTTGATTCAAAGACAAGAACCATTTATTTTTTGAGTTCTTGTGAACAGACTTAAAGGTATGTTTACTATTTATATGCACAGTAAGATCGCCAGATCCCACATGGATAGCTTTTTATAAAAGAGTATGAGATTAAGAAAAAATGTGTTTTTTTAACATCTCAAGGTGAGATCTAGCACATTAAAGAAAGCAATCTAACTCTAAAACAGCATTTCTATCTGGAAAATGAAAGTTCAATGAAGAAAAAGTAAAAAAATGTTGCATTTCAAAAATATTTTCTTACATGGTTACAATGAATTTTGTATTACTTCAGTTTTAATTCAAAAACTCTGTGGTAGGGGGACCAGGGTGATTCAGTCAGTTTAGCATCTGCCTTCATTCAGCTCAAGTCATGATTTCAGGGTCCAGGGATCAATCCCCCACATTGGGCTCCCACTCAGCAGGGAGTCTGCTTCTCCTTCTGCCTGCTGCTCCCCTTGCTTGTGCTTTTTCTCTCTCTGTCAAATAAATAAATAAAAATCTTTAAAAAAACAAAACAAACAAAACCTCTGTGGTTTTATTGTATTATGTTGAAGGTTTAGCTAAGCTCCTCCATGGTATTGCTGCCTTGACTTCCATTTTGTTTAGCCCATCAGCCTACAGAGTCCTTGAACTGACACTAGCACCTCCCGTGACAACAGCCTGCAGACTCACAGGCAAATGTTAAGCTCCTGATTTGAGCTGCCAGTAGCCCTCATGATCAACAGTACCCCCTGCCTTTTAGAGTCTTCTCCTTACATGCTCCTTAGACTCCCAAGGGGCTTACCCATGCCCTGGTCTTTAGGTTTGAATTTATCAATCTGGTTTCAGTCCAGGAAACTCAAAACACTCTTCTCATAGACCTTAATCAAGATCTATGTCTCAAGTCTTTCCTCTCTAGCTGCACTCTGCCTTGATCTCCCCATGTGATCCCTCAAGACAGGCCATATCCTTCCTCTAGGATCTGTGAGTCATAAGCTTCTCTATTTCAGTGTCTCCTACGGCTCAAAACCTGGTACCCTCATTCCACTTAACAAGTGTTAATTTGATAGATCCATAAATACCAAAAATATAGTTAATTAGGTTACAGATATAATCAGACAATATAGGAATATATGGCGTCATAATTACTCCTGCTATAGTTTATTAATCATGTTAACTTTTTAAAAAATCCTATAAAATCCTTAACAATAGGAACTACTCCTTATATAGTTGTATATTCATCCTGCACCCCACCTCACAGCCCCTGCCCACAGTATGTATTATTGTGTGAACCATATCTTTTAAAAAAAAATTTTGAAGTACAGATGATTATTTTCATTACTTTAAGAGAGAGAAGTTCTGCACACCTGGAATAGTCCATCAGTAGAGAAGGTAGTTATAGATCACTTTTTGCTTTAGATAGTTTTTGAGTATTTGAACAACCTGTAGAACTTAATTCTACGGGCACTACTAATATTTGCATTACTTGACATCTTAATGGAAATCTCTTCACTCTTTGTCTTTTGAGTTCATTCTCCTCATTGTTAGCATTTCCTAATGCTTCCTTTTTAGCAGTATTTTATGCGGTTGTCTTGGCACCTGATCAGAAGAGGAAGGCATAAAATTCATACAATTCTCTAACCTTGTTCTCATTCCAGAGACAGATCTCTCCTTAAGGACCAATTTCTGAGAATTCAGACACCTGGTTTCTTGAAGAGAACCCCGGAGGACAGCTCCTAATCATCTCTCAGCTTTCACACACAAATGGAATACGATTTTAAACTTTTTAAAAGACATTAGTATTCAAACTCATAGTTTGAATCTTTATATAAATTCTGAAGAAACATAGACTCTTTGAGCAGAATTTCCAGTAGAATCCTGAAACTGAAAACTGCTGTCTTAATTTTAATGAGAGAATCTCAATTTCGACCCTACTTTGGGATGGAATAGTCCATGTATTATCTAGGTTTATATGAAATTACTTTTGTAAAGTACAACAATACCACATTATCATAACCCCATAAGCATTTATTTAGTGGCTCCTATAGGTGAGGTAGTATGGATGCCACAGTGACTATCAGAAATAACTGTGATTAGCAACAATAATTTATCTAGATTATTTCATCTTGTGTTAATGACCATATCTACAAAACTAACTTCAGAATCTCTTTTTCAGGTTGGAAACAAATTGTACTTTAAGACAGGTTAAAATTAAGCATCAATTTTTTTGCTTTTAGATGTGAAAGAAATGACATGGCAACCATACTTTTCACAGTCACTCAGCAAATAGTTATACATTTGAATATTTCCCTATTTCCCTTCTGACCAACTATACTCAGACTAACATTCTATATCATTCTTAGGAGAGCCCTAAATTCTGATATCCTTCCACTTACCATAAATAGTGTTCCTGCTTATAATGTCCTCCAACTGCCCGCCCAACACTTAGAGATGATGGGTCGGCATGAATTTGCCACCTAAGTTGGTTTGCTCCATTTCATGTAAAAACAAATTCAGTCCTATACATTGACAGCGCTTTATCCATTTGTCTTTTGATGTGAGACTATAAAAATAGGGAGGGTTCTGAGGAAATTAAACTCCTGGGCTCCACATTTAGATATACCCTATTGACCTATCGAGAGGTATCTGGCATCTTGGCATCTTAGCTCTGTGCCAGAAAACTAAAAAGCCAACTTTAAGGAAAACGGACTTGTTTTCCTTTTGACCTGAGTACATTTTTTTTCCTGCTCTGCTGTCCATCAGACACATGCATTTCCTAAAATGCTTACCACAGTGAATTATTTAGTTGAAAGTTTCTAAATTTCTTTGATCTCTTCAGATAACTCGCACTGAATAAAGATATTATGGTAATAATTAGTGCCATCTTCATCATATAGTAATTATACAAAGAATAATAAGGAGCCAATCCTTTTAAATGCAAGGCATTTAAGTTCACCCAAATTCTTTGTAAATACATTCATGCACTATGCCCGCTTTCCTCAGGAAGACTCAGTTTTGTTTTTTTTTTGTTTTTTAAGGAGCTTATTTATTTATTTAATTGACACAGAGAGAGAGAGACAGTGAGAGAGAGAACACAAGCAGGGGGAGTGGGAGAAGGAAAGCAGGCTTCCTGCGGTGCAAGGAGCCCGATGTGGGGCTCTATCCCAGGACCCTGGGATCATGACTTGAGCTGAAGTCACCCCACTGGGGAGCCCCAGGAAGACTCAGTTTCAATTACAAGAGTGAATATATTTATTCATCAGCACACAAAAACCTACCAGATAGGTTAACCAGTAAGCGACATTTCCTTTCTTGGAATATATAATAAGCTTCTCACAAAAAGACTTATGGAACTCTTCATGATGGATGTCCTTGTCGTTTTGTAGCTGTATCATCGTTTTTTTGTGAATTTGATCTATCTACATTACACTATCGCTGAAGACCCATGCTTTACGGTGGCAACTGTCACATACTTGGTCTCAATCTTGTACATCCCCAGAATTCTAATTTTGAACATTCCCCAATTAAAATAAACTTATGCTCTACTAAATCTTAGCCTGCTATAGGGAAAGAATCAATGAGAATGTTTCCTGAGATACAGACAATTAATTACCAGACTCTCTCTTAGAACTGATTTTAGGAAAACTCTACCTTTAGTGTCCCAGGCTTGGTACTAATGTATTTGAGTCTGTATGAAGTAAGGACTCTTTTATGACTCTTAAAACTCTCTTTTCTGAGTCTTATTTGATAACTAATGTGAAAAATATGCCATAAATATTATATATTTATAATTATCAAAATTTATGTGAATTATCCTCCCCAGACCATTTATTATTTGATTTGACCCATGACAAAGTAACACATTTATTTATTCTGTTCACTGTGAAGGTAACTGAAATAATCACCTGATAAATTACTCTGTTTTTTTATATTCTACTTAGACAACAGCTTCCATTCTTAAGCCTTAACTGTGTAAAGCTACTTTCTCTTTCTGAAAACTTGTTCTCTAGTTTCCTATTCAATCCCTTGCCACTTAATAGGGATGTTTTCCTGTCTTTTCAACTCCTTGACACAGAGTAGAGATGTTTTCTCATTTTGTCACCCGATTCTTTCCTATGTGCTTTGTGATTTTTGCAATTAGATTTGGATGAAAAGTTTCTCATTTTGGAGGGGATGCAAGAATGAAGGGGAAGGTCAAGGAAAAAAATGATTTTAGTTTCTCATATAGTTTTTTTTATTATTTCCCTCTCATGGTATACCTTAAAAGTTACTTATAATTATAAATTTAGTCCTGTAAAAGCAGAGATAATCTATTCATACACTTTACTTCATGATGTCCAACACTTAATATTTTAAAAGCAGCTCCAGAAAATTACATAGATGTATATTGGTTTTTATTCAAAATGTGTTATGTTTTTGGAGTAGCAAAGATTTTAATCAGCAGATTTAAAAAATAAAAAGCATGCATAACTATTTCATAATGAGATAAGAACATTTTAATACCAGCCCTATATACATTAATATTTTATCAATAATTAAAACATCAAAGGTCTTAGAAACAAATGCAAGAGCTTAAATAGAAATCCTTGTAACAGATGCTTCTTTTTGCAAGGTATGATGTCAGTTGTCTCAGTAATTAAGAGGAGCAATTCTTTGAGCTGGGGGTGGGGGAGGGCTCCTGACTGTGGCTGTGACTTGATCCTGGGATGCACTGGTATGGGGACCACTTTGGTTTGCAGAGAAAAACAATGAAAGATCTCAGATAGTGTCTTGCCCAACCTTCTTATTTTATGGGATAGAAAGCCAAGGAAACTGAAGGTTAAGTATCCTAATAGACATGTTCTTTATGAATGACAAAGAGTATAGCGGAAAAGGGGTAGACAGAAACTATTTTCTATTGACCACCTACATTTGTTAGGCATTGTGCCAGGCGCTACGTATGTTTTAGTTTATGTAACCTTCATAACTCCACGAGGTAGGGTTTTTCTTCTGATTTTACAGAATGAGAAGTATCTATAATAAACATGGTCAGCTACATAATTTGTGGGCCCTAGAACAAAATGACAATGCTACGTCTATCGTTCAAAAAGGGGGAGAAGTTTTCCTTTCTCCTGCAGTTTCTCTGTTGACCTGTCGTGGTGTTGTTGTTTTTTTTTAATTATTTTTTATTAACATATAATGTATTATTTGCCCCAGGGTACATGTCTGTAAATCATCTGGGTTATCGTGGTGTTTTGTTTTGTTTTTTTTAATTTGCTATTTAGCATCACATTCTTCGAGACGGGAATGATGTTCTTTTTTGCTTAATTGTTTAATGTCTGACTTCCCTAGAATATAAGTTCCAAGAGATCAATATTAGGCCAAGTTAATTTTTTTTTTTTATAAACCTTCCTGGGACAGATTCAGAGCAAATAGATTTATATGAGGTTGTAAGTTCTGATATGTTTCGCTTGACTTAAGCATTGCCTCCCTAGCAGCTAATGATGGCACTCATCGTGTAAGACAAATTCCTCAAATGTGTTCAATCTTAGGACTCACTTAATTCACTTGTAAAAACTATTCTTATTTTCGATTTCCCAGACCAATGAGCTTTTAATAAATTTGGTCAACCAGAGGGTCATTTTCAAATGGAAATCATATCGTAATACACCCTGAATAAGCCATTCTGATGACTTCCTACTCCACACAAAACAAAATGTAAATCCCTTGCTCTGGCCTACAAACTCCATATGTCAGTTCTTTTTAACTTTCTCTCCCACCACCTGCTTCCCGGCTTGTATGCTCCATCCACAGGACTTTTAAATGTCCTGTTCTTTGTAAATGCCAAGCTTATTTCTGCCTTTGTATTTGCAAATCTGTGTGGCTGGAAATATCTTTCTTCTGATCCCTTCACGGAATTCACTTTCTGGTCATTTAGGTCCCTCCCATTATTATCTCTTATAGAGCCCTCCCGCCCTGACCACACAAATTGAAACCGTCCCTTTATCATGTCACTGTCCTTCATTTTGTCCTGTTAACATGTTAACGTATCACCATCTGAAGTTATCTTGACTGGTTATTACTTAATAATTTAATACCTTATCCAGAATACAAGCAACAGGAGATCACAGAGCTTTGATTAGTGTATATCAAATCAATAAATATAAATGTGGGCTTTACCCCATTCCTAAATGCCACTCCACCCTTCACACCCACCTTAATATTTCTGAGCTTAATTTTGAAGGGAAGATAATGACATTTTCTGATCAACATCTCATCCCCACATAGTTCTGATCAGAATGTTTAAACATCGAACAGTATGATGGTTAAATATTAACCATTTGTGCTTCTAAACCTATCACACTCAGGGTAAAATATTCAGTGTTCTCTATTATCATGATTGAGTTTCAAAAGGGCTGGATTGGAGAGTAGAGATGGAGTGAAGATCAGATATTCAATCAGATTATCCACTGCTTAAATTGCTTGCTAATAACTGCACTAGTAGCTCTCTGGTCTAAATGTGTTCCTGACATTATCATTTGAGAAAATGAGCTTTGAAATATATTGAAAGTTTTCCAAAATCTTGGATGTGTTATCCTTGCATAATGTTCTTATTATTTATTTCTTTGAGGTGCTAACTTGTAATATTTTAAAATATGGTCAAACTACATTTGAAACCTGAAACCTGAAATAGCTGATCTTTTATGTTATATAATTAATATGGATTTATCTAAAACAACTAACAATTAAGCTAAAAGTAGAAGAAATTTACAATGACTCATTTTCTCACCAAATAAAATCACCACCATTGAAATTTTCATATATCCCATATACATGCAAGTCTGAAATCCATATACATGGAAGTCTGAAATCAGCATGGTTGGGGTTTGGTAAGACTCTATTCCTAGCTTGCAGGTGGCTGTTACTCACTATGTCTTCACATGGCAGAGAGAGCTGGAGAGAGGAGAAGAGCGAGAGGAGGAGGGAAACATGGAGATAGAGAGGGTACAGACAGAATGTGAGTGTGAACTACCCGGTGTCTCTTAAAAGAACACTAATCCTATTGGATCAGAGCCCCATCCTTTTGACCTCATTTAATCTTATTTACCTATAAAGGTCACATCTGTAAATCTCTCAAAATAATCACATGGGGAACTGGGCCTTCTATATATGATTTTGGGGAAATAATTCAGTCATTAACATTTTTATAACAAGCAAAATTAAATTAATGTATCTCTGTATTGTTTTAAAAATCTCAGAAAATGAGATTTATATTTTTTCTAATAGTCTGAACAGTGTGTAAGAGTGGGTTGATAAGACTTTTCTAATACAAAACAAGTAATATTTATAGGAGGTTTGACAAGGGAAACAGGTTCAGAGAGTCATAGAAGTTCACCAAAGTCACACACTATCATCAGAGAAACACATAAACTCAAATATTCTAAATACAAGGTCTGTACAATGTCTAGTTTTCACACTTGTAGAATAGATCAACAACAACAAATGCATAAAATGAAGTCAAATAAATACAGTATTCTTACATGCCTCTATGGAACATTACATTGGCTTGACTATAATCATCTATTTGTACCAAGATATCTCCTCTTTTCTCGGGGTTATTATTCAAATATTCAAGGGCCTGTCTCTGTTACTGTACCATCCTATGTATTCTGTTGCATTTGATAATGATCTCAGACTTTGCTGTCATAAAATGTTTTTTACGTGCATATGTTGTGCCTAACTTAAATTAACATATAGACTTACTCTTTCTCAGAACAATAACCCAGTGCAGAATGCTATGCTAATTTCATGAAATAAACTGCAAACTTTGTCCTAGATTTTCTCTTATCCATATCTCCCTAAAAAGAGTTCTCTTTTTATTAGCCCACGGTGATATCCCTGATGCTATAATTCTGAAATGACACACAAAATGGAATATGTAATTTCTTCCCAGAAAATAAATCTTCAAATAAATAAATAAATAAATAAATAAATAAGACTTCTAAAAGGCTCTACATTTAGTAAGCTCAGATATGATGGAGGTTGATTATTGGTTCTGCCCTAAAGAAAATGAGCTTATTTTGAGGGAAGACATAATCCTCTTTATGTGTTTGCTAGATGGAATTCTAAGTATATTTAAATGACATGATTTTAAACTAGATAGCAACTGAGAATGTAAATGGATTTTGTTCTAGTATCTTTCTTCTAAAGATTGAGTTGAAAAAAATTTAAACTCTTTCCAAGCATGAATATTAAAAAAAATAGAAATGAGCACATTTTTACAACTCTTTGAGGATTACGTTCCTTGTAATTGTATATTTTCTCGTAAAAATGTTACTATAATTTCATTTATATTTCTTAAATAAAGGGCCTAATTATACTAATGAACATTCATAACAAACAGTATTAAGTTGGTACAGCAGCACTTATACAGATATTTAAAATGATTAAATGATGAGTGTTTCTATTATTCATTTGTCTTGCTATAATAAAAGTGCTTGGTTTTAATTATTCTATATAAGTCACTGAGTGCAAAATACAGTAGGAGAACATAAATGAAGCCGAAACAAACTCCCTATCTGTGGATAATCTAGGACAATTGGAGACCTATAGCATGCATATAAACTATACTAAATGGAAAATAATGCCTATCATGAGAAATTTAAGAATTAATGGAAGTGATGATGGAAAAGAGGAAGAAGGAACATCTAGCTTGAAGAATAGGACAGCTTGTAGAGTGACATTTGTAATTGGTCTTAAACATGGAGGAAATGTGGTCATTTAGAGATTGTGGAAGACAGGGCATACAAGTGAGGAATGGAAATGGGAAAATAACAATTATTGTTTGTAACTGAAGTAAAACTAAAAATTGCATATTCCACATTCTTAAATTTACAGTTTATTTAGACAAATGAAGTGAATGATGGGGACGGAAAACATAATCTGTAGCCTGGGTTGAAGAGGAACTTGAATTCAAATATTGGTTGCTCTGGGATTTGTGACCAGAGAAACAGAGAGATCTCACATGTGTGCTAAGAAAATTAAGCAATGAGCATAGTGTCGGTTTTATGTGATGACAAAAGAGACAGAGCAGACAAGGTGAAAAACTATGGAGTCATCCTGGGGAAGGTAATGGCAGCATGATCTCTTGTGGAAATCTTAAAATTCAAAAACAAAAAACAAAAACCTTTTCTAGTGAGATGCATGGCTATAACAGAAAGCTCAGTGCCAAAAATGATGATACTTACCCTTCCACTAACAAAGAAAAAATTTAAAGATAATTTCAAGGTTCAAGAAACTAACCTAATCTCTTTAACAATGAGCAAATAAAGAACAAATTTGGGAGAGGGAGGATGGACTCTTTAGAGAATGCCATCCAGATGCATCTGTTCTGACAAACAGCAGCCACCATATATGAATAGAAGATTGACCAATATATTTTTTAGATTTTATATATTTATTTGACAGAGAGAGAGAGAGAGATCACAAGTAGGCAGAGAGGCAGGCAGAGAGAGAGGGGGAAGCAGGCTCCCTCCTGAGCAGAGAGCGCCATGCAGGGCTCAATCCCAGGACCCTGAGATCATGACCTGAGCCAAAGGCAGAGGCTTTAACCCACTGAGCCACCCAGGCGCCCTAAGATTGACCAATATTATATTTATGAATGTCATCTTCCTAAAAAGAGATGAAAAAACAAAAGGATAAGTCTATCCACAGCTGTTAATGATTCACTGCCTAATTACAACATAGGCAGTCTGCACTCTCGGTTAATTGTGTTAACTGAAACTTGTATGTATAGGAACTGTGTCTTTGCTTTGCATGGCTACCATACACGTGAGTTGCACTTAACACAGCACTGTGCAAAGCCATGATTGCCTATTTATGGGTGAATTACACACAGCTGTTATGGACATTTATTTGATTATTCTGGCCAAGTATATACTGTCCTGCTAATACCTGTAATACCATAATTTGCCAAAGGGACTTTATCTAGTGAACATGAAGTATGTATCGCCCTCTCAGAATCAAGTGGGAAATAAGTGAGGAGGAAATAAGAGTAAGTTTATTGAATTTTTATTCCTTTCTGGATTTCCATATATTTATAATGTTTTAATTACTATTTATGGGTGTTTACTATGTGTCACAGGACTTCACATATGCACCACCATGTCATGTGTTTTTCGAAGCAATTTTGTTTAGTAGATATTGTTACCTCTATCCTACAAACACGAATGCTGTGGTTCCGAGAGCGGGAGGTGCCAAACATCAGAGCTGTACAGTAGATGGGTATGACTGGATTCACATGGATACTCATTTTATGGCCCACAATTAAACACCAATTACCTTGAATTCCTTTTTGTTCCTAGAGGGACTAAATTAGTTCACTGCTGAGAGGAAAACTGATCTGTCCTAGAGAACAAGCCAACTACCACTTAATTTGGTATCAAATTTATTTTTTTTTCCTAATGCACTCGCAAAGTCCAGATTTTGCCACAGAAAACAATATTTAGTAGGCTGACTTCAAAGAAGTCTCAGGGTGGCATTTTATTACTTTACTGAATTTATCAGATGCAGGATCTGACCTTAAGCTGTGGATGCTCTGAAGCTGGATTCTGTTAATATGTGACCTGGGTTAATAGCTCTGTTAGGAATGGGCAGGGGGGAACATATTAACTGAGCCCAAGAGAGATTTACATGAAGCCAGGATTCCAAATCACTAATTTATAATGAGAAATTATTATATGATCTTACTTTTCTGGTAGATAAGACAATTATGAAAAAAATCAACCATAAGAAGTTTAATTTTATAAGCATGGAATCAGAGTTAAGGGATTTAGATTATTCAAATATTTCATAATATTTGCTAGCATAACTTTGCATATCTATTTCCCAGACAGAAGGTTCTGCCAAGGGAACTCAATTCTAAATACCCAATGTCTTCCTGAGAAGTGTCTAAATGGATAATGGATATTTCTATTTCTGTAATTTTTTTCCCTTTTCGCTGCTTTCATGACTAGCCAGTCACCCTTTAAACATTACCTTTCTATGTTAATCTCTTCAGTCATCTCTTTTTTTTTTTCCACAGCAAAAAGTTATTTTATTTATTTTATTTTTTTTATTAACATATAATGTATTATTTGCCCCAGGGTACATGTCTGTGAATCATCAGGCTTACACATTTCACAGCACTCACCATAGCACATACCCTCCCCAATGTCCACAACCCAGCCACCCTATCCCTATCCTCCCGCCTCCCAGCCACCCTTAGTTCATTTCGTGAGCCTAGGAGTCTCTTACGGTTTGTCTCCTTCCTCATCCCTTCTTGTTTCATTTCTCTCCCCCACCCCCCACAAACCCCCGCAGTCAACAAAATCTTCAGTCATCTCTTAATGGCATTTGATGGATATTATGTGTGGATTCTACAGGGTAATTCTCAGATTGCAACTCTCTAGCAGTTTATAAAATTGCCAGCACAACCTGAGTTAACTCATACTTACACTTGCAACTTTCTATTACTTGCATTAAATTTTATACTATAATATTCTGTTTATTAAGAAAAGGTAATATCTCTATTTGTATGTCTCAAAGGAAGTTCAAACTCATTAGGAAATATTCATTACTTTCTGGCATACCTGCCCAAGATTTCCAGTGTGTACTTCGTCGGTGAATGAACCATCATCATCCAGCTTGAGCATACCATAAAACTGGGACAATTCTTTGACAATTTCCCTTCTTTCATCCCGAAACCACCCCCTATTCATTTGTCCAACAGATGATGCTAGAAAAATATCAATAAAATGCAAATAAGCCCCTTGTAATCATTAATACGGATTGTCATGGAGGAAAAGTATAGACAGACAATAAAGACTTAAACATGTCAGGAGTTGGTAAATGCTAGATCCTAAATAAAACTATGAGAGAACAGAATTATGTTTGAGAAGAGAGATGCTTTCATAGGCGGAGTGGTCAGGGAAGGCATCTCTGACAATCTGGCATTTAGACCTTTCTAAAGTTATAAAGAGATATTGACTTTATTTTTCTAAAAGATCTTATTTATTTGACAGAGAGAGAGAGAGAGAGAGAGAGAGAGAAAGAATAGTGTAGCAGAGGAAGAGGGGAAGCAGACTCCCATCTGAGCAAGAAGACCCATGCAGGACTTGATCCCAGGACCCTGGGATCATGACCTGAGCCTAAGGCAGATGCTTAACCAACTGAGCCACCCAGGCGCCCTGATGGTGACTCTAAGTCTTAAATCTTGATGGTACCTGTCTATTTTCTTCTGTATGGACATGAAACTGAACCTCTCAGATCTTCTCTGCTGAGCATACATGACCACAGCACGAAGTTGACAGGGATCCCAGCTGCTGTACTCTAAAATCATCACCCGTTAGGATCCCAAATTTTCTGGGAAATGCCCCCAGCCAGCAACTGAGCATTACAGGCATGCCAAAGTAGGTCCATTCCCAGGAGACACAAGATTCACTTAAAAGAAGACTAGCTTAAGGGGCGCCTGGGTGGCTCAGTCGTTAAGCATCTGCCTTCGGCCCAGGTCATGATCCCAGAGTCCTGGGATCGAGCCCCGCATCGGGCTCTCTGCTCGGCAGGAAGCCTGCTTCTCCCACTACCATTCCCTCTGCTTGTGTTCCCTCTCTCGCTGTGTTTCTCGCTGTCAAATAAATAAAATCTTTAAAAAAAAAAAGAAGACTAGCTTAAGAGCTTCCCATCAGTGATGTGAACACTGGGCTAAGACTTTACCATTCATGTTTTCCTGCCCTCTCTCCTTCACAAAGAAGTCTGATGACTCCTGCTACATCTCCCAGTTCTTTTCCCAGTTTCTTGCACATCTAATCTCTGCTTCTCTGAAGGCCTGGACTCACACATCTTATGAGTTCTCTCTGGCCCTCCTCACCCGACCCTTTCTCTGTACCTTGAGTGGTTCATACAATGAACATCTCACCTCATCACTACTGCTGAGAACCATGTAGTTTCATTCTGCTGCTCTTCAGAGACTCAAATCCATAATGGGCATTCAAAACTCAGCTTGGCTGTCCCAGCTCCATCTCAAACTTCTCTCCCTCTCCCTCCCTGTTCCAACTAACCTGTGCTTCTGCTCTGTGAATGTGCCTTCTCTCACTCAGCTGACACAAGCTTCTATATAGTCTATTCCTTTGGCCAGGAGTGCTCTGACTTCCCATTTTTCCCACGAAATTTGAGCAGGAAGCTCTTATGTAGCCCATGGTTTTTCTGTTCAGACTTGCACTGATCATCATTCTCCTTCATCTAAATCAGATTCCTCTAGTTTATCCTTTCAACTTCCCTAAAGAACATTTACACATTCATTAGCTTGATTGCCTTCAAAGACTGTCTCAGTTTGCAATTATGCATTTATTAATATGATTATTTGATTAATGCCCGCTTCCCCCACTGGGCTATAAGTTCACCTTTTTATCACTATTCTATCCCAGCATTTAGCTCAATATCTAACCTAAAGTATGCATATAATAAATATGTATTAAATGAAAAAAATGAATAAATAATCTTTCTTCCTAGGAAGTCAGATTGAACAGCATATCTTCTTAAAGCTTGATTTTTCTCAATTCTAAGTAATTGGAAACATCCTATATTAAAACAAGCATCTGCATCATGGGAATATAATAATACAAAATTTTAATAAAAAAAAATTTTAAGACTGTATATCAAACTGCAAAGACCTAAAACAAGTTTACTATGTATTGAGTACTCACACCATGATAGGCACTGCTAAGGACTCCACAAGCATTAACTCCTTTAACTTTCACAACTCTGGAGAAGAGTGGAGTAATCCTGTGATTTCCTCTTCTTCCTCCTCTTTCTTTTCCTTCTTCCACTTCTCCCTCTCATTTTCCTCCTCCTCCTCCTTCTTTTTCTTCTTCTTCTTCTTTTTTAATTTCCCGCTTCTTGATGTTGATCCTGAGGCTGAGGGATGCTAAGCCCACCCAGACATTTACCAGTGGTTATTGTGCAACAGAGCCAGGTTCAAGAGAGGTACGTTTTACTCCAGACCACATTCTCCTCATTACTGTATTATGGACCCTTTTAAAGGAATTTTGTGACTATCTTCTCTCATTCTGTGGATTGCCTTTTTTTTGGGAGAAGATAGTCACAAAATTCCTTTAAAAGGGTCCATAATAGATATTCGCAAATGACATTACTGACAAAGGGCTGATATCCAAGATTTATAAAGAACTCCTCAAACTCAACACCCAAAAAACAGATAATCGTGTCAAAAAATGGGCAGAAGATCTGAACAGACACTTCTCCAAAGAAGACATACAAATGGCTAACAGACACATGAAAAAATGTTCATCATCACTACTCATCAGGAAAATTCAAATCAAAACCACATTGAGATACCACTTCATACCAGTCAGAATGGCCAACATCAACAAGACAGTAAACAATAAATGTTAAACAATAAGTGTTAGAGAACCCTCTTACACTTTTGGTGGGAATGCAAGTTGGTGCAGCCACTTTGGAAAACAGTGTGGAGATTCCTCAAAAAATTAAAAATAGAGCTACCCTATGACCTTGCAATTGCAATACTGGGTGTTTACCCCACAGATACAGATGTAGTGAAAAGAAGGGTCATAGGTACCCCAATGTTCATAGCAGCCATGTCCACAATTGCCAAACTGTGGAAAGAGCTGAGATGTCCTTCAACAGATGAATGGATAAAGAAGATGTGGTCCATATATACAATGGAATATTACGCAGCCATCAGAAAGAATGAATACCCAACTTTTGTATCAACATGGGTGGGACTAGGGGAGATTATACTAAGTGAAATAAGTCAAGCAGAGACAGTCAATTATTATATGGTTTCACTTACTTGTGGAACACAAGGAATAACATAGAGGACATTAGGGGAAGGAAAGGAAAAGTGAATTGAGGGAAATCGGAAAAGGAAATGAACCATGAGAGACTGTGGACTCTGAGCAACAAACTGAGGGTTTTGGAAGGGAAAGGGGTGGGTGATGGGTGAGCCTGGTGGTAGGTAATAAGGAGGGCACATATTCATGGAGCTCTGGGTGTGTTGCATAAACAATGAGTCTTCGAACACCGAAAAAAAATTAAGATGTTAAAAAAATATAATAAAATAAAGGAATTTTGTGTTTCTTAGCTACGATCCCAGACTTTTAGGGAAAATAAAATTCCCTTCTGCTTTGGGAAGAACTTTGAAAACCACAGTATGCTTTAAGTTGCTTATGAGTTCTGGAAACATGGCACGAGGAATCATCACACTGGTGTTTTGTAAAAATTAGATGTAGTCATTCTACAAGTCTCCCCTGAACCCCATGAGCGGCTGAGATCCAAGTATCTGGTTTGTACAGCATGCTGGGCAGAAGTCTAACTCAGCTTTTGACACATTTTATTAGTATTTTCTGTCCATTGGTCTTTTCTTCCTTAGTCTGTAATTTCCTTAGGGAAAGTAGCAGGGTTGTAATGACAGCAAATATTTATTAGGGCTTTTGTTGGGCCAAATACCATATTAGACACTTTAATAAACTCAGTTAATTCTATGGACAACTTTACCTATGAGGTAAATGCTATCATATCCTCAATTTATAAGCCTAAGACAGCTGGTAAGTTTGATTTCAAATTTGTCCAATTTGGAGTTCATTCCCTTGCCCATTCAATAAGGTAGACCAGATTTTGGATTTTCAAAAATAATGACATATACTAGCACTTTGGTAAGAACAGATAGTCTCTCACATTCTTTCTTTTTCTCTCTCTACTCTTCTTTCCAGGCTCCCTGTGCTTCATACCCCTTACCGTGTGTGTGTGTGTGTGTGTGTGTGTGTGTGTGTGTGCGCGCACGCGCGTGTGTGTGTGTGCATGTGTGTGTGAGAGAGAGTGTGTGGAGAGTGGAGAGGAAAGAAAGAGAGAGGGAGAGATATTTTTAATTAAACTTTTTCTTTCTCAGATAGCCTTGTAATTTTCTACCAAGAGAATTAATCTGGAAATTTCTAGTAAAGGAGACCAACAAAAGTATGTACATATATAAAAAGAAAAGAAACAGGAGATTCTAACCTGAAAGATGGTTAAATTGTTAGGATTTTAAAAAAAATACAGGTTGGTCAGAAAAATATCTGGGCATTTAAAATTCCTAGGCAGATTACCTGAGGGGAAAAAAAGCTCTTTTTTTTTTTTCCCGGTAAGACTGACTCTTCATGAATGAAAAACCTAGAAAGGCACTAATACATATTTGTTTTTACTTTTAAGATCAGCTTTAGAAATTTGTTTTAAATGCTTGCTGAAATGTATAGCTTCTCATACTGTTTCAACACTCTTAGGATGTTTGTGATTTTTCATTTTATTTATCCTTTCTTATAGCAAATTAAACATTATGTGGACGTGAAGACCATGGGAAAGAAGTATAGGGTGATGTTCTTTTTCTGTTCCCAGAAACAAACGTAATTTTGACATAACTATAGTAGCAGAAACAAACAGGTACTTCAATGTTCTTACACTAACATATCATGTTCTTTATATTATGACTAGTGGAATCAATAGTTGATTGCAGGAAGAATTTCTCATCAATGTTTACATTTTTGGTAAGAACAGATAGTCTTTTACTTTTTTTCTTTCTCTCTCTCTACTCTTCTTTCCAGGCTTTACAAATGACAGTTTATGGCATGCAAAGCAAGGAGGTATTTCCCGTCTCCATTTATTAGTGAGCTGACTTCAAAATGAACAATTTCAGTAAGAGATAGATTTTTCCTCATAAATTTTATATTACTTTTTCCTTATGCTCAACAGTCTCCAGTATTTGCAAAGTAAATGGAAACTTAAAACACGTCAGTTGTCTTTCAGTTTAAATAAGTCACTGCTTTATTATGCATCTAATTATTAAGGTATATTTATGTACAACTCTCTGAAAAAACATCCACTGATCAGTGGTGGACTAAGGCAGAGAGAAGCTATAGATCGCTGAAATAGAAAAGAGCAATAAAATCTTTTCCGTGAGGGAACTTGTACCAAACAAGATGGTAATATAATTCAGTCAGAGTTAAGTGAGAGCAAGTGGCACAGTAGACCAGCGTGCCACGTCATATTGTAATGGCTTATGTGAAGATCTAGGTATCAACCCTTGACAGAAATACTTATTCGAATTGTGTCACCAGGATGGGAGATGCTGAATTGGGCTCTTTCACATTTTTAAGGTCTATTTCTAGGATGATGCACTTCTAGCAAAATTAACAGCTATGAAGAAACAGCCAGTGGTGGGTTGATTGGCTTGTTTGAGAGACCAACCTGACAAGGTAGTGATGCTGGAGTAGGATCCTCATACATCTTGTAGTTTTAATTAATTTCATTTTTTTCTTAACAGTAAATGGATGTTTTAAATGCCAGTCATATGAATCTCCGAAGAATATCTATGTACACTTGGAATCAAGAGAGAGAGAGAATTCCACGGAGTCTTTATAGTGGTTACCTGCAACGTTGTCACTTTGAAAACTTTAGGAGAAAAAAAAAAAAGAAAACTTTAAGAGGTAGGCAGCATTTCGGACTAACTTGTATGAAGAGCTGTCCAGAGAATTAGCAACAAGGAAAACCCCTTCATCTTTTGTGGAGGTCAGATGATGCCAGCTACTAAGGTTAAGGAGGCTCAATACGAAATATAAGAAAAATAGATGTGTCAAGTAAAAACACTGCAAGGAAATACAGATTTTGTGTGTGTATCGAGCATGTATTCAAATGCTAAGGAACTTCATACTTCCTGTTGAACCGTCAAATCATTCTAGAAAGACAGCTTCCAAAGACAAAATGTCAAGGAATGATAGTATAATACTAGCAATGGTATTCATCCAGAAAAAACCAAATATGTTGTCAGTATACTCTTTGGGTGCTTCTATAAGCAAGTCAAAAAATTTCTTCCAATATTTTCATGAAAATTGGACAGCATAACCTCTCCTTTCATTCTCTATGACTGGCAAATAAATATTTATAACTCTATAGTGATGTATCATAGATAATAGAAGTTTTTCATTATAAATGACCTTAGGAATGACCAGATCCTTACTTGTGAGTTGGGAAAAAATGAAAGTCAGAGAGATCAAGTGACTCACTCAAGGCATCACACAGATTTTTTTAGAGATGGGAGCAGAAAACAATTATATTTTTTCCCCTTAAAGTTCAGTGCTTCTTTTTGTATTACAACATGCCAAAGTTGATTTTCCAAATGAAAAAGAGACTGTGGTCATCTAAGAATGTAAAGCATGTTCGGATGAACACAAGCTAACTACTTACTTAAATTATTCACAATTCCAAAAACAAATGAAATAGATAAATTTGGGAACTTTATATATATATGAATAGATACATACATACATATGCTTGGTACAGAGGACCTAGCCTGCTCCAATGATTTGCAAATAAAAAGTTATCCTTTGTTTTTATTTAAACAATGTGCATGGATAAGTATCGGGATAGAAATTTGGTTAGGCAAGTGCACCAGCCATCAATGTGGCTGTTTGAAACTAGTCATTATTTGGAATCCTTGTAGGAAAAATATTATTTAAAGGTCAAAATTGAGTAACATATGCTGTATTTATCTCTGCCTATGATAATAACAGTAGACTAGACTTTAATTCCTCAAACATGTATGAAATATCTATAGTATTTCTCACTTTTATCCTAAGATACATGATCAAGTCTCTTTTTCACTTATTTGATTTTTGATTGGGTCCACACGATAGTGAGCTAATGTTTTGTTCTTTCCTAGATTCTCGTGACCAATGTTGAACATACTTTAAGAAAAGCATGTGGACTAAGATATTGATATCAGACTAGAAAAATATGTTATTATTTATAGGGGACCAGAAAATAGATAAATTAATAATATGGTTTCTCTCTCAAGAGATTCTGCAATTCTCTTTGAAGGATGGTACTCTTGAGGTCAAGGTCGTGGGCAAAGCAACACAGGAGAAATTCCTTTGCAGCTGCATGCTCTGGGCAGGCATGTGGAAAATAAACAGATGACTTCAATTTGCAGTGTCATTACTCACCCCATTCCTGACATTGTCCTAGCACAAACATACATACCATGAACAGCACAAGAGCTATATTCCCACATGCTTAAACTACAATATGTCAAAAAAGATTTGGAGAAGAAGGTGTTTGCTGATAGATGGCATATATTCACTTTTTAAGTAAAGATAGGTATGTCTTCACCACAGTTTTCCTAAGGTAGTTGATCCCCACCCTGTCTTCTTGTTCTTCTTTTTCAAAGACATGCCATTCAAACTGCAGAATATATAAGAAGATACTAAAAATGGGACTTGAACAATTACATTGATCACACTGGCCATTTGACAGTGAAAAGTCATTATAATTTTTAGTAGATTTTTGACAAAATTTGTCTACACGTGAAAAAACAAGGAGTTGGGAATTTAGGGGAATTTTCCACGAAAATATAGCAGAGAAGATTTAGACCTAAGATATCATTGTGGGTTTTTTTGTTTTGTTTTGTTTTTTGTTTTTTTCTGTAGCTCTGGGTATAGATCATCCAGTGAAAACCAGTCAATGGCTCTCTACTTTTTCCTCTGAGTTATAAAAAAGATCCTCGCCTTATAGAATTGTCTTCAACTCTCAATTCAGACCAGGGTCCTTTAGATGTCTTTGTTATAACCTGTTTTTGTCGTTGTTGTTTATTAATACAAATTAAGAGTTGTCCACAATGTTACACATCATAGTCAAGATAATGTTTTTATAGTAGTTTTTCTGCTACATATTCATTGAGTTTTAAAAAACTATTACCTCTTTTTAAATAAATTTTATTATTGTAACTTTTATGATAAAAGTCACTTCCTTTGAGTATATAATTTTAAGAGTTTTCACAAATATATACACCCATATAATCACCACAATTAAGACAAAGATTATTGTTTATTTCAGTCATTTGCAACAGGGAAATCTATTTAGTATTAGGGACTAAAATACATTCATATCTGGGGATGTTAATAAACAACAGTCAAAAAATTAAGATTTCTCCATCTAAGGCCTATGTACCCAGAGATGTATCGATGGGGAGACTTAAGAATGTCTGAAGTCTTCCTGGAATTATATGCAAAAATATGTAAGTGTAAAAATGTGTATTTTTTTTAGGCAAAAGTGTTCATACTTTCTATCAGAATCTCAAATAATGGCTCTGACCCTCTACAATGTCCAGTTTGCTGGAATTAGCTCAAAGTCATCATGAAAATCAATAATCTCTAACTTATAAAATTTCTGTTTCATGTTCTGGCCATGGCAATCTCACTCTCTTTAGAATTTGTTTTTAATATTACTCATCTGATAATCTTTTACCCAAAAAACACATATTGAATTTCTAGAATTTGCAAAGCACATGGGTCTAAGTTCTGAAGATAAAAAAAAAAAATGGATAGGAAATATCCCCATCTCTAAAAATTCTCTTGGTCTAACAAAGCTTATAACATCCCTGCTAATGTATTATGACAAATTTACTAACTGGAGGAATCCTGCATGTGTGTTGCTTTCACAATAGAATGGAAAACTAATTGAAATCAAGGGCCAAAGAAGACATAGATAATCATTGGTTTCACACTTGGTTATAACAGGGATATCTATTTTGCTCTAAGGACTAGGATGCATATTCAAATTTCTCTGATGTTTCCTCCAGTCTAAAGCACTTAATTGCATGGTGATTTCTGAATTAAAGTAAGTAAAGATTGATTTCTGACCCGTGACACTTGGTGTTAAGAGTGGATAAAAATTTTTGAAGTATGACGTAAGTATGACTTGATGATATGAGTTGCATTACCTCAATAGGGACAGGATCTTTGGTCTGATGATGCTTATGTGGTAATCTGCAAGTGTCCAATAAGTAAATAGAAAGAATAAGTAAATAGAAAGAATAGGGAGAAAAACTAAGGAAAAATGGCCTTCCACCAAAGAAATTTTGTGTTGTGGCCATACATTCTTTCTTTTGGTTTTCATTAATAGTAAGCCATTTTTCATTTTATTTTTAATTAACATATTATGTATTATTTGCCCCAGTGGTACAAATCTGTAAATCATCAGGCTTACACATTTCACAGCACTCACCCAGTACATACCCTCCCCGATGTCCATAAAACCCAGCCACCCTATCCTTCCTGCCAACCCTCCAGTGTGTTTCGCTAGATTAAGAAAAAAAAAAAAAGAGTTTCTTATGGTTTGTCTCCCTCTTTTAAAGGATCTTATGTAGTTTTAACCAATGATCTTATAAAAAGAAAGAGGAGGTCGTAGATATATAATGATATGCTTTCCTTCTGATCTGCCCTAGATGTTTGAACATTGAATTCACAGAGCTATGCATATATATAATTACAGGTCCATACAAAAATACCTTGTTTTGCCCTCAACTTTATGTAACTTGCTGTCTGCTTCTGGAGTCATATGGCCCTGACAAAAGACTCAGCTCTGCTTATACTCAAAGTCCAATTAGGACATTTAATTAGTAGAAATGTAAAACTCTATTCCTCCAAAAATAGAGTCAACATTAAATATATTCAGGCTTTTAACCCAACTATGTACCTTAACCTTGCTACTATTTAAAAACTCTGGTCTCACTTGAGTTATAAATTCCAAAACATTTCAATTTTAGACACAATATTCTATTTCTGGGTTCAAAGTAAATAGAACTTCACCTTTTTTAATAATAATTGGTATCCATAGATGAAGAGGATTCCTAGTAACTTAGTGTAGTCAAGTCTCTGCTAGAAAGGCAAATCTAGGAAAAAAGGATCAGCTGTTGAAGTTATTGGCCTGAGTGATTTTCAGTGCATTTAAGGCAAAAGGAAGCTGTGCTTACACATAAGTTGGATAATAAGGTTTCCTACGGTGGGTGGAAATTGACTAAGGTAGTCATTATGATTCTAAAAATAGTTTTATATAGTTATCTTAAATATTTTGTATATCCAGAAAACAATACATATTTTTCTGTTTTATATAAGTAACATGAAAATAGAGTAGTATTGCAGTCCTTCTGGAAAGATGAATTATGAGAAAGTACCTCAGTTTTTTAACTTCTTGAATTAGCAACTAGAGACAGAAAAATTGCATATGCAATAGATTCTATTTGTCCCCCAAAATTGAGATCAATGGGGATAACTATGACAAAAAAAATATTGATTTGCACAAGTCTGGTTTCTTTTAATCTGTCAGAGATAAGCCCTCTTTTCTTTGAGAAACATTTTGTCCTTGTAATTACTTTCAGACACACTTCTAACTCCTTCCTTTTTCAAGACCAAAAAGTTTCTAATACCAGTCATTCAGAGTAGTTGTTTAAGTCATGCAATTGATTTAGAATTATTTTCAATCTTATTCTGCTTTGTTAAAGTTTTCATTTTAGACCAATAATTGTTGTTATTTCTGTAATAGAGGCGTTCCAGAAACAGCAGTCAGGATGAATCAAAAATATGAAGAAAATTGAGTTAGAATATAAGGCATATTGACAAATGTTTAAAGAGAAAATACTTTTACTCATTTATATCTATTTCTTTATCATTCTAAACATTACTCTGTATATAGAAGACTCAAAAAACATAGCACTGGTTTGGCCTGGCTGGCTTAGCTTGACCCACATTAAAAGATAGAAAGTCTCAAGGTATAGATCTCACTACTCTGGACCTACTGAATCAGAATTTTCATATATGAAACCAGGCTTATGTATTTTTGTAGAGATTTAATGGTAGCCCTGATTTATACCTCTGATTAAGAAACAGTGATATGTGGACAGCATAATATTTAGACAGTTAACCTATGCTGGGGATGCTAATAAGACATATGACTTACAATTTGTTAAATTATTGCTGGGAGATTCAGTCGTTTTCAATTCTGGCTACATAGTAGAAACTTTTCAGAAGCTTTTAAAAAATTCTACAAATCAAAACCACAGTGAGATACCACCTCACACCAGTCAGAATGACTAAAATTAACAAGTCAGGAAATGACAGATGTTGGTAAGGATGCAGAGAAAGGGGAACCCTCCTATACTCTTAGTGGGAATGCAAGCTGGTACAGCCCCTCTGGAAAACAGTATGGAGGTTCCTCAAAAAGTTGAAAATAGAGCTACCCTACAACCTAACAATTACACTACTGGGTATTTACTCTAAAGATACAAGTGTAGTGATCCGAAAGGGTACGTGCACCCAAATGTTTATAGCAACAATGTCCACAGTAACTAAACTATGGAAAGAACCTAGATGTCCATCAACAGATGAATGGATAAAGAAGATGTGGTATATATATATATATATATACACAATGGAATACTATGCAGCCATTTGTAATGATGTGGATGGAACTAGAGGGTATTATGCTAAGCAAAATAAGTCAGTCAGGGAAAGACAATTATCATATGATCTCTGATATGAGGAATTTGAGATGCAGGGTGGGGGTCGTGGGGGATAGGGAGGGGAAAAAATGAAACAAGATGGGACTGGGGAGGGAGACAAATCATAAAAAATTCTTAATCTCAGGAAACAAACTGAGGGTCACTGGGGAGTGGGACGGGAGGAATAATGTGGCTGGATTATGGACTTTGGGAAGGGTATGTGCTATGGTGAGTGCTGTGAATTGTGTAAGCCTGATGATTCACAGACTTGTACCCCAGGAACAAATAATACATTATATGTTAATTTAAAAAATAAAAAAAAAAAATCCAATGATTGAGGTACCTGGGTGGCTCAGTTAAGCCTCTGTCTTCAGTTTGGGTCATGATCCCAGAGTCCTGGGACTGAGTTCACACATCAAAACCAGGATTGAGAACTACTGACATAGACAAACTATTTACCATATAATTGACAAGATAACACTTTTGATTTTCCTTCATTTTATTTATAGAACACTTGTTGTTCACAAGTATAAAATTTATTTCTGTACTCCTATTTAAAGTAAATGGATGTATATCCAGTGAGGTTGTAAAGTACTTTACAAAGTAAAGTAAAGGGATGATGTATATAATATTTAGTCATGCTTCCTTCACCACAGTGATTAATAAAAGTTCAGTGCTTATTAATTATATCATGACAATTCCCAGGAATTTAAAGATGTTTAATTTATACTACTCATGGAATTAATTACTGGATTTTATGTCTCATTTTTAGCAACTAGATAGTGATGATAACGCTAGCTGCTACTGTGAATAGGCCAAAGATATATAAAGGCACAAACACAATAGAATTTTATTTCTTCTATAAAAGTACTGAGTGAGTTTGACAAGTCAGCCAGATGTTGTCATGTATGCATTCATTCAGGAAGTCAGACAGATATAGACTCTACTGTCTTCAACATGGATTTTCTAAGATGACTCTGGGTGTTCCAACTCTCTATACTGGAAAAGAGCTCAGAAAGACTTTCTATCTCAGGCTTGGAAAAGCTATATGTTAACTTCATTTACATTTCATTAAATAGAATCAGGGACCATGTCTAACCAAAATGGAGGACAACATGTATAATCTTTCTGTACAACAAAGAATAACATGAAATAACATTTTCTACCATTGTCTAAATTTGTGCTTTCTAAAAAATTATTTGCATCTTACTTCTCTTAAAAATAATACATCCTCATCCATCCTCATGAGAGAAAACCCACAGCCCTATCCAGATATTCTATTCAAAACTCAATGTACAAGATCTCTGCTGAGCCCTGTCCATAAAGTCTGTAGGTGCTTTCCAGGGGCTAAAAGACAAGCTCTTTGCCTACCCCTGGTGACGTATCTAATAAATATAGATGTAATAGGGGCAATGGAAACACAATAAAAACTTTCTGTTCATAAAGGGAAGACAAGACACACAGCAGTCTTTGGTCAATAACAGTGATGAGTTAATATATGTGTACCATAGTGTGCATGTGTTTATGTGTGTGTGTGTTTGTGTGTGTGTTGTGTACACATATTACAGGGCCTTCAACTGCCATTCTCCCTGAAGCATTGTACCCAACCTTATTCAACTTATAGATGAGTGTGATTCATGGATGTGATCCCAGAGATTGGTCTGATTCTAGACACTTAAATTGGGCACAGGTCCTAATATAGGCCATGAGGTCAGGAAATGTTATAAGTAACAAAAACCATTAGTCTGACCCAAAGAAGTGACTTGGTAGTTGTTAGGTGGTGGTGTAATATTTTATAATATAGCTACTATTTATTACATTTTAACTCACAAGAGAAGAAAATTATACCACATGGGAAAACTCATTATATAGCTCATTTCTATCTATTAACTTATAATACCTTGTCTATTTATTTTCTAAAACTTCTGCAATGACCAGATTATGTGTATCTCTGATAGCATTTTCATTGACAGCCAAAAATTATGTTCTCACATACAATTCATGTTCAGAACGAGGAATCTTAAAATAATACCAAAACGTGAGCCAAAAATTGTTCTTATTTCAAATATCACTCAAGTTGGTGGATGACAGCTATAATAGAGATCCTTAGTGCTAACTAAATATCTCATATCTGATTCTGAGTGTTAAAGAAATAGTCTAAGATCTTTCAGAAATATTATCTTGATACCTTATATTTAGAATAAATAATGCTTGGGGATATTTCACATAATTTGTATAAAATTTAAAACTAAAATTTGTTTTCAAAGACATAAGTGAATTTAAGTAATAAAAAGAGTTGTTTTTTTCCCAAACATTAAAAATAAGAATTGATGGAGTGCCTGGGTGTCTCAGTCTGTTAAGTCCAGCTCTTAGGTTCAGCTCAGGTCATGACCCGAGGGTCATGATCTCAGGGTTGAGATCAGCCAGTTGGGTTCCCTGTTCAGCAGGGAGTCTGCTTCCCATCTCTCTCTCTCCTTCTGTCTCTGCCACCCGCTCCCTGCTTGTGCACACTCTTATCTCCTTCTTTCTAAATAAATAAATAAATATTAACAAAATTAGAATTGATATTCCCCTATTTAGACAATAACATTTCCCCAGTAAATGTGTAGTCTCTATTAGCACCTATACTTTACTTTAATTTGAACTTTAGTGACTTGATGGAAATTAGTACAAAAACATTTTTGAATTTCATATAATATGTTAGGGTTTCTATGTTTCAAAAATAAATGTTTACTTGGTGGGTTTGTTTAAAAAGAAATATGAAGCCTCAAAAATAGAACTATCTCCTAACCGTTCTTATTTACTCTGTATGTGTTATGATTTATTTTATCTAGGATTCCTTCTGATTCTCTGGTCAACCATGTTTACAATATTATTTCGTCTTCACATAGTGAGTAATAAAAGTTGAATGTGGCTTGTTTAGACTGAACTGTGAATAGACAGAATTCACAGTATTATATAACTTGCTTAGTAATCAACTTGAGATATGTCTACACAGTAAAATCAATTCTGGTACCATTCTAACATTTCAGAGAACCAAATTGGGTAACCTTAACAAAATTGTATTACCTTTAAGAGTATGCAGTGAATGCAAGCATAGATGACAACTGTAGGGAATTAATCAAAATTCTATAATAAAAAATGGGAAATTTAAATTTTAACAAAAGAGTGACAAAATATTGAAAGTTTCTTTGTGGGAAAAAAATTCTATTTTGCAATTGAAGTTTTCCATTGACTTTTTTAATAAACGTTTTAAGTTTACTAAGTATCCCTCATGTTCTAAGCATTTTTCTAGGTTCTAGAAGGCTATAGTGGGCAAACATGAATGACTGTGCTTTGAAGTTTGAGTTATATAGGTGAAACAGGTAGTAAACAAGCAGAAATACAAGATAATTACAAATTATGCTACCTACTACGAAATAAGTTAAAATTAATATGCTATTACTGAAATTTAACTGAGATGTGAAGGAGAAGAAATAATAATAAGGTTATGGACATTTCAGATAGTGGGAATACACAAAGGTAAAACGCTCTATGGAAAAAGAGTTTGATGAAACCAAAAACCTTAAATGAGCTGGCATCACTGGCTGAGGAGAAAGAAAGCATGGGGTCAGATAAAGATGGAGAGATATACAGATGTCAGAAAATATCAGGATCCTGTAAGTTTCTGTAATAATTTGCAATCCTGCCCTAAGTATAATAGGTGGTTATTAAAGGTTTTTCTTTGTTTATTTTTTTAAGAAGGTAAATTACATGACTTGACTTCTACATTTTACAGATCATTATGATATTTGAAGGATCAAAGGGATGATGGCTGGAAGAAGAGAGAAAGCCAATTAATAAGCAGAAAATTGTTATTGAGCTCAGCAGACAGAAATATAGTGGCATAGACTAGGGTTGTGAAATGAAGAAATATAGTAGTAGACAGATTGTCATCTATTTCTCAGGTAAAATTGATGACACTTTTGTAACACCTTGCATAAGTAGAGACAAATAGAGGTAAAAAGTAAAACCCAAACATCTGAGTGGAAAAATGGGTCAATGTCAGCTACTAAAATGTGAAAAATAGTGATGAGATGGTTATGATGTAGTAGTTGACTAGGTCATATTAATTTTGTGATGCATGCGAGACATTCATATAAGGAGATTTATAAAATACCAGTGTGGAATTCAAGGGAGACATTAAGATTCCTCAACACAGAAATATTAACTAGTGTTATGTGACTGGAAAAAGATAATATGGGTAAGAAAAGAAAGGACCTGAGAGCTAAACTCTAAAAAGTGTGACATGTGGAGGACATGTTGAAGAGAGAACCTAGTAATGATGCTACCAAATAAGCACCAGGAGTGACAAGGGAAGCCAGAAAAACATGACATCATGAAAGCAAAGAAATATATTTTAAAGACGGACTTTAAAAAACTATATTCAGTGCTAAAAAGTAATTGAGGAATATAAGGTTTGCATCGTATCTAGACAATATGGAAGTCCTTGGTGACCTTCACAGGATATTTCTTGAGAGTAAATGTGGTTAGAAGCTAGACGGTTTTGAATACAAAATTGCACTGAAGCTGAGAAGTGGTACCCATAGTTTATCTTTGACAAGAACCTGAGTTAGGGAAACAGCTGGAAGAAAATTTGGTGTCCAGAAAGATTCTAGATTTGCTTGAATTATTTTAAAGATGATTCTAGATCATGCTGAATCCTTATGGGGATCTCACAGAGAAGATGGTCAAAATTTACAGGAGGGTGACAAGAAGTATAACAAAGATTTACCAAGAACAAAAGAGGGCTGAGATTTTACCTTGGTTGCAAGCCAGCATGGTAACCCACCACAATTTTGTCAATGCTGGAGAAGACGTAGACTATTAAACTAGAACACACACACACACACACACACACACACACACACACCCCTCACAGAAAAACCTTTATGACTCATAGAATAACAATCTTAACTTTCAGGCTTGTGCCAATTTCTCTTGCCTCCCAAGTTTTATGAGAGTGAAACAAACTATTCCAGACTGATGCTGAAGGCAATGGTTTTCTTTATAGCTGAGAAAACCGTAGGTTAGGAAACCTAAATCTTTTATAATAGACTGAAAGCAAGCCTTCCCAATCTTTGTCATGGTGGAAAACATTATCTTTATTGTACAGAATGGCAAACACATTTGCCCTCTGCCCCAGGGGGAAACATCATTTTATCTTCCACGGATGTTCACTATACAAATGGTCTTGAAAAGATAGTCTGGAATACATGATGCCAGTGCTTCTAATTGCATTGTGCAGAAACATGAGGAACCCCTGGTGAACTCCCTTCTAACTGTGTTCTAAGAGTAAGAAGGCATATGAGGGATTAAGTTTTGCAAGAAGAAAAGATATTTCTTCTATTTCAACAAAAAGTAAGAAAGAGAAGATCTGAGTAAATGGAGGTAATTTTGTCGATTGATTGCTTGAATATAAATGTCCTGTGTTCTCAGTGAAGTATAGGAAAAGCCATAGCCAAGATTGAAGTGTGGAGGGGTAGACAGTGGACACATAGGAGTCCATCATTGCAGAAAATGGGAAAGTAAATTCAAAAGAGAAGACACAAAGGATCATTGCTATGAAGGTATGGATCAAGAATTCATAGTGATACCAATCCACCTGGTTATATGATTTCTTCAGAAATCAGTTGTATCCCAAAGAGGCTATTTCCCGGGTTGGAGCAACAGAAGTGAAAGAGTCAGACAAATTTAAAATATTGTATGGAAATAATTACATTGAAAATAAATTATGCCATAAATTATGGCATCCAACCTGGAAAAAGAGAGAAATGTTGAGAGGAGGTGACAAATTGGTTGAAAGAATGAAAAAAAAGCTTAATGAAGAGTCTTAATAAGTTTCAAAAATCATTGTACTGGACTACTGTAGCAAACAAATCTTAGATAGCTTTCAGCAGAGAGTGGAATGTTTGAATTAATTATTTAAGGGTAGTGGAGTCTCTAGTAAAGTGTGGCTGAAGAAGTGGATGAATTAGAAAGAATGAAGTAAGCCATCATTGGAATAAGGAGGTCAAGTAACAAAGAGGCAAAGATGACAGATGGATTTTCATGGTAGTTGTTAAAATTATCTAAAATGATGGAAGGAGTAGCTATGGACAAGGAGTATGATCGAAGACTTGAAACCCTCACTGGTTTTAGTAGGATGAATAAGACGTTGATAAATGAGAAGAATGAGGAGAAGAAAGGGTGATGTAGCATCATGGTGTGAGCTCAATGGAGCAGGGAGTCTTTAAAAAGGAACATACGTTCTTTATCTTTTTTGACTATGAATTAGTAATATAATTTATTATAATTATAAGATCACAGATAAATATTTACAACTATTAAATATATATAAATATAACCTATCTCTAAGATTATTTTATTTTTACAATAAGTAAAATATTTGTAAGGTTTCCTCATTTCCATTCACAGTATTTTAATTATTTTCTAAACGTTTTACTTTAAACAGGATTTGTTATTTCCAGGCACCTAGAAAATGGAAAGAAACAAGTCAAAGTAAAAAATCCTCAATGTACTTATTTCAAAGTTCAAATGACTATTGTCATCCTATCAGTATTTAATTTTGCAATAAGACCACATTCTGACTACTGTGTTTAATTCTTGTTGCTGTATTTATAGGAAGGACACCACTAAGATTGAAAAGGTCAAGCAAAATGACAGTAACTAATTCAGAAATGAGATGTCAAGAATTGAAGTTATAAAGCAGGGATTAACCTATAAGCAATTCAAGTACATTTATTTATATATAGAGAAACACACATACATAGGCACACACAAAAGCTAGTTAAAACAGTGTTTGAAAATAAATTGACAAGGTCAGCAAAAGCAGCGAATTATGTGAACTGAAGAGTGAACTTCTGTAAAAAAGGGAAAGTGAAGATAAACTGTTAAGTCTAGGAAGCACTTATATATTTTAGAAATAAAATATAGTATACATAAGAGAAATACATTTTCATATCATTGATACAAATTAAAAGCAAGTTAATCATACAGCTAATTTTTTAGTTTATTATTTGGTGTTTATGATAAGTATTGTTTTGAATGCCAGACTATGTTTCAGTTTGAGTTTCAAACAGAGGATCTTTCCAAATTGAAAAGTCTTGAAAAATTGAGTCTAGACCCAGGCTTATATCTTTCACAAAAATTAAGTCAAAGTGAACCACAGACCTAAATTTAAAATGCAAAACTATAAAACACCGAGAAAATAACATAGGAGAAAAACCTAGATGACCTTGGGTTTAGTGATGACTTTTTAGATACAACTCCAAAGTAATGATTAATGAAGAAAGAATTGTAAGGTAGACTTTATTAATTAAAAACTTCTGCTCTGCTCTATAAAGGAGACATTATCAACAGGACAAAAAGACAAGACACAGACTCAGAAAAATATTTACAAAAGACACACCTGATAAAAGGCTATTATCTAAAATATACTAAGAACACTTAAAACTCAACAGTAAGAAAACAAAACAATCCAATTTAAAAAATGGGCTACCATTTGAGAAATCTCTGTACATGTGCTCAATATTGCTGTGAACCTGAAACTACTTTAAAAAATAAAGTCCATTTTAATAAATAGCAAAGGATCTGAATGGATATTTTCCTGAAGAAGATATACTAATGGTTAGTAAGCACATGAAAAAAAATGCCAACATCTTTTTGACAGTCGATGCAAATCAAAATCACAGTGAGATATCACTTTACACCCAGTAGTATGGCTGCAATCAAAAAGGTAACAGCATGTGTTTATGAGTTGTGGAGAAATGGAGCCCTCCCATATCATCAGTGAACATGTAAAATGGTGCAGTTCCTTGGAACGCTTTTTGGCATTTCCTCAAAATGTTAAACAGAGTTACCATATAACTCAGCAATTTCACTCCTAGATAAATACCCCAAATTATTAAAAATATAATTATACAAAAATTAATATGTGGTTGCTCACAATTTCATTGTTCATGACAGCCACAGAGTAGAAACAACCCAAATGTCCACCAATTGATGAATGAATAGACAAAATGTGGTATATCCACATAATGGAACATTATTTGACCATAAAAAAGAATGAAGTACTGATAGATGCTATAATACCAATGAATCTTGACAATATTATGCTAAGTGAAAGAAGCCAATCATAATAAACTACATATTGTATGAATCCTCTTATCTGGACCTTCACATTATATGTCATCAGGAAAATGTAAATTAAAACAATGTGATACCTATTAGAATGGCCAAAATCTAGCACACTCACAAACCCAAATGCTGGTGAAGATGTGCAATAACAGGAACTCTCATTCATTGCTGGTGGAAGTGCAAAATGGTACAGCCACTTTGGAAGATAGTTTGGCAGTTTCTTACCAAATGAAATATATTTTTATTTTTTCATTTTTATTTATTTATTTTTTTAAAGATTTTATTTATTTATTTGAGAGAGTGAAAAAGAGAGAGAGCATGCGAGAGAGCATGAGCAGGGGTAAGGCGCAGAAGAGAGGGAGAAGCAGACTCGTCACTGAACTGGGAGCCCAAGGTAGGGCTCGATCCTAGGATCCCAAGATCACAACCTGAGCTGAAGGCAGATGCTTAACTGACTGAGCCACCCAGGGGCTCCAAAATGAAACACATTTTTATCATAGGATCCAGTAGTTGTGCTCTTTGGTATTTACCCAAAGGAACTGAAAATTTACATTCACAGAAAAACCTGCACACCCATGTTTATAGCAGTTTTATTCATAATTGACAAACTTTGAAAGTAACCAAGGTGTTCTTCAGTAAGTGAATGGGTAAATTCTGGTACAGCCAGATGTGGGAATATTATTCAACACCAAAAAGAAATGAACTATCAAGCCATGAAAAAATGGAGGAAATTTAAAAACATATTACTAAGTGAGAAAAACAACTTGAAAAGACTACATAATGTATGATTCTAAATATATGACCTTCTGGGAAGGCAAAAACTATGGAGACAGTAAAAAGGTCAGTGGTTGCCAGCAGTTAGAGAGAGGGAGGGACAGATAGGAGCACAGGAGATGTTTAGGGCAGTATGATATTATAATTGTGGATACATGTCATTATACATATGTCCAGATCTACAGAGTATACACTAAGAATGAGTTTTTTGAGTAATAATGATGGACTTCAAATGATAAAGATGTGCCAGTATAGGTCCCTCAGTTGTAACAAAGGTGCGCACTGGTGGGAGATGTTGATAATGGTGGGGGGACGGCTATAGATGTGTAGGAGGCAAGGGATACATGGGGGATCTGAGTACCTTATGCTCAATTTTACTGTGAACCTAAAACTTTTCTAAAAAAATTAAGTCTATCAAAATATTGGACACACACACACCTAATCAGAGTAACCCCCATGGCATTGTGCAGATGTCCTAGCTTTTTGCTGAATGCCAAGCAATGGAGGGATCTCTCTAGCCTTGGGTTATAGGAATTAGTGATGAAAATTTTTATGTCTGAAGCTCTTGGTTCTTTGGCTCTGAACTTATGACTCTTGCTTGGGTCATGAGACCCTTGTGTGACAGTGAGATACTCTGGGGTTAGGATATAGCTTCTATAGATCTTGTTGTCTCCCTTCAGGTCTTTTTACCTCCCTGGGATTCCCAAAGTAGACCTTTAACTCTCATCTCATTCCTTCCTTTCTAGCACACCCAGCACAGTTCTGTTGCCCCTCCCCGTCTGAGCTGTCCAGCACAAAGTCTTCAGTGAGCTCAGATATTTCTAAAAGACAAGTGCATTTGATTTTAAGCAGTCTCTTCTTATTTCCTCTTCTAAATTTCCTAAGGAAAGAAATGGAAAACGTCTGCTTAACTGCTTGAGTTTCTTTTCTTAAAGCAACCACAACACCATCAACAGTGTTTAAAAGTTAGAACTCAAGATACTTAATGAAGAGGTCAGTGGTCTTGACAATTATTTAAAGTGGTAAAGAATTCTGAAAGGCTTGAATATTTAAGTTTGACTATCATTGCAAGTAAACCTTAATGAATTAAATCACATAATTTTCAAAGGTCCTTTGGGATGGTCTTACATTAATTCTTCAAAAAAAATTATGAAGTGGCCAAAATTTACAGCTGGAAAGGATTGCAGACATTTTCAGTTTCTAAAGTTTGAAACTGGGTCTTCTACCTCCTTCTAAAGTAGTTCTTTATACTAACTCCCACTACCTTTGAATTACAAAGAAAATCCACTCTTTAGATTTAAATACTTCTTAAATGCTTCTTTATTGTTCCCCTAAGGTGTTGGTTAAACACCTTTAAAAAAAAAAAGATTTTATTTATTTATTCGACAGAGAGATCACAGGTAGGCAGAGAGAGAGGGGGAAGCAGACTCCCTGCTAAGCAGAGAGCCTGATGCGGGGCTTGATCCCAGGACCCTGAGATCATGACCTGAGCAGAAGGCAGAGGCTTTAACCCACTAAGCCACCCAGGCACCCCAACCCAGTCCTTCTTTTAGCATATCAAGAATTCAGCTTTAGAGCAACTAATTCCAAGATCTTTTCAATCAGTCAATTAGCTTGCATTAGAAGAGTCTTTCTTCTTATTAAGAATTTCAGATTCTGGATGGGAAATATTTCTACCTTAATCTTTATTTTACAACAGTGAAAGAATTTCAATTCCCACACCATCTTGTGTGGAAGATAAGTGGACACTCCTTGTAAGCAACATCTGGAAATCATTGTGTGATTATTAGCTAATCATTTGAAGATCTCTGGTAGGAAAAAGGGAGAACGCTTTCTATTACCAAACTAAGCATACTGTCTAAACCTATGGGAGCAATGGATGAAATTCTTAATAATGAGGAACAGGTTGTATTATTACTAAAGGTTTATGTAAGTATTCAGTTGAGCATACTTATAAATAAGGAAGCAGATCCTCTTTCTTGCTCTCTCTTTCTCTGCTTTGCTTTTTGTCTCAAGGTCAAATTATCAAAAGCAAATATAAGTACTAATAATAATTAAAGGCATACAAAATTTGCATGTTACAATATATTTTTCAAGTGTTCAGTACAGTGTTCAGTAAATATTGTATTGATGTTATGACTGAACTCAATTATCAGAATAGCAACACTTAGAAGTTCAGTTGGTATGTAAGCATAAAGATAATAAAGTAAACATAAAGACAATAAGTTATGTTTGATAATCTTCAACTATGAATTGTAGGGGATAACTGTGTGTATTTATTTACACGCTCTATTTTTTCTATTAAACCTCTTAATTTTATTCATGTCTACAGTTACTAAGACGCTGCCAGAAATACATGATTGGTGAGGTTTTGTAGTTTTGCCAATGACTCATAAATCATAACCATCAATCTTTTGACAACGAGTGTCTTCACTTTTTCACATTTAATGCTGTGTTAAACTTTAAAACTTACTATTGGAGTTGGAACTATATGATCTAAGTAGGTCAAAGAAAAAGTAGCAATCACAACAAATAATGTGATGGTTTGTTCCATAAATACAAGTACATCATTCATTCTGAGGATTTCTAGATTCATTAGAATTCTTTCTATATAGATCTTAAACCCTATAAGTAAAGTAAGTAAATACAATGTGGCAAAATACTTTTGATTTATAAGCGATTTATATAGTAAAACAACTCCTACATCTTCTGACATTGTGAACATTTTGTATCATTGGCATTAGACTCAATTTTACATATTTTAAACAAAACATTTCATCATAAAAGCATATATCTAGGAGGATAGGTTTTTTTAATATATACTATACATGCTGTTATACATTTTTAATACTCTTAAAACATATATGTCAGACAATGGCAAATGAATAAAAAGTCAGCCAAGAACTTATTCAACTATAATATAAAGAGAATAATGTTGAGCAGAGTAATTGTGCTTAAGGTTTTCAAAAATTATTTTACAGCCGAATTAATTGAACAAAAGCTAATTTATTATAATTACCATTTATTTAATGTTACCAGAAATACATTCAGTGTAAAGTGAATCAGAGCAATTGGTTTGGGAGATGTGTTTCTGCTGAGCCATGTTTTGGGGGCAACCAATGGGGCAGAAAGAAATTGTCCTGCCTCCTGTTTCTAGAACTGACTGAAGACACATATGCATGTAATATACGTAGAAGTATGTATGTACGTAGATGTACGTATATTTTTATGTATGTGTATGTGCCTGTGTGTGTGCATGTGTGTATGCGCATACACATACACATACCTCTCACCTTAAATAGCGCAGATCAAAATGGGGTTTTTCCCCCCCAACTGAACCATCGGGCTTTAAGTTATGTTCTTTTCCCTTTAAATCTGTCAACTTAATTTTGCCTCCCTCAAATGTTGTCAGGATAAGTGAACAGATTTCAACACGCCCCAGGTTCTCTCCGAAGCACTGTCCTAAATGTAATAATCTCTTAGATGCTGGAGTGCTTTGCTTTAGGTTTTTCTGGTTCTCCTTCAAATATGTTAAGAATAATTAAAGTTGGGGTGCCTGGGGGGCTCAGTGGGTTAAAGCCTCTGCCTTCAGCTCAGGTCATGATCCCAGGGTCCTGGGATCGAGCCCCGCATCAGGTTCTCTGCTCAGCAGGGAGCTTGCTTCCCCCTCTCTCTCTGCCTGCCCCTCTGTGGACTCATGATCTCTCTCCTCTCTGTCAAATAAATAAATAAAATTAAAAAAAAAAAAAAGAATTAAAGTTGGGGTACCTGGATGGCTCAGTTCATTGAGCAACTTTTGGTCAGGTTATGATCTCGCATTCCTGGAATTAAGCCCCACATCAGGCTCCGGGGTCAGCTCAGAGTCTGTTTCAGATTCGATCTCTCCCTCCTATGCGCTCTCTCTCTCTCTCTCTCTCTTAAAAAAAATAAAATCTTTTAAAAAAAGAATAAACTTGTAGGACTTCTCACTCTGCAAGTGTGCAATTTCATTATTATGTAATTAGCTCACTGTCAGTCTTCTTCTGACTATTTCTCTGAAAATAAATGATATAATCACACCCAGGAACATTGCTTCAACTATCCATAGACCAGGTAGTTTTCAACTCCTTATCTCTGGGATCTCGATCTTGAGTTCCTGTCTCTTATTTCCAAAAGCCTTTAGGATGTATTCAATTGGATGTTGTAAGCACTTGGAACTCAAATCTTCAAGCTGCCACCTTTTAGGTTCCTAGACCCAATTCCAATGTGAGGGCAGAGAGGTCCCCTATGACACCAAGCAATTGTGGGACATCAGCTCACTGTCTGAGAATCTAACGCAATACAGACACTATCTACCCAGAGATAGCATCAGATTCCACCATTTAAGAGATCGGCCCTACAGAACTGTCTCTCCCCCAATTTCAGCTACTAGCCCAGGTAGTGTTACCTGTGCTTCTGACTGACTATTTACAGACTGGAGGTTCTTTTTTTTTTTTTTTTTAAAGATTTGTTTATTTATTTGACAGAGAGAGAGAGAAGATCACAAGTAGGCAGAGAGGCAGGCAGAGAGAGAGAGGGGGAAGCAGGCTCCCCGCTGAGCAGAGAGCCCAATGCGGGGCTCGATCCCAGGACCCTGAGAACATGACCTGAGCTGAAGGCAGAGGTTTTAACCCACTGAGCCACCCGGGTGCCCCCAGACTGGAGGTTCTAAGGATCCCCTCGAATTCAGGATGCCAATCACCAAGTCAAGGTTGTTACTTCTACCTTTGAATGATTGATGGGCTATGAATTAGAGGTTTCCAGGATCTCCTCCAGGTCAATTAATTTGCTACAGCAGCTCAGACTTCAGAAAAACATTTTACTTACTACATTATATGTTTATTATAAAAGAAAAAAAAATCAGGAACAGCTAGATAGAAAAGATGAAGAGGACAAGATATAATTTGGTAATTGAATACCATCTCCAATTCCTCTTTTCCCTGGAGGTCAGGGAATGAATCTAAAATTTCTCAGCCTCTAATCACAAGGTTGGTTCTCCTAGCAACCAGCACTCATTCTTAGGTTACCTAATGGCTTTCCAAAAGGGACAGTTAACATAACAATAAACACCTTTGTTGCTTTTATCAGGTAGGAAATTCCAAGTGTTTGGCAAAGCTCTGTGCCAAAAATGGGACAAAAACCAAAATATATACTTTTTATCATAAATCACAATATTACCCTGCCCACACATTTTTCCCTTCCTGATGTGTCCTTCCCTTTGTTATTTCTAAATCGGTAAACAAAACCACTTACCACCCGGTTTCCCAAATAGGAAGGTTAAGTTTTATCCTTTACTTCTTTTTGTCCTTCATTGTTCCTGTATCTTCAGTTTTTCAATGTCTTTTAATTCTAGATTGGAATAGCTTTTTAAAAAACTCATCCATTCTTTTCCATTCCTACTGTCATTATCATTGGATGAAGTATAAAAATAACCTTATATTTTCCTCCTTGAAAGTGGTTTCTCTTTCCACATTATGATCAGAAAGGTATTTTTAGGAGTGCCTGGGTGTCTCAGTCAGTTAAGCTTTTGCCTTGGCTCAGGTCCTGATCCCAGGGTCCTGGGATGGAGCCCTATCAGCGGGGAGCCTGCTTCTCTCTCTGCCCCTCCTCTGGTTCCTCCTCTCTCTCTCTCTCAATCTCTCAAATAAATAAATAAATAGATAGATAGGTAAAATCTAAAAAAAATGATATTTTAAAAATACAAATCTATTTATTGACCTTCTTAAAATAGTTCATTTTTTTCCCTTTATATATAAGATACATTCCAGATATCTTAACATGTGGAATTCTGAGGGCTCTAAATCCTTAATTATGTATTAAATGTGTGATTTTATAAAGTTCCTTATAATAATTTTATCTTTTATTCTGAGCACTGCTACTCCTTGACTTAATTTAAGGACTGCGTAGACTCAGATAAACTCAGTCACCTTAGGATTTTTAACTTGGTCAACCAATTATTTGAACTTTGAATTTTGGATACATATTTCTGAAAAAAAAAAAAAATCCAAAAAAACAAAAAAAACAAGTTTTGCAGTAAGAACAAAACTACCTGTACTATAAATTGACTTTTCATTTGCAATAGAGATACAAATAAAATTCTTTGAGATATTTAAATTCAGATTATGGTTTATATTTTTTCTTTTTTTTTAAAGATTTTATTTATCTATTTGACAGAGAGAGAGAGAGATCACAAGTAGGCAGAGAGAGAGGGGGAAGCAGGCTCTCTGCCCAGCAAAGAGCCCGATGTGGGGCTTGATCCCAGGACCCTGAGATCATGACCTAAGCTGAAGGCAGAGGCTTTAACCCACTGAGCCACCCAGGTGCCCTGGTTTATATTTTTTCTATAAGGAAGTTGAAAACTCTTCTGATAGCAGATATATTAAATGTGTATGGAAATAAATACAGATATAATACGTTTGTGAATCTACCTTTATTAAGTAAACTTCTAGCCAGTATATAAAGTTCCATTTTCACTTTAGAACAAATATTTGCTTTAATAGTCACACATAAATATTTATCTGTGTATGTTATAATTGTAAGTAAGTACATCTCATATTTTATAAAGCTGAAACAAACTTGTATTTAGAGAAAGATCAGTTCCAAGAGGGGTGATCAATGAAAATTTTGCTGAAAATGCATTTTAACTGGACTTTGGAATCAAAGTGGGACTTGGACAAGTAGATATGGGGAAAAGGCATTTTGTATTTTTGACATGGAAAAAAGGCAAGTTATTAAAAGACTACAGTTAAGGGCAGACAGTTTGAGAATGAGATAAAAAACAAATGGTTGGCAAGAGTAAAGAAAATTCTGATACATACATATTCTTTAACTTGCTACTGAGAAAATTTCAAAACATGGCTGCTTTCTTCTATCTTTCACTCTTCTAGATATTGTATAAACTTACCCGGAGCTTTGCTGCCTTAAATCTTTGTTGATTTCATTTCTTTCATCGTTTTCTCTCTTACTTTTATTTATTTATTTGTTTGTTTGTTTGACACAGAGAGAGAGAGAGAGAGCACAGCAGGAGAGCAGCAGGCAGAGGGAGAGGGAGAAGCAAGCTCCCTGTTGAGCAGATATGGAGCTTGTTCCCAGGACTCTGAGATCATGATCTAAGCCAAAGGCAGACTCTTAACAACTGAGCCATCCAGGCACTCCTCTTGCTTGACTTTCAATACAAGTTATACTACAAGCCATATATTCCTTTATCATTAAGAAACACATTTTTGAGGTAGTCTCTGTGCTGGCAAGGATTTACTAAGCTAAGAATACTTAAGTGCTATGTAGATTCCCTGGAATCTATTATGTACTCAAAAACATATCATAAGGATGATAATATGAGATTTCTCTTCTCAAGGAATTTGTCCCGTGTGAAAAACAAAATAAAGAAGTTCATGAGATTTCTATGTAAGCTGATATTGTTACAGTCTCAAACACTGCATCTTTGGTGACATCTTTTTGATATCTACAAGCAGATGTGATACATGTAGCGTCCGTATCAGTACCATAGAGTCTACCAGCAGTGGAACTGGTCAAGCCCTTGACTTATCCTCTTTTATCAGACAGAGTGTGCTTATTTATCTTTCTATCCACTGTGAATTTAAGAAAAGCTAGTTTCAATAAAATGGTGGGCACCAATATCAGGTCAAAAAGAGCTAAAGATAAAGTACAACCCATTCTACTATCATCCAATTGATGCATTCTTAAACATTGCCACACTATGCACAACAGAAAATTGGTTCTATAGCACTTACAGAGAAATTGGGGTTAGGATTGTAGCACTAAAACTCCATCAATGACACATTAAAACAATAAAATGAAATAGAAAACTTTGGGAAACTAATAAAAACTATAGCACAGTTTTAAACCTATTAAAGCTATTAAACCTAACCTATATTAGTCCAGAAATATATAAAATATAAATATATCAATAAATATATGTAAATAGTTAAGAAACATATAATATATATCATATACTACAATAAATACTACATTTGAACTTGAAAAAGACTTGGGATTTGCTTAGGGAAGTGAACATAGGAAAGGTTGTAGCAGTTTAAGAGTTATTGAGAGGAGACGGAAGGAAGATTATTTGAAATCAGACAGAAAGTCATAACAGCACATGGGGTTGGGTGTGCTCATAACACACACAACTATCACACACAATGGTCAGAGGTCCCTGCTGTGTTTGAGGTGCACGTGGGTGTGCGTATTGTATATTGCTCTCTGGCTAGTCTCAGCTGGTGTGGTTTTCCACATTCACCTAGAGCTTCTCGTGGATGAAATCATGCATAAGTAAACACAAAATCTGCATTTTGCTCAAATTGTTCCTTAATGTATCACTCTTATTGGACAGCATTCCCATTTTCAAAACAAGCATGAGAGCAGAACTGACGATGGGTGGTGTGTGATGACTTTGGGCAGTGAAAAGAAAGAATGAGAACAAGTGTTGCAAATGTGTCAAGAGAAGGAGAAAGTGTTTAGAACCAGATGTGACTAGATTAAGAAGTAGATGATTGATAAGGTCCTACTTAAAATAACCTATCCAGGAGAATTTGTGTTCTGTCAAAAATCAAAACTTAAATTGTAGAAAATTTAATTGTAGAAAAAAAGTTCTAGTGATTGCGTGTAACAGAAAGGGAGAGATATGCTCAGAGACTATATCAAGATTCTTTCTGAGGGTCCTGCAATCCCATTCTAACTCTATACCGACAAGTAAAACCACTCCTATGATAGAAAGATGCCCATATCAAAAATATTAAATCTTTTCCCAAAGCATTCTTTTAATTCTCTTTATGGAACTGTTTCTTCTTTTTCTTCTTCTTCTTCTTTTTTTAATTTTATCACCCTGTATCAAAGGTGTTAAATATTGACAAGTTTAGAATATCTTATTAGCAGGAAAAGCTATATTCAGTTTTCTTCCGACTGCTTCCAGATTCGTTTGGGCAGGAAAATAATGTGTTAGCCTTCCCACATCTAGGACTCTGTTAATTTCTATTTTAACAAGGATAAAATATTTTACCTAAGTGGAATTCCAACTGCTGTTTTTTGAGAAAATCAGAAATCATCGAGTCTTCTGGAATAAAGAGTTTCTCTCTGACCAAGGCCAATGTAGGAACATTCTCTTTTAGCTCCCCATAGGAACTCATTTATCTGGAACTAAAGAGCACAGAAAAGAGAAGCAAAGCAAGATGGACAAAACTTTTTTTTTTAAGATTTTATTTATTTGACAGAGAGAGAGATCACAAGTAGGCAGAGAGGCAGGCAGAGAGAGAGGAGAATCAGGCTCCCTGCTGAGCATAGAGCCTGATGCAGGCAGGGCTCCATCCCAGGACCTGAGATGGTGACCTGAGCTGAAGGAAGAGGCTTTAACCCACTGAGGCACCCAGGTACCCTGAGCGCTGGGTGTTCTACGCAAATAATAAATCATTGAGCACTGCATCAAAAACTAATGATGTACTGTTTGCTAGCTAACTGAACATAATTTTAAAAAATGTATTCTGATGGGGAAATTAAAAATAAGTAAATTAAATAAATAATAAATAATAAATAAATACAGCTGTGCTTTTGGTACCTTGCAGGGAAGGTCGCTTGACTTAGAGCAACTAGTTCAATCAGGCAAAATGTTTTGGTAAAGCAAAGACTACATGATTCCATGAAAGTTGCCTCTAAAGTTGATGAAGAATACCTTACAAAGTATTTTTCATTAAAATTATGTAGAACCCAGCATTTAAGTTGTTAATTTGTGCATGCTAATTAATTGTGCTCCAAAAGTCTATTAATCGCGTATCAGTATTCTTCCCAACATGCATGTTTATTAATTAAATGAAAGAGAGCAAAGAAATAAAAATGGTGATATTAGTGGAGTGAAAATCTACTGAATCGAAAAAAAAGTCAAAAGAGGAACAAGTGAGCAATCTGTTACTCTAGTCACTCAGGAGCAGAAGAATGTGCTAGAAACTGACTTGTTTGAGTGATGGACAGCTGATCATTGGCCTCTTATTTAAACCTAAACTGAGAAGTTTTTCCATAAATTTCCAATTTAATTGTCATGTTTAGCACTAATGTGAATTTTGAGGTTACATTAAGTGTCAAAGGGTCTTACTTCCTAAAAAATCTTGTACTCTCACAGGATCATAGGATGTTCTGGGAGCAGAGTCGAATCGGGGGGATTTTGTGCCACCCAGGCACACCGGACAAAACTTTTTTTTAACAAATTTGACTGAGTCGTTTCTCAAAAACATATTTGAGTTTTAAAGAAGGTAAAGGATCTTCATTTTAAGCTAAAGGGTCATTTGTTCCTCTTGCTGAAATATCTCACTTAATAGAAATTACTTGGACATAGTACAACACTGAAAGCAAAGCAATATTTTATATAGGAAAATTATGAAAACCAGCAGATTTAATTCAAGTAAATGATGAAAGACAGAGGATCAAATAAATGTTGACTTTCTTATAACAAGACTCTCCAGGTCCCATACAAATTGGGTATTTCTGTTGTGCATAAATTCCAACACCATATCTCCAGTGCCTTCCTAATCAAATAGAGAAATTCTCTGACTCAGTCTGATTTCCCATATTTTGCTTAAGAGATTTTTCCAGAAGAGCCAGTGAAATTCACCTCTAGTTCAGTTTTTAATGCCTCACTAAGAAGCCCTCATTCATTCATTCATTCATTCCTGGAAGCTCTGGACTTTGTTCCTTTCATAGTAATAATCAGGCATTTATTCTCTGTTCTAATTTCAATTTCACTTGATTATTTTAATTGCCAGAATTGAGGTGTGTGTGTGTATTAGAGAGAGAGATAGATAGATAGATAGATAGATAGATAGATAGATAGATGATAGATGATAGATAGATAGATAGATAGATAGATGATAGATAGATAGATAATCTCTCTCTCTATATATATATATACATATATATATTCCAGAAGGTATAACAGCATATAATGGTATATAGAGAATTTTAGTATATTACACATACAGAATTTTTTAAAAACCTGTCCCTAGAAAATATGAAAGTGAAGTCACAAAACCCAATGACTAATATGCATAGATATACAAAGGCAAATTTCTGCTCTTATAAAATTTTGCAAAGCTTTAAGCAGGCACATTTACATATCTAAATCCCTTGGCAATATAATTCAACCACCACAAGAGTTATTACAAATGAACTAGGGCATATGCTTATCAGAATATGTTAAATTCTTTTATACTGATAGTCTGTTTCAGCAAAAGCTTAATTTCAGATTACTGTAAATGGCACATGGAATGTATCTGGTGATGTATTACAGTAATGACAGAAGAAGAGAAATATGCAAAGAAACATTTCTCACAAACTGAAAGACACCATGGGCGTTAGGTCTTTTCGACTGAAATGTATTTTTACTAAAACCATAAGTTTGTTTTCATTATTTCTTTAAAACCTCATGCCATTTTTTAGAAAAAAAAGTTAAAATTTCCACTGCTGGGTAACTGTTACTAATGTAAGTAATGACAACAACATTTTCAAATGATTTTCCTTATTTCAATTTTTTACTTAAATTCTGGTTAACAAATGCAGATGGTTTCTTAAACATAAAATAGGACCTATGGTTTATTGCATATCTCTGAAAGATAGAAGGGAATTCATCCTAGATATTAGAGCTACAGCACAAAAAGGCTACACTAGTCGTGTAGATTTCAAATCTGAGAAATGGTGCCTCATATCCAACTCTGAGTTCCTTCTAATCAAAGTTAGCAAATCAGATTATGAAAATAACTGCTGATGGTGACCCTAAAGATGTTATTTCTTGTCTCTAAAATAGTTAAGATTTCCTCTATGTCACATAATAACTCTCTTTTAGAAATTTCATCTTTAATATTCCTATATGAATAGGAAACACTAGGTCAAGTTATGTCATTATCTATATTTTATTTATGCTGGATTTCTGATGAATCCAGTTTTATTGTGTGGTATACTAAGCATTTTTATGAACTCCCAAGTAGGAGCGAAAAAAACTGGAGTTATTCGAGGCTGGAAAAATGTTTGAGTTGAGTAGAACCTGAAACATAATCTGCAAACCACAGTTCCTCTTCATTTTATGTATATTTCAAGGGAAATTTAATTCAGATGTTTCTGATTAATGCACACTTAGCTCATCAAACTTGTTGTGCAAGAGTTATTTGATTTCCAGGAAGCCTTTTTTTTGTAAGACATTTCCCTCTGTACGAGGAAGTCTAGATTTGCCTGCGTTAGATGCTATGCAAAACTGGAAACACTTCTGGTGTTTTGTTTTTTTTTAATGTGTCTGAGTTCATAGTTTTACTTGACGAGAACTTTTAAAGCAACCATGTCCCTTGTCTTCTTATAAAAGCAGTAAAAGAAAATAACTGATGTACTCAAAGTGACTTAATCAAACTCCCCAAATTAGAAAAATAATTTGTGAATTTATATTACATTGAACCATACAGTCTTTGACTGCAAAATGGCTAACATATGTTAGAAGCAGTAATGGAAAGAAATTGAACCAAAAGTCAAGGGATCTGGTTTCTAACCTCAATTCTGCCACACACTTTCTAGGTGATTTTAGAAGAATCATATTGTTTTTCTATATCTTTATCTGTAAAACAAGGGGGTTGAATAACATGATTTCCCTGGAAACAATTCTTAAGGTTCTGTCTAATTTCTGAATTCAGTATGCATTTTATCAATAGTAACATACATATATATGTGAAATATAGCTGTGTCTTATAATATCATCAAAAAATCTGTTTTACCTCAAGAAATTACCTTAATTCATTAAATATATCTTGGTCAAAATTTAACTAAAGTCTTACAAAAATATTTTCTATGATTTTTTGTTAACTATTTTATGAAAAAGAAGTGAAAAATATGGCTGAGACTGAATTATGGATTGTTAATATTCTTTCCAGATTAGATTACAGTGTTTTCATATTACAACATGTACTGCTATTACATCAATAGCCTTTATATGAGAAGTAATAAAATGATGACATTCCTAAAACACTGAAAATTTTGAGATCATCTTCTTAATTAGGATGGTTTGTTTTATATTCCAATAACAAATAGCCCCCATATCTCAGTGGTTTAAAACAACCATAGGTCATTTCACAGCACATGTCCTTTGTGGGTTATCTGAGGCTGTGTTCCATGTCATCACTCTGGGATCCAAGTGGATGGATACTTCATCTCAGTCTTTATTTGACAATCATGACATGAATGGGAAGGGCATGGGAAATCGCTAATGGTTCTCCAACTTTTACAGAAAGTAGCTTGTAACTTCTGCTATGTATTAGTGACCACTGCTTCAAAGAGGTGAGAAAGCACAAGTCTAGTATGTAACTGAGAAGCGAATGAGAAATAAGTGGTAGACAGTATCAATGACTTCCACACACACAGAAAAATGTTGTGATTTTTAGTGTAGCAAGCTAGTTAAGAAAAGAAAGTTGATTGACTAATCTTAGATTTTTTAAATCCAGAGGTGATTTTTTTAATTAAAATAATTCAAAAACCATGTAGATACCCCAACTTTTATTTATTTAAAATGTTAATTTTAATTAGGACATTTAAGAATAAAAAATGTTATTATTATTCTTTTTTTTATTTTATTTTTTTTAAGTTTTTTTTTAAAGATTTTATTTATTTGACAGAGAAACACAGCGAGAGAGGGAACACAAACAGAGGGAATGGAAGCGGGAGAAGCAGGCTTCCTGCCGAGGGAAGCCCGATGTGGGGCTCCATCCCAGGAACTGGGATCATGACCTGAGCCGAAGGCAGACTCTTAACGCCTGAGCCACCCAGGCGCCCAAAAAAGTTATTATTATTCTTAATGCTAAAATTTTTTTTCATATTTTTATAAAATTCTTTTTTACTTAATAAGAATATCCATATTTTTGATGAATTAATAATTTTAAATCATAGTTAATATGCCATTTCATTTATACATATCTTATATTCTTTTACTTATACATATGTCCTCTGTGCCAATAATTAGTAAAAATTATTCTCAATGTTCCAAAAAGGAGCAATCTATTTGTATTGTCTACTCACATAGCTCAGAAGGAATGATTTATTACCATTCTAAATTAAGACATGACCTCTGGGAGTCTTCCTTTGATAGATGAAGAATTGGTATTACAAGTGGTGCTTTACCCCTCTCTCAGTCCTTACCAGTATACTCAGAGTTCAATTTTTGGTCTCCTCTTCATCATTTTTCTAGTTTTGTTGAAGTATGATCAATAAAAATTGTGTACATTTGAAGTATTCAATATCATGATTTGATATTTGGATATTGTTGCATGATTGCTACAATAAAGCTAATTAACACACCCATCAACACAGAGTACTTTTGTTTTTATAATGGAAGCACTTACGATATACTCCCTTTGCAGTTTGCAAGTCTGCGATACATTGTTATTACTTATAGTCACTATGCTATTCATGAGGTTGCCAAACTTATTTATCTAATAGCTGGCAGGTTGTACTCTTTCCCCAACATTCTCTCCTTTCCCCCAGCCCCAGCACCTGGCAACTACCATTCTACTTTTTGCTCTGGTGAGTTCCACTTTTTCAGATTCCACATGTGTGTGTTTTTATGTCTGGCTTATTTCACTTAGCATAATGTTCTCCTTAGCAAGTTCATCTATGCTATTGCAAATGGGAAGATTTCTCCTTTTTATGGCTGAATAATATTCTAGTATGTATGTATACATATGTCCCACACAATGCTTTGTTTTCATTATCTTGGCTACTATGAATAATGTTTCAGTTAACGTAAGAGTACAGATACCTCTTCAAGAAAATGATTCTAGGGGCACCTGGGTGACTCAGTCGCTAAGCCTCTGCCTTTGGCTCAGGTCATGATCCCAGTGTCCTGGGACTGCGCCCCATGTCGGGCTCCCTGATCGGTGGGAAGCCTGCTTCTCCCTCTCCCACTGCCCGTCCTTGTGTTCCCTCTCTTGCTGTGTCTCTCTCTGTCAAATAAATAAATAAAATCTTAAAAAAAAAAAAAAAAAAAAAAGGAAAGAAAGAAAAGAAACTAATTCTATTTACTTCAGATACATAACCAGGAGTGACATTTTTGGATCATTTTTAATGATATTTAATTACCATTTTAATGTATTTCCATAATGGTTATACCAGTTTATATTCACATCAAGAGGGTTCAAAAGTTCCCTGTTCTCCACATTGTTGCCAACATTTGTTATCTTTTGAATTACAGCTTAATTTTCTGTTACATTAAAAACACACACAGTCTTGATTTCATTGTACAATGAAGCTTTAGTATACTTCTCCTTTTCTCAACTCTCCTTCCTTATCTCTTCAACCTTACACTTTTTTCCCTTTGCAGGATTAAGACAATAATATTTTGTTTTGATCAGAAATAAGCCCTCAGTGTTGTCTTATTTGATTATCGTATCTAAAAAATCAGTAATGTTTATAGTGTTTGGACTCTTTTAAATATTGTTTACTATAAAGCCAAGTAGTGTAATTTTATCATATTTTTCTTTTTATTCAGTTTATTAAGTCTTAGTTCGGGTGGTCTTAGTGAATTTTCCTTAGGTTTTCTGATTCTTTGAACACTGAGCATTCTAATGGAAGTCCATCAGTCTGTTGAATACTGGGGAAAAGTCTAAGAGTTAGCTCCAAATTTTACTTGTTCATTTTTTTGTTATTTGGTTTGTTGGTTGGATTGCAGGGGAGAGGAAGTTTCCGCCTCAACACCAAATGAAAAGGAAATATTAGTCCAAAGCATTCCCTCATGAATATGGTATTGCTGCTTCTTTTGTGCTACCACAATGCATATATATCCACACACCATTACTGAGTTGAAATTAGGACTTCTGTACTAGATTGCAAATTCCTTGAGATCAAGTAGCATATCTTATATATCTCAATAACTCTTGAACTTAACTCCCAATTGGGTGAAATTTCATTTCTATTGAGCATAACGTATGGACCAAGCACTTTATTAAGTACTTTCGTATGTCTCATCTCACTCAACCCCCTCAAACACTCAGGAAAGATGATACTACCCCCATTGTACATGTAAGAATATTAAAACTCAGATGACATAGCTGAAAATACCTACAGCTGCAACAGGTCAGGATAGGATGAAGACCTGGTTATTCTGATGCCATGTTTGATAATATTTCCTCTGTATTCTACTGTTTCATAGATGAAGAGTCAGGTACAGAATAAATAGCCAGTAAATAAGTGTTAAGTGAACCAATGAGGTCATACTGTAGAATTTTTAGATATAAAATTATGATAGGTAGTAGGTAGCTTAGGAAGTTGCTGGAAGGATCCAAAGCACAAGGGACATAGAGCATGGCTAGGTCTTCTAGTCAACCACAGGAGGTTCTGAAAGATACCTACCCAGAATAAAGATTGTTAAAAGATCAAAGCAGCTACATACCACAGGACAATTTATTATGAAATGAAAGGCTCAGTGTAGAAACAATGGAATGACTAATGACTCCAAATTGTTCAAAATTAACTGATTCCAGTTAAAGATAGTTTGCTCTATTATTCTTTCCTCTGTATAGCTGCATATAAAAATACTGATGTAATTCCTATCACCTCTCTAACCTAGTCATTAAAATAATATATGCCTTTTTTTACCTAAAGATAATCAGAGTATCTAATAGAAATGAGAACCATAGGGGCGCCTGGGTGGCTCAGTCATTAAGCATCTGCCTTCGGCTCAGGTCATGATCTTAGGGTCCAGGGATCGAGCCCTGCATCGGGCTCCCTGCTCTTCAGTAAGCCTGCTTCTCCCTCTCCCACTCTCCCCCTCTCCGACTTGTGTTCCCTCTCTCACTGTGTCTCTCTCTGTCAAATAAATAAGTAAAATCTTGAAAGAAAGAAAAAGAAAGGAAGGAAGGGAGGAAGGAAGGAAGGAAGGAAGGGAGGGAGGGAGGGAGGGAGGGAGGGAGGAAGGAAGGAAAGAAAGAAGAACCACACCCATGAAAAATGCAATGCATTGCACAGAATTAGATTTTTCTTTCTCTTATTTCCAATTTTTTCCCCCACAGGAGTCAGCTTTGTGAAGGCAAAAAATGGCGTTGGACTAATAACTTACGTTATTTGAATTTAGTAAACTAAGAGTTTAGCATAGAGATAAAAAGAAACTAGAGAGGCACATAGATGGATGCAGTTCTAATCTATTTTGATCCTATGTATCTTACTATCAAATTTTGCAAAAATAAAGTATTTTGATCCTTATTTTCTTTTGACCGAAATATTTTGGTATTCCCTATAGTAGAGATTATGACAGCATGTCTTTCATATACATGTATCCATACAATTCTCACCTCAGTAAGTTCTAATAGTCGATTTTGTTTTTCTATATAACTAACACTTTGTTGTACTTTTCTATATAGCTCTTTAATATGCTCTGCTCCCTAAGTTTCTTGTGTATATTCTCATATATTTAAAATATGCATCTGCTCACTTCAAGCTCATTTTGAATTCTGGACTTACTTTCCAGGGAAGAATAAACACCTTCTTTCTGAAACATCCACTCCAGCTTCTGTCAACAACAAATGTAATGAGCTTGCTTCTAAGACATCACTTAGGACACTGATGAAAATGCTAAATAGCTTGTAGTGTTGATCCTGGAAGCATTATGGGATCAATTCTGCAAGGTTGTGTTTCTGTCACTTTAGAGCTCATCATTGTGATCATGACTCTCAGATGACACTTATTTGACTTTATGAGGTGGAGACAGGTACATCTGTTTATTACATAACACAAATGTCATCTTACCTTAGATCACTGTGTTTCTAGAATGATGTGTAATATACCAGCATTCTTCAAGCCATTCATTTTAAGACTTCCAAAATATGACCAATAAGAGGCAAATGATTAATTCTACAAATACAATATTTTTCAACTAAACCTAAAACATATTTTGATGGTCTTTAAAAGAACCAAAGAAACCTAGAAGACTTAAATCATAAATAAGCTAAGGGAAGTCCAGCTTTGACTTAGTCAAAATAATTGTTCAGAATTCTCTAGTTGGCATTATAAATTGAATGTTTGTGCCCTACCTCCTAAAAAGATTCATTTGTTGAAGACCTAACTCCCAAAGTGATATTAGGAGGTGGGTACTTTGAGAGGCAATTGGTTTTAGATGAGATCATAAGAATGGAGCCCCTATTATAGATTAGTGTCCTTCAAAAGAAAGAGACACTAGAGCTTCCTCTGTTAACCATATGAAGATACAGTAAGAAGGCACTATCTGCGAGCCAGAAAAAATGCTCTCACTGGAGAGCTGAATTGACCAGCACCTGGTGTTGGACTTCCCAGCCTTCGGAACTGTGAGAAAGAAATTTCTGTTTTTTAAGCCATCTAGTCAATGATATTTGGCCACTCAAGCAGACTAATACAGTTGGTACTGTGCTTTATTATTCAGTCATAGACTGAAAGGAATACTAAGAGAAATGCAGGGTTTTATGAGTGAAACCATTACAAGTACCTCTGACCTGAACAGAGACTCAAGTAATATGGCATATTGAAAGGAGCCCTGTCCAAGAAGACCACAGACTTGATTCTTGATATGTTTCTCCACCACTAAGAAGCCAAGTCATCTTGCGCCAAACACTTTACATACCCCACCTCAATTTCCTTATTTTTAATATAAAGTGGCTGGAGGAAATTATTTTTAAGATTTTTTAGAACAAAAGTCTTAGATTTCAGAATCTTAAAAAAAAGTTGAGCATTTAATTTTACACAACTATGTACATATGCACCAATATGCACATGAATACGTATATTTAAATGTATATGTGTTTTATAGGCTTGCAGTACAATGCACGGTATCTTGTTTTCTCTCCTTTCAATAAAAATACAAAGATCAACAGCAAGAGGAATATATATTTATATGATAAGGATATGAAGTGCATTTCTTAATGTATCCAAGAATCAAAAATTTGTATGATGAGTAAATGACATAAATCCAACTAAAGAAACTAAATAAATCTTTAGGACATACTAGCATGGGCATATTGAGGGTAGAAGATTTTTGAAGAGATGGACTTTTGTAGAGATGAGGAGGACATTCACTATACTACTATACCAAATTTTTCAAATCACTGCTTATTATAATCTCAGTTTAGATTTAATATCCTTTATTTTTTACCTGACTTAAAGATCCCTTATTATAGGACTGCACTGCTATCTTTTTCTCACAAAAATATATACATATTTCATAAGCCTATGTACTGGAAAATAATTTTTAATAAATATGTATCTGTTCCTCCCAACTTCAAGGTATGGCTACAACATTTTGAGGCACATTGTTTGCTCAGGTGACATATGTGTCACACACCTGCTTCTTGGGTTTGGCATCGATTGAAGGCATGGCTAAAAGTGGAATTTCCTCACTCATATCAGTCTCCAAGTTAATCACAACAGCTATTTTATTTTATTTTTAATGCTTACTTTTTAAGCAGTTCTTTTTAATATATCCTGTCTACACTTTTAGAACCTTAATGTCCCCATCTTCTCAGAATCTAAGCTCACATCTTTGAATGGCAGAAAAAATAGGCTTTTTAATTTTTCAAACTTCTCTTGAGTCTATTTCCCAGTTTTAAAGGAGAAAGAAAGGGGGAAAGAAGAGATGGGGGAAAAAGGAAGGAAGGAAGGAGGGAAGGAAGGAAGGAGGGAAGGAAGGAAGGAAGGAAGGAAGGAAGGAAGGAAGGAAGGAAGGAAGGAAGGAAGGAAGGAAGGAAGGAAGGAGGGAGGGAGGGAGGGAGGGAGGGAAGGAAGGAAGGAAGGAGGAAGGGAGGGAAAGAGAAAGCAAGAGAATAAAGGTCAGGTATTTGAGCTAGAGCGTTGAATGGAGAAGGGTGAATATTACTTCCTGGAATACGCTGCAACAAGATGGCTTCTTCAAACCACAGAAATCATGTTACCAGTTTATTCACCAAACTGGTTCTAATTTTGAGTTTAATGAAGAAAAATTATCTTAAAAATCATGCCATGTAAATATGGTTTTTATTTCAACTGTTGTCCATGACCACGTTTTTGTGTATGAAATGTATTTCCCCACTGAGTGATTTTCCACATTTGCCAAACATACTGCCCCCTCCTCCTGCCTTGAAACCCGCGTGTATTTTTCTTTTATAAACTTTGACAGAAAAATTGGAAACTTTTACCAATTAGATAATAAAAATAACTTCCCCTATGTCTCTCTATTACTCAGGGAAATCTCAGTTGTGCTGTTTTCTTATTTCCTCAAGTTATATATGATCTTAATATACACTCATTAATTCAGACACACTGAACATTTATTTTATTTGTAATTTTTGCTCCTTGGTATTCTCTGGAGATGCACATCTCAGTTTTACGAGTGACTTGGGGGTAAGTAGTTATGCAGTCATGCTCCGCCTGCCTGTCCCACATTCATAGTATGGAACACTCAATCTCCAACCCCCAGCCACACATCACAGTCACGATTCCAATCGTACAATGTCCTATTGCAGTATTTCATGTCGTGCCTTTGAGACAGGCAGCTCCTGATTAGACCCTGGATTTCCCCTGTTTTTAATGTCTGGACCCATTTGGCCGCTGACCTACTATAAATGGGGATGGTGAGTACGTCTTTGGTCTCCTGTAGCTGCAGAGGGCTCAGAGCAGACATAAAACAGGCCTACAGCCCTACAACATCTGAACAGTGTTTCCTGTCTGTAGTTCTCATTTTTACACTTGGCATGAGCTGCAGTGACCTTTACCCTGTTCTTTAAAGTGAGGCCTTTTATGGAGGTTAAGAGTGACTTGGCCCCCAAGCTAACAGAGTCCTAGGCTCCCACTGAACTCCAACTGTGCCATATGTGCATGGTACTGTGAATGCTGATTTAGTGGTATGGGCAACAGTCCACCAGAACTGAGCACACTGAGATCACCACAATTATGTGACTTGAAGATATTTGTGTACCCCACTGATCATTACCAGAGTTATGAAAGTTAGGCTTTGGGTTGCACTGATCTGCCGACTCGGCAGCATTTTAACCACATGAATTAATGATAGTACAGAAAGAACATTCTACGGCTACTTGTAAGTATTATTAAAGTCAAACGCGGGACTTATCCTGGAAATAGCGTCTCAACCACTTGCCTCTCGATAGAGGTGTACGTAGTTTTGACTTCACATGTATCACCATGCATGGGGATCATTTGAGCTAAAAATTAAGAAATTAAATGTATGTTTTTGCATAAAGTTGCATCCCTCAGGGATGGTGAGAAAACCAAACATTTCCTTTTGGTTAACATAAATATGGTAGTTTGGGCATTCCTGAACACTTTTGCCATGACAAAATTCCTGAAAAATAGATGCAATGTTTATGAAGTGAAGAATTCTCACCTTTGCAGAATTGTAGTAAAATGTTTTACCACGCAAAATCTTTATTGAGCTTTACCACGCAAAATCTTCATTCATTATTATTAATTTTTTGATACTAGGTTTAATACAAGACAATGGAATAGGTATAAAACTTTACTTCCCTAACTAATTTCTCTTTACTTGTGATTAATCTGAAGATGCTACCTTACTCACGGCATCTCAGAAATAGAGATCGTGTTACTTTCTGTGATAATGGTAAATCTACTATAGATCACTTAAAAATATATTATTTTGTCTGCCTTATCATTCCCCTATCCTTTAAAGCCCTTGAAATAATAAGAGAAGTGACTCTTGAGCTAATTAGTCCACTATGGCCAAATGCATCCATCTGTAGTAAATAGGTGACCATAGCACAACACAGTGTCTCTTCCGTTTATTCCTCCCATCGACACTTTTTGGGCTCATTCAATTAGTAGTCTCATTCAATCATGGACACTGGAAGTGATAATGTTGAGGATGTAGCTTCACTGTTTTCTGATACACTGTGTCGAAAATAAACTCCCAACATCTAAATATCACTGAGGTCATGAAATGAAGATCTGACAAGTAATTTTTATTCCCACATTTAGGTTACTGAAAGGTACTGAAGTGCATCTTTGGAATAAGAAATAAGTACAAAATCCAGAGAGCGTACTCCTTGGGGTTTACCCAAAGCATATGAAAACTTACATCCAGACAAAAACCTATACCTGCAAATCCACAGCAGTTTCACTCATATTGCCAAAACTTGGAAGAAACCAAGATGTCATTCAGTAGGTAAATAAACTGAATTTATAACAAAGAGACTTATAAATAAATGGATAAACAAACTGTGTCTATCTAGACAATGGACTATTATACAGTGCCAGCAAGAAATGAACAAACCATAAAAAAAGACATGAAAGAAATTTAAATTTCTTTTCCCAAATTTTAAAAAAACTGATCTGGAAAGGCTACATGCTGTAAGATTTTAACTCCACGACCTTCCAGAAAAGGCAAAAAGACGGAGATAACAAAAGGATCAGTGGTTGCCAGGAATTGAGGTGGGAAGGGAGGTGGGGATGAATAGGTGAAGCACAGAGGATTTTTAGGGCAATGAAAATACTCTGCATGATATTATAATGATGGATACATGGCATTGTACATTTGTCCAAATCCATAAAAATAACATAGAGAACCTTAATGCCAACTATGGACATGGGGTGATATGATGTGGCAGTGTAGGTTCCTCTTATAACAAATCTACCAGTCTGGTGGGGGCTGTTGATAGTGGGGAAGGCTATTCATGGATGGGGGCAGGGGGATATGGGGCATCTCTGTTCCTTTCTCTAACTTTTGCTGTGAATCTAAAAAATGCTCTGAAGATACTTATTAAAAAATAAACAAGTAAAAAAGAGTAAAAATTGGTAACTAGATGTTAAAGATAAATTACCACGGTATTCAAATTTATTTTTGAGCTAGACCATGAGCAAGTAGAAAGCAGTTCCCCTATTTCATTTGTTCCTGTTTCAAGTATCTGCATAAAAAAGTGTCTGACATGAAGTTATTCCACACATGTGTTCAGTTGAATTGAATAGAATATTAATTGCTGTTAACTACTTTAAAATGAAGAAAAAAAATGAACAGTATATCCTTTTTGGATAAGCCTTTGTCTTGAAAATCTTTCTCAAATAATTTTTATCTTCCCTTTTGCATTTATACTTTTACTTTACAGTTTTTTCCCATAGAAATATATTTCATATAATTTCGTACCTGCATTCTTCACTTGCCCAGAATAAATTATCAATAGGCAAAGTTAAATGAAATTTCTAAGCCCAGCTATATTTTCAGGAAGAAAATTTAAAAATCTGATTTTTATTTTAAGATTTTATTTAATAGATAATTATTGCTCTTTCTTAAACAATATATGTTCTCTACATAGAAAATTTGCATCTGGGTGAGTTGGGGTGTGTGCGTGTGTATGTGTGTGGCTATTTATATCTCTGTGTGTGTGTGGCCTATGAGGTGTAATGACCTAAAAGGGAGATTTAATTAGTACTTTAATTTGTCACATTTTGTCATAAAACATGAGAGATTTTATAATGTGATACAAAAGAATAATAAAAAATGTTCTCTCTGCCCTGGATTTGCTCAAAATCAAATGGTAGATAAATCCAAATTAAAAATGACTAAGAATCCATATGTAGCAATACGTTTCAAAGCTTACACTAGGGACGCCCGGGTGGCTCAGTCGGTTAAGCGGCTGCCTTCAGCTCAGGTCATTATCCCAGGGTCCTGAGATCGAGAGCCACATCAGGCTCCTTGCTCAGTAGGGAACCTGTTTCTCCCTCTGCCTCTGCCTGCCACTCTGCCTGCTCTTGCTCTCTGTCTCTCTCTCTCTCTCTCACAAATAAAGAAATAAAGTCTTTAAAAAAAAAAAAAAAAAGCTTACACTAATTGCATAAATTCAGAGAAGCGTTAAGAGGTTCTGGAAATGTGAGTCCAAAATTGAATTGCTCTGCATTATTGGAAAAAACTAACTCCCTCCAACTATCAACTTCAACATTTGAAGTCTTAACATATAGATTCTGTAGGCACTTTGCTACCTGCAGAAAACCCAGAGAAAATGGAAAACAGTTCAATCAATGTGTTCGATAAACTGTTTGCTCACCTAATAGAGGGAAGGGCAAAAATAACTTAGAGCATTTCGTTTCATTGATAGCAAGCCTTGGATATATAGCCTCCTTGCCTTTTTTCAGTGAAGGGCCCTATTGCATCTCCCCTGGATGATCTTTTCAGAGGTTGTATAAATAGGCTTCTGTCTTGAATCTTCACCCCAATTCAAATGCGAGAATAACTGAGAAAATATGTGTTGCTTTCTGAATTATTTTAGAAAATAGTGATATATGAATTCATGATTTTGTGATTAGAAGCCCTAAGCATTGCTTCCCAGTATATGGCACACCTCTTGTAAGTTATACAATTTTGATTTTCCTCATGAGCATATCTTGCTGGAGAAGCAGGGCAGGGGAAGGGCTTCCCATGGCACTCTGTTTCACTGAGATTATGCTTGATTAATGAGCAGGTATTTTTATATGTACTCTAGCTTATTATAGGAATAAGTGTGTGCTAGTGAGTGTCCTTGGGTAAGTTTCTGCCACCTCAGTTATTTGCCACCTCACGGCATGAAAAAGGCAATCACATATTTTCCACAGACACAAAACGTTGGGATATAGAAGGCCTTCCTCACAGATTATTAGTAAAGCTGTAGTAAACCCTCAATACGAATTTTAGTCTGACTTCATTTGACCATTAGAAATGTAAAACCAGTGTATTTCGTACATTTACATTCAGAAACTTCATCTGAATTAGCTCCATCTTATGTCAGTATCTTCAGACCAAGAGAATGGTACAGTTCCTGGATTATGCATCCAAAGGGCTTTAGTGGAGAAGTTTGGGCAATGAAGCTTCTTTGCTTGCTTTCTTATTCCTCAACATTTGTCCGGCTTTTGGCGAATAAGCCCTCCTTTGGCAGTCAAATGTCACTGTAACGTTAGAGGGTATTATTTGCATCCTGCTTTAGATTTTTACTTTCTATTTTTTTTTCCTTTTACTTCATGTGTAGCAAATTGAATCAGCTTTTTCAATTAATAATAGAAAAGGTCTTTAGGACTGCCTACCGAATATAGCCAAAGATCTAGGACTGCCTCACTTCTGTATAATCTCAGTCCAGGTCTGACACAAGTTAGTCAATCAAATCCTTGAATCTAGAAGGTGGTGAAAGACAGAGGGGACCCTGTGCTATTGTGATATCATGCTATCAACAAATGGGGAAAGGTATATTTCATGGCTTGACCTGACATTGCGAAACACTTTGAAGCGCTCTTCTTACAGCCTTTTGGCATTTGGTCTCAGTTGTACCTCATAATATTTACCAAGAGTTGTAAAACACATGTAATTGTTTTTTCTTGTTTGTTTGTTTAAATTTTATTTATTTGAGAGAGAGAGCACAAGCAGGAGAAGCAGGGGGCCTGATGTGGAGCTCGATGTGGGGCTCAATCCCAGGACCCTGGGATCATGACCAGAGCCCAAGGCAGGCACCCAACTGACTGAGCTACCCAGGCGCCTGGTAAATGTTTTTTTCTTAGCCACCAAATCTGCTGAAATAGCCCTTCCTTCTCTTATGAAACAAAAGATATAACTGATTATAACTTATTTTTTTATTATAACTTATTATGTCATTATAACTTATAATGTCTGGGCTCAGAGAAATAGGAGATTTGTAGCAGAGTTGTACCAGCAACATTTGACTGTAAATTAAGTTGTAAAGTGAACTTAGACATGACTCAGATAATTACTTAGGAATTCCTTTAACCATCTTATGTAATCCAGCTAATGTGCCAGAACAGAATTCTCTAAATTTGACTCAATGCCATTCCTCCAAGAGTTTTGTTTTTCTACCTTGTAATAATAAATGGAAGCTTCTCCATGAAAAGAATACCCACGGGGCCTATTTGCAAGGCAGATTTCAGTTTGTGCAAAAAATCAATTGTGTGCTAACAGTACCCTTTAAGAACCCATAAAGACTTCTTTAATTACTTAATTGAAAAAAGTATCGTGGATAATAACTCCATTGACCATTGACATAGTGCAAGTATACTTGGCACCTTTCACTAACAAATATTAATGAGTATTGGTGCTTATACAATAAAGTGAGTATATGAACTCCTTTGGCTTGGACACAGTCAAGACCAACTGATCCATGTAAACAATTAATAAAACAAGAAATACAATGGCAATACATATAGTATGAACTCATAAATAATTAATAAATGCTAATGCAGAGATATAATTGTTTACTTCTATAATTGATGTAGATTATTTAGTAAAGGAGAGCATCCGGTACTAGTTTCAAAATATATCAAAAATGAGTACTGTACTAATGAATTATAAATTGTGGGAAGGACCTTTGAGAGAAATTTGGACTAGTTTTCATAATCTGAAATGTAGTCTGACCCTTAACTCGGGATTTGCCTTTAAAAACTTATTCAGAGCAAATGGATTCTGCTTTCTCTAGAAGCAAACTAATTGCAAGAGCTTAGAAACAAACAAAATCAATGGATAATAGAAAAATGAATTTTATTTATTGAATTTTATTGAATCTTATTGAATTTTGCAACACCCATATGATACACTATTATTCTGGAGTAAAATTTATGTTTTCCAAAATATTAAGATGTGGAAATGCAGGCCTGTGAGTCTGATCCAGAGTCTATAAATTATCTCTAATAATATCACCTAGATGACAGCTGAGGTGACCTTGTCATTAATATATAAAGGTACTTAAGTCTCTTAAACACAAAGTCCAGTTCTCTTCAAGATATTTTTTTCTTTTTTTGCTCCTCAGGAATTTGAATCTCAATAGTCTTCTGGTGATTTCTCTTCTTTATGGATGGTTCTAAAATAATTAATAATATTCTTCTATTTTCCTTTAATATTTCCCTTTTATTTATTAATATTCTAGTTGCATTTGCTTTTGTTTCAGATATTTGTAATTTGTGTTTTCTTTTCCTTTTTTTCTTAATTGTAGTTTCTTGGTGTTTATCAAGTCTAGAAATCTTTTCAATCAATCAACATTGGTCTGTTTTCTATTTCATTGATTTATGCTCCTATTTAACTACTTGCCTTCTACTTACTGCATTTTTTGTTATCTGCTTTTCTGTTTTAGTATTCCCTAACCATAAATTTAAATTAATGATGTTAAGCTTTTCTTCCTTTTGGATATAAACAAAGTATAAATTTATCACTATGCACTGCTTTAGCAATGTTTCACAAATAGACTCTATTTTATTATCATTCAATTTGGCATATTTTCTGATTTCCATTCTATAATTTTCTTTAACCCTTTGGTGATTTAGGATTGTTTTATTTAATTTCCAAATATTTGGGTATTTTACAGATATCTTTTTGTTCTTAATTTATCATTTAATTTAATTATAGTCTGAGAATCTATTTTATAAGGTTTTAATCTTTTGACATTTATAGAGACTTATTTCATAGTCCATTGTATGGTTTATATTCTAATTGTTGAAATGCTTGGATACACATTTATTATCCTGCTACTTGTTTTATATTTTTTTATGGGCAAATGAAAAGAATGTTTTTCTGCTAGTGATAGGTGTGATATTTGGTCATTATTAATTAGGTTAAGTTTGTTTGTGGTGTTTGTGGTACATGTGGAAATGGGCTGTTTAGTTTTCCTTTCAAGAAAGAACTTGCCGGGGCACCTGGGTGGCTCAGTCATTAAGTGTCTGCCTTCGGCTCAGGTCATGGTCCCAGGGTCCTGGGATCGAGCCCCGCATCGGGCTCTCTGCTCAGCGGGAAGCCTGCTTCTCCTGCTGCCATTCCCTCTGCTTGTGTTCCCTCTCTCGCTGTGTTTCTCTCTGTCAAATAAATAAAATCTTTAAAAAAAAAAAAAGAAAGAAAGAACTTGCCATATTACAATACACTGAAAATGTTTAGATGCCAGCACCTTCAGATTCTGCCTCAACCCCAAAAGTCACCTCACCAGAGGTCACATCATTCGTGGGAAGTTCACATGTAGTAACTAAGAGAACTGTGTGTGTGGAGGGGTGCAGAATAAAGGTATTGCTGGTTGAGCCCCATGTGGATGACACTGATAGGAAATATTTGCTCCGAAGATTCTCTCTTGTGTTAAACTGATAACTTGTCATACTTGTTTAACAGTTTCACTTCTATTCTTAATTCTTCTTTCCTCTTCCTTTCACAGGTGCTGACCCTGATTATTATATTGCCATGAAATCTTCTTGCTCAGGGTTTGCTTTGGGAAATCCAACCTGAGAGTGTTGTTTATATACTTTTTGTATTTTTTGCTAACTATCTTTTATCAATTATTGGGAGAGAGGTCTATTAAAAAATCTTCAGCTATGGTCATGGATGTCTCTATCCCTTACTTTTATGCTGTCAACATTTCCTCATGAATTTTGAAACTCTGTTATTAAGTCATACATATTAGGATTTGTATGTCTTCCTGATGAATTATTCCTTAAATCATTATTAAGTGCCCACTTTCTTTCTTGTAACATTCTTTGGCTTGGACTCTTAATTTATCTGGTGTAAATATAGACACGGCATCTTTCTCATGTGTATAGGTTGTATGATAAATCTTCTTCCATATCTTTAAATTTAACTTGTTCTTTTCTTTAACATCTTTCTTTTAAAAACTATAGAGTTAGTTCTTATTAACTTTGTCTACTCAATACATTTTCTTTTTGATTGGAATGTTGCATTCAACTATCTTTACTGTAATTATTGATACATTAAATCTATCACCTTGTTATTTATTTTATTTTTTTCTTCTATATCTGATTTATATCTTGTACTTTTTCTGAATTCTCTTTGGAAAGTGGAATAATTTTTAGCACTCCATTTAATTAACTCTGTTAGATTCTTATTTACAATTTAAAAATTATGTTCTTTTTAAAAAAAGATTTTATTTATTTGACACAGAGAAAGAGAGATCACAAGTAGGCAGAGGCGGGGGGCGGGGGGGAAGCAGGCTCCCCACTGAGCAGAGAGCTGATGTGGGGCTTGATCCCAGAACCCTGAAATCATGACCTGAGCTGAAGGCAGAGACTTTAACCCACTGAGCCACCCAGGTGCCCCTAAAAATTATGTTCTTAATGGCCGCTTTAGGGCTTAAAATATGCATCCATAACTTTTTGTTGAAAATAAAAATCACCTCAGAAGTTAGGGGATCTCAGGGTGGAATGCTGATGGAAACAAGATAATCTGTGTTGTAAATGTATGACATATCTTCACTGAAGAGGATGGGTGGAAATACTGACCTAAATAATTTTGGAAATGAGTGAAAATTTTAAGACTAAAGACAAAAGAAACTATACATAAACACTATAATTGGTGAGCTTGTTTCTTACTGGGGTATAGGTTAACAATTCTGAAATCACCATATGTTATGCTAGGATTGGATAAATAAATAAATGGATGACCATTGGTAAGAGACAGGTTTCTCACCACTGAGAAGGAAAGATTTATTTAAAACAGATAAATAAAGGGGAGAGGCTAGAATGAACTTTCAGTACCAGATTAGAGTCAGAGACATAAACATGAGCCATGTTTAGCTTGATGGTAGATAGACAAGGAATTATAGATCCATGTGTAGTCATGTGTTAATATAAATGCAAGATGGTAGATAGACAAGGAATTATAGATCCATGTGTAGTCATGTGTTAATATATACACATATAATTCCCAGCTGTGTCTGTTGAGTGAGCCTGGAACAATTATATTACAATAGCAATGGGGGCATTCAGTGTCCAGATATAGTTTTTTAATACCAGTCCCCAATAAATATAATCAGGCCTCCTTCCAGAAATAACTGATACAAGGCATAAGGCATAAAGTATACAACATAAGCCTGGAACACCTTATGGTCCCAGAAAGAATATTCTTAAAAAAAATTAAAAATGATGGTGTTAATGTGTCATAGGAAGCCCAATGAAAAAGCTCCCAGTTGATAAAATTTGAGGAACAACATAAATAATGTAAGTATAACCTCAAATATAAAATAAATATTCATGAGCCTGCACTGTTACAAATAAAATAGTGAATAAATAAATAAATGAAGTGAAGAGACTTACTGCCCATAGAGAAGACACTTATCCCTCAAAGAGGTACAACTGAACTCACTACCTTTTAAACGTAGGAAAGGCAGAGTGATTTCCTTCTAAAGAGTGCAGTATGAAAAGTTGGGGGGAGAAGAATTTTACAGAGAAGACTGGCAAATCTTACTTCCGTCAGGTGAATGATAGAATCATCAGTGATAAGTCATATTAATACTATGTCTTTGTAACATGATGTAATGAGAATGGCACTTGTCTTCTTTGGTCTTCCTTCCCAAAATCCATAACCTTAGTCTAATCGCAAAAAAAAAATCATCATATTTATCCCAACTGAGGGATATCTATAAAATTCCTGATCAGTTCTCCTCAAAACTATTGAGTTCATTGGAAATAGCAGAATCTGAGAAATTGTCATAGACCAGAGGAAACCAGAAAGTCATAATGAATACATGTAATGTGATATTCTGGATAGAATCTTGGAAAGGAAAAAGGATACTGGTGGAAAAAAAAACTAATACAATCCAAATAAAGCATAGAACTTAGTTCATAACAACCTACCAATGTCGGTTCATTAGTTGTGACAAATGAAGCACAGGAATGTAAAATGTTAATAATAAGGGCAACTTAGTGTGGAGTATGCAGGAAATCTCTGTACTATATGTATTTATTCTAAATTTTTTTAAAGTTTAATTAAAAAAATCTACTCAGATCTAATCATTTCCCACTTCATAGTTAATAACCACCCCTGATACTTTAAAAAAATCACATTACCCACTTTGCATATATAACCTTATAATAGTAGAATTTCACTTATTAATTATATCATGTGCCATTTTATCATATTTTCTTATTTTATATATGTTTATGAACCCATTTTATAGTGTCAGTTTTTAAACATAGAAGTTTCTTTTAAGGAAGTTACAGAGAAAAAGATTATAATATTTTATGTAGTCATTCCAATGCTCTTTAATAATTCCTCTATATCTGAGATATATTTTATGTCATTTCTTTTCTAGCATTTTTGTATACTACAGGTCAACTGGTAACAAATTTTCACAGTTTTTGTTTAAGGTATTTTCATTCATTTTCCTTCAATATTTTCATTTTATATAAATTCTGGGTGCATGGTTTTCTTTTGTTTTTTTTCATAATATAAAGATGATTTTTTTCCATTTTCTTTTGCTTTCCATTGTTTCTAAAGAGAAGTCAGTCACAACTTGTATCATTGTTTTTTCCATTTTGAAAGTGTCTACTTTCTCTGCCTTCCTGGTGTTATTTTTTTTTTAAAGATTTTATTTATTTATTTTTCAGAGAGAAAGAGAGAGAGCACAAGCAGACAGAGTGGCAGGCAGAGGCAGAGAGAAAAGTAGGCTCTCCGCCAAGCAAGGAGCCAGATGCAGGACTCGATCACAGGACCCGGGAATTATGACCTGAGCTGAAGGCAGCAGCTTAACCAACTAAGCCACCCAGGTGTACCTTCCTGGTGTTATTTTTATGCTTACTTTTTAGAGGTTGGGTTAGCATTGATCTAAGTGTAGTTTTTTTTATCCTACTTGAGATTCACTGAGATTCTTTGAGATGAGAAGTAATTTTTTAATTATATTTTATAAGTTGTCAGATATTATTTTGTCTGGTATTTCTTTTTATTCTCATTCCAAGACTTGAATCACATGTATATTAAACCATTGCCATTATCCCTTAGGCTCTGTTCATTCTTATACTACATTTCATCCTGCATGGATGTTCTCTTTTCTCTCCTCTGTACTGACATATAAATGAAAGTCAGACACTTTTTCTTGAGTTTTCTGAAGATAAGACGTGATATTTGTATTTGTTATGAAATTTACTGAATTTGGAAGAAGAGAGAATTTACATTACACAAGTGCAAATGACTTTAAATTACTTAATAGGAATTCCTGTGATTAAACACATTTTTAGTCACTGCAAAATTCTGCCTGATCATCTTTCTGTCTAGTGTTCAGGCTCCTCACACATGTTCGACCTCTTTCTTCTCATTTCCTCTCCTTTCTCTATTTTGCCACTTCCAAATGTCTCATTATCATTTTTTTAATGCATAAAAGTTTAGCTTTTACTTTTATTTTGCTATTTATTTTCTTTTTTTTTTTAAGATTTTATTTATTTGACAGAGAGAAACACAGCGAGAGAGGGAACACAAGCAGAGGAAATGGTAGTGGGAGAAGCAGGCTTCCTGCAGAGCAGAGAGCCCGATGCGGGGCTCGATCCCAGGACCCTGGGATCTGACCTGGGCCGAAGGCAGACGCTTAACGACTGAGCCACCCAGGCGCCCCTATTTTGCTATTTATTTTCACAGTAAAGCCTCAGGGTCTCATTTTCCACATCAAAGGAGTTTAATTTACCTAAATAACATTTCCTCCCTAAGAAGAACTTTAGAGCCAGTTGATAAAATAATTATATGTGTAAGTGCATATTTGCAGAGATTAAAAATATGAATATTCAAATATATTATGCAAGTATCAACTTAAGTCATTCATTCGAAAGGCATTTATTGAAGGCTTTCCGTATTTCATGTGCTGAGATTAAAAAGACTAAAATCCATAATCTATCTTCTCCATGAACTTCCCATTCAAATCTGGAAGTTAAATTAACAGAAAACAATTTATCAAGTTCTATGCCTGATTTATACAACATGATTTGCTATGGGAACATAGAGAAGATAGTAACTCAGACAATAAGAAGGATGGTGAAGGATTTTCTTGAAAGCAAAATGATCTGAGCTCAAATGTCTCTTTCTCTCTAAAGCTTTCCTTGAGTCTAATTATATAGCTATGGTATTGGCTAACATCCCTCTCTCTATTTTTCTTTATAATTTTAATCACATTAATATATATGCCTCTACAATTAGAAAGTAAGTTCTGGGATGTTGGCGCCATGTTCTCAGCAGTTGCAGTATCTAGCACACAGTAAGTGTTCAATAAGTATACTTTGAATGAATAAATAAATAAATGTGTGTCTTGCAATATGTGTCTTTTCATGCTTAAAATGTGGATCTATTTGGCTGTTGATTTTTGGTAAATGATTAATATCTTCAAAATACAGTCTCACTAATTTTTTACATGTTCATGAAATCAAACATATTTTCTTTGCTTTTCCTAATATTTGGTCTTGATTTGGTCAAGACCATAAATTATGGTCTTGATTTCTATGCCTTTGTTAGTAAAGAAATATGCTTGCTTTTGTTTTCAATTTTGTTATGAATGATTTGAGGAAAATGCTTCCTTCTTTGTACTATTGTTTGCTGTGTCTCAAAATAAGCAGTGTTGTTTAGTCTTTGAGGATTCCTCTCATTGATATATTCAGAAGATAGATTATATGCCTCCTTGATTGACTCCGTACTTGTAATTGCAGCAGCAGGAGGAAAAAAAAAAAAGGGATTTTTAGGTGTGTTAGAAGTGTCAAAGCCCCTCAGGCTGAGCAGACAGGCCAAGATAACACTCTTTCCTGATGTTCAAGACAATCTGTTCTTGCCTTCTCCCCACTCTGATTCCAGCTCATGCACCCCTACATTTCAACAAGAAACCTTAACACTGATAGATTCATATTTAGATAAATAAGTAAGGTGACGAGAAAGCTTCTAATTTGCAAGTTATGATAGTGAGTATGCACTGTCTCCTTCTGCAACAAATTAATGTTTAATTGTTCAGAATCTGTTCAGGGAACTGAATATCTTGAAAGATTTATAATGATATAGAATTGTCAGCAGGAAGAAACACCAGGACTCATTAGTTAGTTCCCCAACTTCTAGGCAGGACTGGATCCAAGCCTACCCCAACATATGGATAGCCTTAGGAAAGAAGACTTCTCAGATTATTTTCATACCTCGTCTAGTGCCTTGAAATGTTGTATTGTCAAAAGAATGAGACATCGGAAGTCACAAGATCTGACTTCTATTATTAATACTGTTATTAGCTCCATGACATTTTGCTTACATTTTGCTACCTGATCTGCTTTTTATCTGTAAGATAGCAGCGGTGAGATACAAGTATGCGAAAAACTCCCTTGAGAGAAAAGCGAGTTTGGAAGAATGACATCATTTACTAGTTTTATAAAACAATAACTCTGGAACTCAAAAACTGGAAATGGCATATTCTTTTAATATTAAGATAGCATGATATTTCATTGATTTCATTTTCATAATCCTTTTTGGTATTGATATTCAAAGGTTTTTTTCATAAAATTATGAATTTTAAGATTGGAAAGTAATTTTGAAGTGTAAAAATATTCTTTTCCCTTCGATGAGGGGATTCATTACACATCCAGGCATCTAGAAGGAAGAGAAACGTCTTGAAACTTTTAGAAGAAAGAAAATAATTAATACAAATTCTTATTGGTATCTAATCCAGGAATAGAAGGAAATATTTTCTTCAAGGAAATAAAATTAGCTTCTAATTATTAAAATAATATTTGGTAATATGCGGAACCTCATTTTGAGAATTCAAGATGACCACTGCACATCCTCACTCTGTGGACCTGTTTCTTCTTCATAGAATAGCACGGGATGCTTGCTACAGATCACGTAACTCACAACCACCCCAGTCTATCTGGATCTAAAATCTCTAAGAATGGGACTTGGGAAGCTGCATTTGTCACAAACATCTCAGGTTTGCATTGGTCAAGCAGTATGATGCAGTTGATTCAGAGTCTACATTTGCAAAATACAGTATTTGGACTGTATGACTAAGAAAGAGGTGTTAGTCCTTTGCAGCTATAGTAGGAAGCATCTACAATACAATGAACGAATTCAAGGCATCCAGTCACCCTGCGATGCCTCACACTGCTTTTCTCTTTAAGGACACCTTATCCCTAACACTTCTATTTACTAATTATATTTCTTGACACTTATATTTTGGTCACATCTATCAAGCTGACACTTATGCTCATTTTTCATCCCTTCAAAACATGGATGCCTAGAAAAGGAGGCCCCATCAGTAGAATCTAAATCTTTGGGAATGATCTTTGTGGCACCGTGCAAAAAAGACCGCAAATTTTCTTTCTCCTGTAGCTGTGGCCTTTGTAGGGCTCTTCTACTCTGAGTCGGGGCTTGGCTATTTGACTTGCTTTATCCAATGGGACAGTAGCAAATGTGACACAAGCAGGGACTTGAAAAGTGTTTCTATTCTTGCTACTGTTGGCCTCCTATGAGCACCATGCAGAATGCTTGGGATAGCCAGTTGTGGAATGAGGGAAGTGTGGCCCTGTGACCCCTGTTACTCTTTACCTACAGCCTCCAGATACAACACATGTGAATGAGGCCATTTAGGTCCCCCAGCTGCTAGGAGATCCATAAGCAAAGCTGTTTTGTATATTCAGGGTAAAACTGCAGGATTGTGGCATTAGATTCATTCATTAATTGGTTTAAATAATTAAGATGTTAAAATCATGAAAGTTGCAAGAGATGAGTTATTAAGGTATTTTCAAAACCCAGAAACAGTGGTTTCTTTGGGCTCCTGGTTGTGCAGTATTCTGACAACCTGCTGTGCTTATATTTGTAATTAAATAATTTATATATTTAAATTAAATAATTGATCATCTCATTGCAAAATTTCTAAATCTCCAACCAGGGACTATGAATGCCTGCAAAACAAATGATATATATGACCAAGATGCCTACTTGAGCATATTTCCTTAAATACCTACATAATAAGCTTATTGCATATTTTATATGAAATTAACACATTGGAAAATAAGTTCATATATGGTTAATAAAGCACACACATGGTTTTAAAAGTGTTAAAGGATATAATTGCTGGGATAATTCAAGATAGGGTATTTTCTACAGTATATAAATATTATATATATACACACACATATATATCAAACCTTTTAAAATTGATTTTAAATATTATATCACTGTCAACACCTAAATTTAATACTGAACAATATAATCCTACTGAATGCACCCCTCAATGCTAAAATTATTGTGCTGTTGCAAATGAGACACTTGGCATTTAGTTAGCTGAAGCAGTTATAAATGCAGGCACCTCAGATGCTTAATGTTCAAACAGGGAATTCTTTGGTACTTTGGAAAATTAGTTAATTAGAAAAAAAGTGTGTTTTTGCATAAATGTCTGCGCACATATATGTGAGCATTAATATATCAGACATTATTTATAATAAGAATACTTATTTTACTGACTATGCAGCAGCAGGAAAAAATTATCTGTAGGTATTCGAGAAAAAAGGAGCAAAGCACTCTGGCTGAGCATACCTGAGTTTACAGACCTATTTCAGTGTATAGACCTTATACCATAAATGAAGCCATAAATATGGGAGATGGCCTCTCTTCAGTACTTACTGAAAAACTTAACACTCTATAAACATTTCTTATGCATTTCTTATGTTGACTAGAGCTTGTCTAACTCCTAAGACGCATGTCAAACCCATACCTTTTTATGTAACACTCCAGCCCTAAATCCCATAGAAATACAGAGTATGGATAGTAATAAATCTATGGAAACAAATTGTAGAACAACCATTACCTCTAGTTTCCAAAGAAAAGTATTACAATAACTTTTCTTTTAAAAATAAATCAATTCGCTCTCAGGCTCCATAAAATTTTAGTTCACACTGGGACATGTGGACACCTGTTTATTTACAAAGCTTTCAGTCATGAAGACGAAGATTTCGAGAGTTGAGACAAGAATAAAATAAACTGGATGGCCTCCTTTTAAATCCAACTGTGACTTTCATCTTTGTCACAAAATAAGCACAACATTTGGCAAGATTGGAAGCCTCAACTCCAGGCAGGTCCAAGTTGGCATAGAATCACCTTGACAGGCTCCCAGATCAGCAAGAACTCTCAGCTCCGAAAAGGCTCCTTTTGCTAAATTTAACTTTCCCTGTGTAAAATGAATTAGCTGTTCTTGAGGAGAAGAAATAGCTTTGAGACTGAGGAGAGGGGGCAGCAGGCTCAGTCAGCGCATCCAGGTCTATATGTTACCAAGATTGGTGATAACAACCTGCACAGGAGAAATGCAATGTGTACAAATTAGGATATGCCTGTAAATTTGGAAAGATAAATGACTTATTCTGCTTTGCTTTTCTCGTAGGACTGCATCATTTTCATTTTCTTTGGAGGCAACTGGGCCCGACAGAAAGATTAGGAGAGATAGATAATTATGTTGTGTCTCGATGTTAGCAAGACAATAATGGGTCTGAAGGCTATTTTCAATGTTGGGTTTTTTCATTGGAAAGAACTCCAGCTTTCTTCTGCCTAAATCAAATCTTTTCCCGAAATAGAACCCGAAGAAATACATGTAATAAAACAGTGGCACTCCTGGCGAGGCTGAGTCATGCACACAGCATGAACTTTGAAGTCAAGGATTTTTTTGTCTTTATTTAGGTTCACGACTTGCACAGAGGGCTGTATCTTTTCCCATGTCACACCAAAACATGTTGGCAAAACCTTGATGAGATGCTATAGCATAAGTGTGGTTATTTTAGGAATCATTTTGGCTCGTGTCACTATAGAGTCAACCAGCTGTCAAGCAGCCTAAGAAAGTTACTTAAACTAAAGAGTGTCTTAGTAAATTAAATATTGATGATAAAAGTCCTCAATCTCCGTCTGCCTCTGGACACACATTTGCTTAATTTCACCTTAATTTACTTAAATTCTCAGTCCCTTTTTCTTTATTAGATAGTAGAAACAGACAAGTTTATTATCCTGCCGGAGACAGAATTCTGTGCCACACGATGTAACTAGTTCCCCTTTTCTGGACAAGTATGCCTCATTATATGCTCCTAGCTTTAATTTCTTTAATCAGTCTGTATTGATGGAACTTTTCCCAGGCTTCATTTCTGTGTCAAGGCAGCACAAAACAGTGTTTGCTCAGTTGTAAATGCTGTGGCATTCTACAGTCAAAGTCTCATGTATTATGCTGGCTGGTATTTCCCTCTTGTTCATTTTGCTCTTCAGAATGCAATAGGCAGAGAACCTTAGGAAGCATCTGTTCTAAGCTGTTCATTTGACAAGTGGGGGAATTAAACCTCTACAATGCAGAGCAACTTATCCACACTCACAAGGCAAAATCACTAACATCAAATCAGAAATTAAGGCTACTGGTTCCTGGGTTTGGTTTGGTTTTGTTTTCTGATAAATACATTCCATGGAAGCTCCCAGGGCTTTCTTGAGTCTCTTTCTAGTCCTACATGAAAAAATAGAGGCCTGTCTTATTTATCATCCTTTGACCACACGTGAAACTTTCTGCTAAAAAGATAAAGTGTCAAAAAATGCTAAATAGCTATATAGGTATCTCCAGGCTCATCGCCTTTCAGAAAGTGACTTAAGCACTCAATGTTCGTTTATAGATTTTATATTTTTTTCCTTTTTTATATTTTTCATTTTTTTCAATTGAGAGGACTGTTTAAAAAGAGAAAAACAGGAAAAACAGGATGTATGAATGGTCAACGTTGTAATTTTTTTTTAAAGATTTTATTTATTTATTTGACAGAGAGAAAGAGATCACAAGTAGGCAGAGAGGCAGGCAGAGAGAGAGGGGAGCAGGCTTCCTGCTGAGCAGAGAGCCTGATGCGGGGCTCAATCCCAGGACCTTGAAATCATGACCTGAGCAGAAGTCAGAGGCTTTAACCCACTGAGCCACCCAGGTGCCCCAGTGTTGTAATTTTTTTAAGAAATATTTAAATTCATCTTAAAAGTTCATTTTTAATTTTCTTTTTTTGGAAAACTTTAGTCTTCAAAAATTCAATTCATTTTAAAATCAAGAAAAAAAATCTATTGAAAATACATAATAAAAAAAAAGAAAATACATAATAAAAATATATTCCACGAGAAGTTTCCGTTTTATAAGGATATAGCTCTCCCAAAGGACTGGCAATTCCCTCGAGAGTACAAAATAGTTTAGTAATTATGCCCATTATCTCTGGTTCTTGTATTCTTATAGATAAGAAAGAGTCAAAGTCAAATTTTCCTGCACTATTAAATTCTCACTTTAAAAAAAATTTTTTTTTTTAATTTGACAGAGATAGAGATAGACAAAGAGGGAACACAAGCAGGGGGAGTGGGAGAGGGAAAAGCAGCCTTCCTGCCAACCAGGGAGCCCAATGTGGGGCTCCATCCCAAGACTTGGGATCATGACCTGAGCTGAAGGCAGACACTTAGCAACAGAGCAACCCAGGCACCTTTTTTTTTTTTTTACTTTTTTAAATTCTCACTTTGTTAACCTTCATGTCATAAAGTCATTAGATAGCAAAAGCCTCCCTACTTAGAATATTAGAGCCCCAAAAGATTTGAACATACAAATGAAGTGTGGGTTCTAGGGAGCACCATTTCCACCACATGCATACTCATCAGCACAGACTTCCAAAGGACTCTGGACTTTTGTCAAGAATGGGTTATAGGTGGTACTTATGGTCATCGGTGGTCCTTACACAATGAGCCAGGTAGAATGAAGTCCACTGCAGGATCTGATTCAGATGTGGATATCTGGATCAGATATCCAAGAATCATTTATGTAAATGATTTATATAAAATAGATAATGATTTGTGTAAAGTATTTCAGGGTATGGAGGAATTTCTTCTATACCTCAAAACCATATTATGTGTGGGGTCAAAAAATCACAATTTTGAAAGCCAATAAGCCTGAGTTCCAATCCTTAACTTTTGTATTTATTAAGAGAAATGTTTTGAGAAAGTTACTTTATTTCATCAATTTTGAAGTTCTTTATCTGAAATGGCACAGCAATAGGTTGGTTTGCAGAGTGCTTATGAAGAATCACTCAACACAGGCAAACTGCTCATAGAATGCAATTCAAGGAATCAGGTGTCTTTTACTCTGCTCATAGGAAAAGTCATTTGTGTAGATTTGGAAATTTTGTGCTGATCACAGTTCTTTTGGTTGAAACACGCAAATTTAAACTGCCAGGCCCTAATCAATCAACCAATCAACCAATCAATAGGTTTCCAATCCTAATATGCTTTCCTCCTCCTTTTCCTTCATGTGCTCCAGTCTTCAGAACTGATCCTCAACCCACCGAGAAAAAACTTTGTTTCTCAGCCTTACCTTCACACCAGGCATTTGGTTGGACTATTATGGGGAACTCTCAGAAGGCTTGAACATCATGTTTGTTTTTAAAATCAATCTTGCAGCGTTTTTCCTGAACTAAGCATGTGGACAAGGCTAGATGTCACTCTCAGGACCACAAACAGTAGACTCTGTGGTGAGCAGCTAACTTCGCTTACGGAGGAAGCACTAAGGCATGTGATAGCAAGAATCAGGTTTACTGGAAGTACTATGCCTGCAATTTAGGCCAGGCCGGGACAATCAATAGATGAGGGAAATGTTCTTTTTCTGTGCTGTTCAATAGGATAGCTTTGGCTATTAAGCACTTGGCGATAACGTAGGATTATTACACTAGAAATGTAGCTAGTGCAACTAAAACTCAATTCTAGATGCAACGGTATTTTATAATTTATTAAGGTTTAAATCCAGATAGCTGTATGTGGCTAATATCGAACTGTGCTAAACATCATAATTCTACACTATATATTTTTACAATAGCCATATCATTTTTTAAAACTTTAGAAGACTTATTATTTAAAGTGTTATGCTCTGTGCCATAGATAAGAATTAAGACAAAATTCAATACGTGATTTAAAGGTAAGAGTATTCATATTATTTTATGTTTTATAATTCATGTCTCTTTTTCTTTCTGTTTTCTGAACTTTTCTTTGCCTGAAAATAAAACTATCTTTTCTCTCTTGCTTTTTTCTTCTCTTGTGCTTCCTGTCAAGGATGCTACTTTCTGCAGTAGGGAAGGAAGTGAGAACCTCTAACTCAGGCATTCCAAGTAGCATCCGTAGAATAAGATCACATAATAACCAGGCCACATGAATTATGTAGTCCATAAGCCAAATTAAACTGGATAATTGTCTAAGTGTAAAGGGTCAGAACTAATAAACTGAACATAATCTCCTGTGTTCCATCCCTAAAGAAAATTAAATTTTGATGATCCTGAGAGCTCACTATTCCGGAATGTCACTCTAAGTAATCACATAAATGACAGTTAAATTCCAGAATTGAGTTAAAAGTTAAACGTCCTTTGCAATTGCTGCTTAAGTCCAAAATGTACTAGTTGCTTCAGGCAAGCTGTTAGGAATATCAGAATATTGACAGGCTAGTGCAAGATGTGAGAGGAAGCTTTGAGATTTGCAAAATTAGCCCCCGCTGAATGCTTTACTGAGTCACATCTCTGCAGAAAACATTACACAAAAAGTATGTTAGATACTTCAGAATTTATATTATTAGTCTCTGATATAAGTTTTAGGCAACATCCTTCTTGCTTGGGGAAATTGTAGCAAAGACTTCAGATACTCTTTCAGAAATAGACTTGGGAAGCTCTCAATTTCTCTGTGCATAGGTGAGAGAGCATTCAAATGAGAGAGAAAGGCAGAGACAGACAGACAGACAAAGAAAGAGACAACACCAGGTTATCCATGGGACTGAACTTCTCAAGCTTTAAGCCTGGACATTGTTATGGGGCCCATCTGCTTCCCATACTTCAGCACATCAGAGGGCTTTGGGTTGTTCAGGTTGAGGGTGAAAGGACATCAGTAGTAGTAGTAGTAGTAATAATAATAATAATAATAAAGTAGCTCTTTCTGGTGCTGTGGGTTCATGTGTCCAGGAGAAAGAGAACAGCTATGAGATGGTATACTGTTCCTGAGTTCTACAAGGAGAGGTAATTGAAAAGAAGGAAAGTAATTGGTTAATAGATTATAAAAAGAAAGACTTTATGGCAAGAATGAAGAAGACTGACATGCCAACAACAAATCCAAAATGATCATTTTATAAATGATGAAAATCCTATGAATTTAGATTGATATACTCATCTAAACAAACTCTCATGCAATTACAAATTAAAAAAAGAAATAAGGAAGAAAAATGAGGGAAAACATTTGAAAACGTAATTAGTGAAATAGACACTCTGCCTGGGGACTGGGGACTGTTTTGGATCTGAGTGCTAATAAAGAGAAATATTTTTAAAATACTTTTAAAATATATTAAAAGCATAGAAATAATTTTAAATATTTATATTTTTAGAATATAAAACTCGAAAGCACTAGGCCCATGAAGCTAACTATTACTGGCAGCTTTGATTGGAGGCATTGCCTAGAAAGCAGGAAAAGTCCACGGGGCAGGATCAGCTGAGGGCTCTCTGCCGCCCCCTACCCCCCAGCCCTGTCACAGCAGTGGGCAAGCAGATGACTGGGCACAATGTCCTTGCATCAACTGTCCTTTCAGATTGCCTGTTAACAACAAAACACTTGAGAGGAAACAAACTAAACAACCAAATAACGTATCGTGTCTCAAATAGTTAGGACAACGTAAAACATATATAAAATGACTACGTGAATGAAACAAGAGCATCACATGCTCTTCAACTAAATGTATATACGGTTTGACTAACACTTTATTGTTCTGCAGAAAAACTTATCTTTAGTATGAAAGCAGTTTTTTAAAAGCTAATTAAAGTTACCATGGAGAATTTTTTTTCCCATTTCTAGGATAGTTGATGTTCTCTGAATTTTGCCTTTCCTTTCAGTTGAACTTACAGGAACCATTTATCCTCTGCCTCGGGAACTCTCAAATGCTTGATCAAAATATAGTTTATAGAGATTAGTGTACCGCAATGAGAAAGAAGATTTTCTAAGTTTCCTCCTTCAAATAAAGAAAAGCCACTAGAGAGAGTTAACATTCTCAGTGTAATTTCACATGATTCTTTTCTTAAGAACGTAACTATATTCTTTTTAGTACATTCTACTTGGAGTTGTGAGTTGGAGTAGGAATGGGCAAATAACACATTTTGGTTTAAGAGAACAAAATTTGCCTTTCAAAGCACAGTGTTGAGAAACCTGAACTCTGTATTGGATTCAATAACCTACTCGGTGCCACCGATGTTTCATTCTTTTGGGGGGATAATAATAGCACCCATCTCCTAAAATTTCAATGAGCATCAAATGAATTAATATTTCTAAAGCCTTTCTCTAAATTCCTGGTACCTAGTATCTGCTGTGTAACTATTTATTATTTTCTTATCCTATCTTTTTCTTTTTTTTTTCTTTTTCTTTCTTGTTTCTTTTCTATTCCCTTTTCTCTTCTTTTTTTTAAATAAGATATTTACCTAAAGAAAATGTCTAGCTAGAAAAGCACATCTGACCTTCACTTTTATAATATGTATGTAGCTCCCTAAATATATCTTCTATATACATAAAAAAATAATCTAAATCTGTTAACCGAAGTGAAAAATTAAGTATAATACCTTCCTGCAAGCTTTCTGGCTTCTGCAGGTCTGTGCCTAGTGAAGTAACCTGCCTGTCCGAGACTCTTTAGAATATTTAGCTGTTTTATTTTTCTTCTTAAAACCAGCATGGTCATTTCTGACCAGCAACGTAAGTGTAATGAATGCCTATAATGGCATTTCCTGTTAATAATGTACTTCTTTAACCAGATCCCAAATTTTTAATAGCTTCCTGAAATAGGTGATATCATTTGCATCAAAAATAAAAGCAACTGGAACTGGAATATTTTTTCTGAAGTCAAAATTTGATTTAATATAATGCCTATGTCAAACAGCACTAAATATGTGACTTTTATAATTGCAATTTACTTTACTTCAAGCTTTTGCCATGAAGCAATGATCATATGATCACAATTTGAAATTAATTCTGGTTTTTCAAAGCCACAGTGGAGGAAATATTGTATTTGCTCTTGTACTTTTCTTGCCTTGAATCCTTATAAGCAATTATAATAACTGAGATCTAAACTCATTTAACTGACGAAGCATGGCATAGAGTTCTAAATATCAAGTATATCATTTTTTCTGAGATGTACCATATTTGGAGCAATTTATTTTTCTTTTTTAAAATAATACTTGGATTCCCAAATCATTTGAGTTTTCTTTCAGACCTGAATAAGCAGCATTGTTTAGTACATGAATAGGGAAACATTGTCATTATGGTCAAAAAAATCAATGCCTCATCCTAAATTCATTCAGTCTTCAGGAAGTTTATTGTCCATCCTTATCCCCTCTCATTAAGAGTAATATATTTAACAATGCCCATCTGTGAAAGAGAGTCTTCAGTTTTACAACCTTGCTCAACCCATTACTATTATACTCTATCAGTAACTCTTTTTCAGAAGATTTGAAAGAACAAGTTTTCTGATATTCTTCTTTAGCTTAGTTTCCTTCAGAATCTTGCACTTGTATAATGTCATCTATGAATATAAGAAAATGAAACAGATAAAACCTTGGGAAATACGGGATAATAAAAAGAATAATGTATCAATTGATGATAAAAAAATAATCACTGGGAAAAAAACACACAACCAAAAGAATAGATGAGAGATTTTTAAATTGATAACATGAAAAAGTCTAAGAAGTAAATAGTTCTGGAGTGGCTGGATCCAGGAGCACAACTATTGTTTCTAGTGCTTACTCTTAACCTCTCAGCTAGCTATATGTTTCTCTGTGATACTTTGGTTCCTAGATGAACTCAAAAACCTGTCGTATTAGATTATCCTTTCAGGTTTGATATATTTATTCCTCCTTTCATCATGGCAGCTGAGTCCCTATCCAGGGTGCTGTGCTCAGCTGAAGAGATCTGCCTTCTCAAGGACATTGTCTCTCCCTGGAGGCAGCCTACATCCAATGACTGCTCAACAGGCAATATGAAGTCTCTGGCTCCTTGTCTAAAGTGACACTTTCTAAAGAGTCACCCAGTTCTAGAGCTCTGGAGGGTCAATTGAGGCATTTGTGACTCATCCCACCTTAATCCTTTCTCTGCCTGATTCTACTTCCTTTACTCCTCACCACAGTCTGAACATTTGAGTCCCCCCCAAAATTCACATATTGAAATCCTAACTTCCAAGATGATGGTAGTATGGTAAGGCCTTTGGGAGGTAATTAGATCATGAAAATGGAGCCCTCATGAATGGGATTAGTGCCCTAATGAAAGAGGCCAAAGAAAGCTTGCTTGCCCCCTTCCACCATGTAAGAGCACAGCAAAAAGGTCGTATCTGTGAACAAGGAAGCAAGCTCTAGCCCGACACCAAATCTGCAAGCACTTTAATATTGGATTTCCCAGTCTCTAGAACCATGAGAAATTAATCTCTGTTGTTTCTAAATCATCCAGTCTATGATCATTTTGTTATCCTAGCCTGAAGGAACTAAAACACTATTTTTCTTTACTGACACCAATAATATCCTCCAATAAACTTACTGAACAAATCTCCGTTCCAAGTTCCAGATTTTTGTCTTCCTAACTCCACCTTCAGCAGAAAGATAGCTTTGCTTTCATATTGCTTCAAATAAAGCCCAGGAAGCAATGCCCATTATCCTGGCCTGGGCCACATGCCCAATGGAAAGTTAATCAATTCGGAAAGCAGAATGACAGGACCAACCAAACCATGTGTTTTCTCAAGCTGCTGGACGATGGGGAATAGTTAAACAATCCCATCCAAAGGCATGAACTGAGACTGAAGGAAGGATAATTCCCCAGAGGAAAACTGAAGTTACTTATCGGAGGAAGATGAAATGAATGGTGTGAAAGGGAACAAACAAAAAACACAACATATATACACTACTAAAAAGGTGTATATTTATTTTTTAATAATTCTAATTTAAATATATTTTGTTATTTTACTCTGACATTAAAATAATGAAATAAAAGTAAAGATAATAATAGTTAACATTGAGTCTTAACCAAGCTCTAGTTATTCTGCTATATGCTTTAGTTTTATTAGCACATTTTAACAATGATTCTACAAGCTGGAGACTAAAATTCCCATTTTACAGATAAGTAAACTGAAGCTTAGTGACGTTAAATCGCCAGAATTATGTCGTTAGTGTTTAATATTCTTTCACTACTCCTTCTTTGTCTCTATTACTAAATTAAGTTTAGTTCCACAACTCGATTAAATTTCTTCATAAACATATACGAGTTTCTGTGGTAGATTATATTACCTTTTCCTGAATCAAGTCTCTTTGCCTGATATACTTCTTACAGAAGCTTTATATACCTATTTGCATCCCCACTGAACTCGGGGGTACATGTGTTTTGGCCAGTGAAATTTAGAGTGTCACTTCTGGGAAGGAAATTGGACATCTAGCACATGGCTTGTTAAGTATTTTTTATCTTTTTGCCACAATACCACCCATATCCCAGATAGAGAGTGTTCCTTCATCCTGTGTTCCGGAATGAAGACAAGATTTAGCAGAGCCAGATATAGATATTTGGTATTGTTAAGAAACAAACGTTTGTTCATAGAGTTTTGGAATCAAAGACACAGTAATAAACATTGTGTGTTTTCTGGAGATACTCCTCTGTATAAATTCCTTGTGAACTCTGGCAACTCTGGCAATAAGTGGTATTGATGAGATATTGGGAAACATCCAGAACAAAGAGATGCCACAATTTTTCAGAAGGTAATTTCATATAGCTATATGATAATACATTTGATATGATGAAACTATTTTATTAACACTTAGAAAAGTAACATGAACATTATGACTCGATTCTTTAAGAACACATTATGACTCGATTCTTTAAGAACACATGATTCTAATATAAATTTATTCTGCTTTATTCATGTTATTAGACTGATTGATCAAGGTAACATGATGTACATACTATATTTGAATTTTGCATCAATATTATACAAAAACATGGATGCTCTTTCTCTGACTATAAATAATTCTAATACCTGTTTTCATCCTGTAAAACAGATACTATCTTTGTTATAATTGAGTACATTGAAGCTCAGAGAAATCAAATAAATTTCCCAGTTTCACACAGTGGATGATTTCGTTTGAAACCAAAACAGATAAGACAGAAAATAAATGCTTGCTTAATACAGTGTAGTTAAGTAAATTCATAAATGACAGAAAACTTCACCTATAAAGTATTGAGTAAGCTGAAGTTAGATTTATTTAGTCTGAGAATATGGTCTCTTTGGCAAAGCAAAAATTACAAAATTCCTTTTCAATGTGTATTCTGTCTTGTACTTTATGATTTAGAAGTAGAAATGGTATATTCTCTACATGTACATGAATAGGGAAACATTGTCATTATGGTCAAAAAAATCAATGCCTCATCCTAAATTGTATTACTATATATTTATTATATAGAAAATATGACTAATCCCTCCCTCCAAACACACAGAATATCTTTTTTTTTAAATTATAGATACCAGATTTAAATGGACTCTTTCTACGCTAATTAACAAGGCCACATAGATTTTTCGTTCGTCACCAACAGAAATGGGAATTTCTGATTTTTTCTAAAGCTTTCTCCTTGTTAGGTGACAGTGACATACTTTTTAAGTAGTTTTTCTTCACAAATCCTCCATATGTGTCAGAGAATCTGTTATTCTGCTGATATTTTATAAGTAGAAGCAGTTTGATTTCTTTTTCTTCACTTTTCACTCCATCAGATGAAATATCCTTTACCTTGTCAATACTCTTTTGACAATAGCCTTTAAATTTGACCATTCCTCCCTACATATGTTACAGAGTACCTACTTATACCAGGAGAAGCAAACTAGCTAGAGAAAACAACTCAAACATCTCTGTAGCTTAACAAAACAAAAGTTAATTTCTTGGTCATTTCATCATCTAATGAAGATAGGGTGGCTCTTTTGGAAAGTTTTCCTTTAGGTAAATATCAGGAATGAGGTTTATACAATTCTATCTTTTATCTCAAGTTCTTCGAAAACTGCCATAGAGGGACAGAGAAAAAGTGGATGGTCAATGAAACTTTTTCTGATCAAGGCTAAAATTATGTCTTTGCTTAAGCCACATATTCCACTGCCCAGAAACCTGTCATAAGGTCCAAGAATAATGGATATTTGGCCTGGGAAATTAAGGTTGATTTTTTTCCAAGAGGCACAGTGAAAGAAAACAAGTTTGCCGAGCACATGACATTACCTTGGCCTCACTATCCCTAGAAATATTTACTACTTCCTGAATTACTATGGCACTATTGTTGTCGATTTTATTTTTTAATTGACCACCCAGTTTTACAGAGATTTTCCCTAGTAATTTATTTCTTCATTCAAACATTTCATCTAGTTATCTATTTTCTGTTTATGGAGTATATGCACTAAACCATATTATGTTGACTTACTTTAACTGTTACGCCCAATTAATGGACAATGGAACTTAATACATATGCACATTACTTAACTGCCATTCACATTATAATTACAATTATGTCAATATATAAGAGAGCATAGATGGAAACATATACAATTTGTTAAAAGGGGTGGTAAAAATACTTAGAATTATTTTAGGACTAAGTGTGCCCATGCTTAAGTTAGTATTCAGAGAGAGATCAATATTAAAATTATCCAAAGTATCACAAATGTTCGTTTGGATTTTCTCAATATTTTCATACCACGGAAAACCTTATACAAATAGACGAAGTAGGATGTTGCCTACATAATTTGATTGAAAATGTAAATGACTCCGCTATCTACCGAATTATCCTTCTATCTAAAATGACTCATTCTTACCACTGAAATCTTTGCATTGAGGTAAGATTTTTGTTTTCCAAAATAAGTAAAGTTCTGTGCATGAATTCATGACCATTTATACTTAAATGAACATGATACCTAAGAATGGCATACAGAGGTGTGAAGTAAGGGAATGTGAAAAGTGCAGAGAACTGAAGGGACATACAAGACTGTGTGACCATTCTGTGAGACTCTTGGACATTCAGAATGGAGAGTAGCACACTTGATTTGGGGAAATATAAAGTGAGGATGTGAAGGCAAAGACACTTCGGTTAATTTAAAGCTTTTTCATATGCCTGAGATTGGTAACGTTTGTGTTAAATCAATGACTGCATTAGTATTTACCTTTATTTTGTGCTGCAAATTTTCACTTTCCTAGAAAAAGATGTACATACAATATGCACACAGCAAAAACTCCAGCATGTAAACATGCTAGCCTGGGTTACTGAGAAAAGCGAATCTACGGCGAGGATCACATATTAATGGTTCACTGGGGGCTGGGGAGCGGGGCAGGGGAAGAGAGAATAAAAAGAGCAAACAAGGAGGTGAAACAGGGAAGGAGGTCACACAAATACTAAGATCTGGATTACTGAGAAACACGGCTGGCTTCTCAGACCCTAAGGATGATTCTCGATAGGCTGCGGCACAACCCCTGCCCCAGGAAGAGTCTATCCATGAAGTGGAGGGGTCAGATATTGATCTGCTGACTCCTTCTCTTTTAAGTCACTCATTGCGTCAAAGCTGGCTGCTTCTCTGAGCTGTGTTATTGCGAAGATGGCCAGAGCCTATAATGTGTCCAGCATCTCATGGCTGATGAGGCTGCCTTCAACCTTATCAGGTACCAAGGAGGAAGGCAAATGAGAGTGAACTGGGAAAACAAGAGGACTGTGGCAGCACCCATGGTTTTCCAACCACAGCAAGAGTGGGGTTGTTATCTGGGACCACTCCGGGCAAAAAACTATCGGGCAACCATCCTGTATGGATTTCTTCTATTTCTCCCTCTTTTTGGCTTTTGGAGCAAAGGCGTATTTTATTTATTTATTTATTCATTCATTCATTCATTCATTCATTTATTGCAAAAGCACATTTAAATAATAAGCATGCCTTGGAAGCTAACGTCTCCCTAAAGATAGAGACTCCAGCGTATTCTAGGGTAGTAAGTTGCCTTTCCCACCCCGGAAACATTTCGCTGTATTCCAAGGTAAGGAATAATTTATTAATTTATTTTTATTTTTTATTTTTGGAGAGGAGGATAGGCAGATATGCCAGCAGGCATACAAGAGCGTCCTGTTTTATAATTGGGGATTTTTCATCTGAGGTGCCACCTCTTGCATATGCCCCTAAAACATCTGGCCCTCCTTAAATTGCCCTGTGGGAATGTGGGCAGAAGGAACTGATGCAAGGTATTGCTCTAGCTGCAGCTTTTCTGCTGTGAGTAATAAATTGTCCATGTCTTTGACCTAGGACACTTGTGTTCTTTTGTCTGTATGTGTATATGAATCTATAGCAGGATTGCTTATTAGTTTGCAATCAGGGTAAAATCTTAGACCCTTAACAGTTCCTAGTCCAACAAGAACAAGGGAAGCAACAAAAGCCTTGGGTGAATCAGGGCTGATGTATAAACCAAACCAATAGAATTAACTACATTAAGCACATTTATAATTAAAATTTTTAAAAATCTTGACTTATACCCAAACTGATAATTTTTATAATCCCTTTGTACTCACTTGGGTCTTTTCTTCCTGATTCTATCTTGTGTTACTTCATTATGGGTCTCACTTATTCAATATTTATTTATCAATATTTACTTTTTAAAAAATTTTTTTCAAGTTATTTATTTATTTGAGAGCAAGGGAAAGAGTTGGTGAGAGAGAGCACCTGCATGCATAAGCAGGGGGAGGGGCAGAGGGAGACAGAGAAGCAGACTCTCTTGTGGAGTTGGGAGCCCTATGTGGGACTTGATCCTAGAACACTGGGATCATGACCTGAGCCAAAGGCAGATGCTTAATGGACTGAGCCACCCAGGCACCTTCAGACTTTCTTTAATTCCAGATAGGTAACATATAATATAACACTAATTTCAAGTGTAGAGTCTAGTGATGCATCACTTATCTACAACATGCAGTGCTCAGCACAAGTGCCCTCCTTAATGCCCATCACCCATCTTGCCCATCCCCCACCCACCTCCCCTCCGGTAACCTCAGTTGGTTTCCTATTGTTAAGAGTCTATTTTCTGGTTTGCTTCTCTTTTTTTTCCTTTTTTTTTCCCCTTTTTTTTCCCCTATGTTCATCTGTTTTGTCTCTTAAATTTAAGAAACAAATATTTACTCTAAAGATCCATGCTATGCATTGTGTTTTTAAAAACTGGAACACAAAAGAAATTAACAGGTATTATAGATGTATAGAATGTGCATGGCATTCTTCTCCTTGTTCTATGTAAGAATCATCTGATTCTTAAGACTCCTATAGTAGAATTATTATTATCTACATTTTAAGGAAGGAAAAAAAGAGCATAACAGGAATTAAGCAAATTGTCCAAGGTCACACAGCTAGTAAAAGATAATGTCTTAATTTGAATCCAAGACTGCTTAGATCTGAATCTTTACACTTTTTTAAAAATTTTAATTCTGTCACATTATCTTAAACTTTAAGGGGAGCTAATGAGGTATTTCTACAAATATCTACAATACATTTAAATGTGCAAAAAGTTATTCTGGGAGATTCCGAAGTTTCAGAATTGACACCTCTTCTCACTCTTAACACTCTCCACAGGCTTCTCATCAACACATACAACTTCATTTGTCGTCCATCAGCCAATGACTTCCTCATGTGCATGTTCAATCCAAAACTCTCTTCTAAGCCTATATATGGGATCAATTTAAAGCCCTATGAATAGCTCATAAGGTAAAAATCAAAACCTTAAAAAAGAATCTCTAACATTGTAAAAAGTCTTGTACTTGTCTGTCTGTTCTAGATTCTTCTCACAATTTTCTCACCCTTGCTTTTCAAAATCTTGTGGATTTCTAAACTGTTGTGTTGCCTTGTAATATAGGCTACTGTGCCAGGAAATCAATGCCCTCTGTCTACATCCACCACCATCACCACACACACACACACACACACACACACACACACACACACACGCTTTCAGATGGTTAACTCTTATTTTCAGACCTGAATTTTAACATCATATTGGTATAGGCTCTCCTCTGATCCACCCAACACTAGACCAGATCTCATTGTTTTGCAGCATAGTGGTATCAGTAATTTTTTTTTCAGAGTACAAGCTATTTATAATTGAGCATAATTGTTTCATGATTGTCATACTTGAATATAAGCTTGTAAGAACTGAGGCTTTATCTTTTTTTGCTCATTCTTCCATTCCTTACACTTATCACAGGCTAGACACATGCATTAGTACTTGACTAAATGAATGAATAAATGAATGAATGAATGTGCAAATGGCTAAGATAGGGAAAGAATGATACAAAGGCAATAAGATTTCAAAGATGAAAGAGATTCACTCACTCCTGACGTCACTGCTTAGAAAAAGTTTTATGGAAATGTCACAATTGAAATGTATCTTTAAAAAATGGGAATTTGACAGACAATGATGGATGAAGTATATTGCAGTTTGACCAAAGTGGTTTAGCATGAACTAAAAATATGGCATCAAAGTAGTGAGAGATAAGTTTAGGAACTATTATCGGATGTATACCATGTATTCCACTCCCCTTTAGAGTAATATTGAAAAGCCAACCTCAGGAAGAGAAGAAATGCTAACTTTGTTGTCTAGCAATTGAGTTGAAAATAACAATCACTAAATTAAGATTAATATGTCTGCCAGTAATATAGAAATACTTCTTTATCAAATTGATATTCAGTTATTAATCAACCATCAACAAGAAAACATAGACTATATGAGTTGAAATAGATTCAGAGATGATCCCGCACTCCTTTTTAATTGGACAGATGAGGACGAGGTCTAGCCTAATGAAGAGACGCACAAATTTCCAAAATGGGTTAGTGATGAAGTTGGGATCAGAACTCAGGTCTTCCCGTTGTTGGCTAAGTACATTGGACAAAAAATGTCCTACAAGAAAAACACTTACCAATGATAAGTTCATACCATACTTAGCAATACTCATCAATATAAAGAACTGCCTACTGCTACACATAAGTAATGAATAAATCTCAAAACATTATGTTGGAAAATACAGCCTAGATACAAAAGCATGTATGCTGTATGATTCCCTTAAATTAAGTCCTAAAACAGCGAACATAAATCTATAATGATGAAAATAGTTGTATACAGAGTTACGCAAAAGGGGGTTTAATGCAGAAAGAAAATAAATATCTGGGGTAACGAGATGTTATATATCTTGATTGGGGAAGGGGTTACGTGGGCTTACACATTCATCAATATAGTAGTCCTGAAGCATTAAAATATGTGCTTTTTAAGGAATGTAGATTATACCTTGGTAAGGGACACCTGGGTGGCTCAGTTGGCTCAGCATCCAGCTCTCGATTTCTGCTCAGGTCATGATGTCAGGGTTGTGAGATCAAGCCCACGTCAGGCTTCGTTAAAATTTTCTCTCTCTGGGCGCCTGTGTGGCTCAGTTGGTTAAGCATCTGCCTTCAACACAGATCACGATCCCAGGGTCCTGGGATCAAATTTCACACTGGACTTCCTGTGGAACTTCTCCCTCTGCCTTTCTATCTGTCTGTCTCTCTCTGTCTCTCATGAATAAATAAATAAAATCTTTTTAAAAAAAATTTTTTAGGGGGGTGCCTGGGTGGGTCAGTCGTTAAGCGTCTGCCTTCGGCTCAGGTCATGATCCCAGAGTCCTGGGATGGAGCCCCACATCGGGCTCCTTGCTCGGCAGGAGACCTGCTTTTCCTGCTACCATTCCCTCTGCTTGTGTTCCCTCTCTGGCTGTGTTTCTCTCTGTCAAATAAATAAAATCTTAAAAAAAAAAAAAAAGTTTTTTAGTGCACCTGGGTGGCTCATCTGCCTTCAGCTCAGGTCATGATCTCAGGGTCCTAAGATCAAGTCCTTCCACAGGCTCCCTGCTCAGCAGGAAGCCTGCTTCTCCCTCTCCAGCTTCTCCCTGCTTGTGTTCCCTCTCTTACTGTGTCTCTCTGTCAAATAAATGGATACAATCTTTAAAAAAAAATTTTTAAAGATTCTCCCTCTCCCTCTGCCCCCTTCCCCCTCAAATAAATAAATAAATCTCAATTAAAAACACTCTATGGTGATAATCATATAATAAACTATATTTCAATAAAATCTAAAAGAAAAATAAACTGATTGCCTGACTGATAAGCATGGCCAAATATTCTGATAGATACATACAGATAAATGATAGATGATAGATAAATTGAGAGATAAATAATAGATAGATGATAGATTGATAGAATATAGATAGAATATAGATATATATATGTAGTTATACGTGTAAGTATAGATATAATAATCATTTCTGTACTTCTAGTTTGTATTATTACCTAATACAAGCAATAACCCATTTTGATAAGTAGGTTATTAACTCCTTAATTATGAAAAGAGGTAAGAAATCCAAGATTTATTTTGTATTCCCATTTGGACCTACTTTTTTCCTTTGATAGTTTTTCAATTCTATAATAAAAGACAGGCCAAATAAAACAGAATTTTCCTTTGTACTGCCATGCCTGAAAATATTTTTAATTTTTTTATTCCATTGAAAAAGATCTTATCAGAACACCTACGTACATTTCTGAAAGACTTTTCCAAAAATCTCCCTTTCACTTCAAATATGCTGTTGGCCATATTCCTTCCCTCACTCTATCAATTCTACTCACCAGCTCCTCAGTGCATAATCGAGATAGAGGAGATATAACAGGAAAAGAGACAGGCATCTCTTCACCATTTGTGAGTGTAATGAACCCCTTTGTCTGATTTTATTATAATTGTGCCACCTCTGGCACTGGTCTTTGGATCTGCCCCCAGTTATGCCAACATCAATTTCTGGGCACATTGGTGCATAATCTCAGCTGGCAAATCTCTACTTTCCAGGCCTTCTGTTTATTGTATTATCGATGAGGTTTTCCTTTTATAGCTCCCTCTCTCTAGAGGTAAACAAATTTGGTTAAAAACAAAAGAGACTATTAATTAGCGTCTTTCTAAAAAGAAGACTATCTGTGCTGGTTTTTAATTCTCTGATGTATACCATTCTTTCTCTCACTGCTTCTGTTTTATTTCTATGATTGTTTTCATATAACTCATGCCTGCTTACACAGATTATAACAAAAGGTAAGTGTCTTCTGTTTGTATTTTTAAAGCTCATTCTGGCATTTAAGAAGATGTTCTATTGTTAGAGCTTAGTTCTTTCCTTTATCAGACTCAGTAATAGAAATGGTATTTATTAGTTACTAAATCACAGATGTTCAGTATATGCATTTAACTACAAAAATGGGTGCACTGAGGCAGAATGATCACAAAGATATCTCCAACTCAATAAAATGATAGGTCACACTTGCCTAAAAGAAGGAATATTTTCCCCTCTCTCTCTTTTTTTGTTTTAAAATTTATTTATTTATTTATTTATTTATTTATTTATTTATTTATTTGAGGGAGGGAGTGAGCACAGGGAGGGGCAGAGAGAGAAAAAGAGAAACTTTAGCAGACTCCTCACTGAGCTGAGAGCCCAATACAGGGCTCGTCTCAAGACCTGAGGTCAATGATATGAGCTGATACCAAGATTCAGCTGCTTGACCGACTATACCACCGAGGGGCCCCACATATTCCTCTCCTATGAGGGAGGAAAGATAATTTGCCTTTCTTATCTTTAAATGAAATAGCAAGGCTAGTCTGTACAGTTTCCTCCCTGGATCTTTAAAAGAATTTTCCAAAGGCAACAATTAAAAAACAAATTTACGTAAATAAAATAAAATAACTATTTGGCAGAGAATTCTGTTTATTTTAATATCCTTGATTTGGTTTGTCACTCTATATATCTAATCATTTGGAGGGATTTTAATTATTCAGAGCAATAATTGAATTTTAGAGTAGTCCATAGGCATATTATTGCTTTCCAAATTGCAGAAAAAAATGTACATCATTTGCTTCTCCCAAGTAAATTTAATTAATATTTTCTTACTCTTAGTTTCAGATAATTCACGTAAAAGTAAAGAGAATTCTAAAGTTCAGTAAGAGAATTTTTTCGTGATACCAATAAAGTAATTGGTTACTAACTTTTTCCTCACATTTTGAGCTTATATACACAATACTTACTTGTTTAGGTGTACTTAGGAAATTTAGGTGTACTGAGGAAATTACCTGCAATTTCAAAAGGAAGCACAGGTTCCTACTCGATACATAATCAGAATCTATATTTTTCTTTTTCCATGAAAAGCACTGGACAATTAATTTGGGTGGGCTTAAGTGTGCAATTATTCATTGCTCATTTTAATCCACTTTGTGGGCTAATTTGGAAAATAGACCCGCATTAACCTACCACTCAGAGATAATTTGTGAATGTCTTCCAAGAGTTTGAAATTATCCCATTATGTACATTTCTATTTTCTTATTTCTATTTGAGTCAATAAAAGGTAAAATGTTAAGTAGGGTGAACTAATTATTCCAGGAGAACATCTAAAAAGATGTTTCTCTGCATTTAGTCAAGTATTCTGCACATAATATGATAACAGACTGCTACTGATTATTTTGATTATTATAATCATGTTGAATGGCAAGGTATTTCTAAAACATTTTTTGAAAAGATTGGCTTAAAGAAAGGTATAGGTAATAATAAATCATGATTCAAAAACTTTTCCTGCTAGTCAACTTCTATGTGATACCTGTTTATGCAAAAGTGCAAATTGTTTCTTTTTTTCTAAACCTTCAGTGACTCCTGTGATGATAAAATATATTTGTCAATCTTTTGCCTTCTCTAGATAATATTTTATGCCTTTATCATATTGTAACATTTAAAGTTAACACAGCACTCAATATAGATTAAAACAAGAAGTTTTTCATAGATACTTATATCTTTGTGATAGCTTATTAGTTTTGTTTTTTAAAACAAGTTCACAAGCATAAAAAGGGCCACAGACCCCAGGGAAATAACCAATCAAACAATTAACTTTCTCATTAACAAGTTTCATAAGGCTTGTAAGTTAAAAAACAACAGTAATAACAAATCCTTATTTCTGAAATGTTAAATCATACTGTGTTGCCTGTCATTTCAAGTTATAACCTGTCCCAAATTCACAGAATCTCAGACATGCCCTGCAAACTGAAAATAAAAATGGCCTTGAGAAAGGAAATCAGATTTCAGATGTCTAACCAATTAGCATAAAACCTAAAGTACAAGAATAATAGCTTATATTATGTAGAAATTTCTCTCATTCCAGTCTGTTATTTTAGAATCTCTGAACTGAAGACTACTATGGAAATAAACATTTATCTCTAACCTTTACCTTAAACGCATCTTAGGTAGTTATCAGATTTAAAAAATAGCTGTGAAGTAGGAAGGGGACAAATCTAAGCAGTTGGGTGCTGAGTGATTGGGCAGAAAGAGGGTAGGGGTCGCTGGGAGCCAAAATCTGAAGTCCAGGATAAATTTGATTAACAAGTCATGCCATAATTGCAGGAAAAATCTAGAGGGAGCAATAGACAGAAAAAGACATGAAAGTCATCTCATATGATGACATATGATCACATGTTGAAAAGAAGATTACAAATTGAAAAAAATTGAATTGAAGAGAAGATTACAAATTGAAAAGAAGAACCAGGTAAGCAGAAGTATCTAGAAAAAAACTCAAGTTTCTTATTAAATGGAGTCACTTGAAATTAAGAGAACAGCCAATGTTCAAATTTAAATATTTATTGATTGTTTTCTATGTAACAATCTGGGAATGACAATGAATAAATTGGAGTTTATGGTTTAAAAATATCTCATGATCTAACCAATATTAACATCTGCATGCTTCTTTAAAATTCAGCATAGGGGTTTAGTTTTGCTG
>CM053603.1:150840649-150853597 GCA_028646535.1 Procyon lotor
GAGGGAGGGAAAGGAAGAAGGAGGGGAAGGAAGAATGAGGGAGGGAAAAGGTGGGAAGGAGGAAGGGAGGAAGAAATATAATGGATTATATTTTTTTAAGATTTTATTTATTTATTTGACAGAAAGAGATCACAAGTAGGCAGAGAGGCAGACAGAGAGAGAGGAGGAAGCAGGCTCTCTGCTGAGCAGAAAGCCCGGATGCAGGGCTGGATCCCAGGACCCTGAGATCATGACCTGAGCCAAAGGTAGAGGCTTTAACCCACTGAGCCACCCAGGCTCCCCTATAATGGACTATTACTCAGCCATCAAAAAATGAAATCTTGACATTTTCAGTGATGTGGATGGAGCTAGAGTATATTATGGTAAGTCAAATAGTCAGTCAGAGAAAGGCAAATACTGTATGATTTCAATCATATGTGGAATTTAGGAAACAAAACAGAACATGTGGGAAGAGGAAAAACAAGAGAGAGAGAAGCAAACTCTAAGAGACTCTTAATGATAGAGACTAAGCCAAGGATTGATGGAGGGAGGTGGATGGGGAATGGGCTAAATGGGTGATGGATATTAAGGAGGGCACTTATGATGAGCAATGGGTGTTATATGTAAGTGATGAATCACTAAATTCTACGCCTGAAGCCAAGATTACACTACATGTCAACTAAGAATTTAAATAAAAATCTGGAAGAAAAAAAAAAAAACCTTGGACATGGATCATCAAGGACTATATGTATGTGTTTCATTTTTATTTCATTATTCCGTTAGTTTCTATCAACTACCTCTCCATATATCACAATTTTATTTTTGTTGATTTTCTTTGCCAATATATTACTACTCTCATCTACAGCATCCCTCATCTAAATCCTCTTGCATTTTCTATAATTATCATCTTCAAAGAACTATAGTCAAGCACCACTATTCTTCACTATCAGCTTACTTGTTAACCCTTTGTTTTCTGGCATATGTCCTTCCCACTCTACTAGAAGCCTTTCTTCAGAAATTCCCACTGACCTAACACACTAAATAATTTCCTTCAGTTGCCTCTAGTGAATAAATTCTTAGTATTTGTCATTGTAGATTATCCCAAAGATGGAATTCCACCATTCTGCTAGATATCTGTTGGATCTCCTAACATTAAACTATCTCACTTATCTTGCAATTCTCTTAATTATCTCTTCCTTTACTCATATGTATGCCTCTTCCCCCTCCATCTTTCTATTATGCTAATTTCCAAGAATCTGCCCACAGCCACTTTTTTTCCTTAGCCAATTTATACTACATCATTAGTTTCAGATGTAGTATTCAATAATTCATTAGTTACGTATAACCCCCAGTGCTCATCCATCACATGCCCTCCTTAATGCCCATCACCCAATTACCACATTTCCCCACCCACCCACCTCCCCTCTAGGATTCCTCAGCTTGTTTCCTAGAGTTCAGTGTCTCTCATGATTTTTCAACTTCTTTGATGACTTCCTCCACAGCCATTTTTAGGTGTACTTTCTCTCTGGAATCTTGGCTAACTCCATGATTTCATCTACCATCTCCAAATCAATGACTTTCAAATTTTTCCTAAAAAACAGCTGAATTCTAATTGTACCCTGAATTCAGTTAGTCTGAAATTAAATACTCTGTCATTATCTTTTACACAATTCTCAAGGGTTTTATGTTTCCCTTAATGCAATTTTTTCCTTGTCACTATAACTAAAAGTCCCTGAATTACTCCTGGTATTTTTTCCTCTCCATTGTCTCTAATTATATATAAGTCATTATATAGAAAAGCTACATATGTATGTGTACATATGTCAGATATATATTATATATAGTAGGTTTTTGCATGCATTTCTTCTTTCTAACTCCCTTCTCACCATCCTAGTGAAAATAATCATTACCTCTTGAGGTCATCATTAGTATTTTTGAAATATTTTCACTCTCATTTCCAGATACATATTAGGAATGCCCTTCTCTGTATTCTCTGAAGTTAGGCCGTGCAATCTGACTTCCTTTGATCAATTAAATGTGAAGGAAGTGTTAAACGCAAATTTTGAGGGGAGCTCTTCAGGCTACCATGTGTTTTACCCTGCCCCCACCCTTTCCCTACTGCAATGATAACAGAAAGCATTTTAAATAAAGTATCCACCATTACCCTGGATCTACAAGCAACAAATTGGATTGCATGCTGGTAATTGTGGAGTAAGTTGTGTGAGAAACTTTTAAAGAGTCTGAGAACTAGGAGGTTTTTTTTCTGCAAATAAACTTTTTGACCAAAAAACTTTCATCTAAACTTTTTTTATATGAAATTTTTCTCATTATGAAAATGCATGCTTCTTACAGAGTATTAAAGAATAAACAAATACTACACTTAGCATGGTGAGCATAGTGCAATGTACAGAATTGTCTGTCACTATTTTGTACACCTGAAATTAATATAACATCATATGTCAACTACACTTTGAAAAAAAATTTTAATGGGCTTATGGCAGTATTTTTTTTTATTATTTTATTCTTCCTCAGACAAGTAAATGATCTGAGTTTTCCCCCAAAAAATATAAAAATGCAAAAATGGTTTAAATACAGAATTCAATCAAATTAAGGATAAAAAGGAAAGCATAAAGTACAACTAGAAACAAAACAAAAATATGTAGAGGACTTTTCAGAAGGTTGGTTATAATATTGGAAGAAAGATTTTAATAGTTAATATAGAAAGAATAACTCAATAAGTTACATAATTTATATAGTTCATAAAACAAAAACAGTTCAATTATTTAAAATTTACCTTTGAGTATATAGAACAGATTAATTCTTTCCCCATTGTTCCAGGGAATGCTTCTGTTAATGGGGTACATGTAACTGCAAAGGAATTTATTGATTTATTGGCAGCAGATATTCAAACCCACAGGTTTCCTACTGGGGAACATGAGCATAGGGGGTATATAATCCATGACTAAGTCTTATGTGGTTTCTTTTACTCACTTTTAGTTTTGAATGGAGTAACCTATCTGTTGAATAATGATATAATCAAAAAGAAGTAATGTCATTTGGGAAGGCAGGAAGATGAGTTGGCACACTTTGGGTTGCTTGTAGTCTTCCACTAAATATGCTATTTTCCCTGTCCCAAAGCACATCTTTACTCAATTTTCAGCAATCATTATGTACATCATATTCCTATTTCTTATTTATTGTATCCTCATTCTTCACCCTTTACTTTGTGTTACTTTCAGAAGTCTCCCCAAGTTGGAGTGTTAGTTTGTAAACAATAATAATGTGCCAATGTGATTTATCTTTCAGCTCTCCCTCACCACCTTTCAGTGGTTTGACTTGGTTTTCCAACTGTACATCTTTGGCTTCATTTTTGGCCTAAAACTTAGCTAGATCCCTTTACTCTTATCCCATTGATGAGAGCAACCTTCATTAAATTGTTTTTCTCTACTCAAGGCTTGAGCAAACCTATTCGAACTTTAACAAGTAACAAAACTCAGATGTGTAATAGCTTTATTTTCTATAACAATTTATATTTTATACCCAAATTTGGTTCTAAAAATTAATCTAGTTACTTTTAGTAAATGCATTCGTCATTTCAGGATTCAACCAATGTTTTCACTGACTCCCCTTCTTCTTTTCCGTAGAATACTTCAAAGTCCTCTTGGCTTATGTATCTAGCCGGAATCTGGGAAAGGTAAAACCATAGGATTTAGTATTTGTTCATTCTGGTATCTACTGAGGTGAACAATCCCATCAGTGTCTTGAATGTATCATCTGGGATGCCTTAGCTATAGCACTGCATTGATACCTGCTAGAACCTGATAACTAAGCCATTTTTGAAACAACTTCTGCCCTTCATTATTCCTGCCAGTTTCTCCTCAAACTTCCATTCCTTTCTCAAGGCAAGAGAAAATATAACTGCTTTCTCGTAATACTCTGGTGACATATGACTCTTTGTAGGAACACCTCCCCCATATGCATCCAGAGGCTTCTATATGTATAATCTATCCTATTACCAGACTGCAGGGACAGAAGAACACTTAAAAGTCTGACATCACCAAGGTCCAAATGGAAACTGCTAATGAGCTTCCTTCTCCTTCAAATTTACCCCAAGACGTCTGGGGAGTTCCTTCTTCATGTCCTTTCTCTGGAACTAGTTCCTTCTCAAAACTCACATCTCTAAGGCTTTTTCTTCTGCCCATTAGATCTTTATCATGTTCATGGGGAAACTGGCACCTAAATCAATATTCATTATTCCCAAATTTGCATTTATTCTACACATATTATGTCCTGCATACCTCAAAATATTTTGTAACTAAAAAAAATCATCTTTGGCAAACCAAATATTTTCAAATTACTATGTTATGAGTTTCAGGTGATAATTTTTTAGCTCAAAAGTCAAGAATTTAACACTTTTTCTGTGTTGTTCCACTGTTCAACTTTTGTTGTTTGGATCTGTATTTCTCGACTCACATAACTGCTTCCTGAAATGGGGAGACAACATGGGAGCAAAACAGAATTCTGGTAATAAAAAACACATTGATGAATATCAAAATATCACACTGATGTACTTGTTTCATTAAAGATAAACTTGCTCTCTACTTGTATTCTTAAAATTTTGTCTTGTTTTTGGTGGGTGTGAAATTGGGCAATAAAATAAAAAAATGCTTTTATTTCCATATCTTCAGCCACAAGTCCATTGGCTTGGAAGTATGCTGATATCTCTGCCAACTGAAAATCCTTATCATACTCACAGTACCTCCAGCAACTGCCATAGTTTCTTTCTTTCATTGCCAGACTTCTCCAAGGAATCTTCAACACTTCGAGTTCATGTCTTTACTGCCCTTATCTTTTGAAACAAAATATTCAACCTAAAAGCAATGTTAAATAACCAAAATGTTTACCACAACAAAAGCTAAAACTCTAGAGTAACCTATTCAGTCCTGTGTGGTCTGGTTACTCTCTCTCTAGTAACATTTCATAATATTTTCTTTTGTCAAATGTCTAGTCACCTAGTTTTTTTCACTTTGTTAAGTTCCTTTCTATCCTGATCTTTTCCCAACTAATTTTCTCTGCATGAAATGCTCTTCCTCTTTCTGTTTCTTTAATTTAAAAACCTGATGAATTAGCACTCACTCCTTGAAGCTTTTTCTAACATATGATCTCTTAAAACTACATGCTGTCTTTAATAGCACTATCATAGTGTTAATTTTATAGGCATTAGTAACTATTTGATTAAGCTTTAGCTCTCTTGCAGTGCCTGGGTGGCTCAGTTGATTAAGCAACTGCCTTAGGCTCAGGTCATGATCCTGGAGTCCCAGGATCGAGTCCTACAGGGAGCCTGATTCTCCCTCCGACCCTCTCTCCTCTCAATGGCTCTCTCTCACTCTCTCTCTCAAGTAAATAAATAAAATTAAAAATTAAAAAAGATCTAGCTCTCTTACTAGACCAAGAACTATGTATGTTAGATTCCCTATTTTATTTCTAGAAATTGGCATGGTTATTGGTTCATAATGGACTCTTAATAAATGTGTGTTGAAAGAATGAATCTTTCTTTTTTAGGAAGTCCTTTGAGTAGTATTCCCTGACATAGTAAATAGACTATTCAGTGAATCACATTGTTCTTCTTTTATATTACAGGACTATATTTTTATTTCAGCTAGATATTAAGTATCTAAAAATTGCAGTATCAAATCATTACTATTTTATTATCCTTTGTAATTATTCTGAGTAGATTTTCTCCGTGGTTGCCCTGACAAAATTTATAAGGCAGTAATAGGACAGTTATCATTTGAATTCATATATTTATATGCACTTCCCTCTTCAAAATATTATAAATTTAAGGCATAAAATTCAAGTATTAAACCTAATGAGCAGTATCGGTTCTCTCCTACTTAGTCTAAATTGATACACCACCACAGAACAATGGAAAATATTATCACAGTCCTCTATGGCGAATAATTTACATTAATTTTATATTAAAATAAATGGATACATTATGCAACAATTGTTCAAGATTTTATAATAAAATAATAGTCTTTAAGAACTATATAAATTAAAAAAACAAGTAAACGTCTATTGATGATTGTCTCATTTGTTTAACCTATTTTGTTGGATATTTAGTTTTTATTAATATTAATGATGGTTTGAGTAAATATACATGTATGTTTAATAAGTACATTGAATAACCAGTACTCTCAGGGAGTGTGATAAAAAGTAACTACATTGTGTTTTCTCTCACTCTCCCCCTAAAACCACTCAGTGCTGAAAGTTTTTTGAAATCATTTTTAAGAGAAAGTTTTACTACAACTTTAAATTGCTGAATGAAATTTCAATTCAGCAATTAAATGCATTTAGCCTCAGGTAATAATAGAAACTTTGAATTTCTCTCAAAGTAAATATTCTATACACCTTTTTCAGACCTTGTTTAATATAGATGGGACACCTGACTTCAGGAATGGAAGGTGATGGGCTTTTTTCTCTCTTCCTAAAGTCTTGGTTCTCTAAACTACTGAATGTTTTTCATTGTTTATTTATTCATTTGCTTTATTTTAGCAAATAATGTTTGTTTGCTAAACATTGTTTGCTAAACATTTGTTTGCTAAAAAATGTTTGTTTCTCTTCAGGGGTTGCAGTAGAAAAAAACAGAGCTAAGGAAAGCAAGACATTCTAACTTACTTGGCATTTTTATAATTTAGCTTGGTACTCTCAAAACCTGACAGTTGTTTAAAGGCTATGCTTTTGTGAATATGTTTCTAAATTTACCAGAAGCCACCACTGAGCAAGTTCTATTGCATTCTGCATAATTTGCCTCTCAGTTGTCTCTAATTTCTTATTAACCCCTTGACGATGGCCAACTTCCTTCCAGCTTCCACCAGGTGAGGTCCTATTAAGGAAGCATTACTCAATACTTTGACTCTCAATAGTTTTTTCTTTCTTCTGGCCCATTTATGGATTACAGTAAGAACTCAAGCATTTCTTACTTGAAAAAAATTCTGATACTGTAGGCTTTTTTAAAGACAGTAGCATCTCTCTCTACTTTAGCAAAACAGCCACTACTCCCCACATCCTCTAGATTGTCTGGCCGTTGTCATTCACATGTTCCTTTGGTGATAGGGAAATAATATTACGCTCTCCCTGTGGTGCCACAGGTGTTCCTCTTGTGGTTGAAGTATAGGGTAGGTCCAGCCCTCCAACAGTCCCCATGAGTTCAAGGTGGGGAACACAGGAGAATTCTCTCCAGAGAAATTTTATTTATCTTGCTCTCTATCTCCAATCAATTGCCTCCTTTATGGCCCCAATATGTGTAAATATCTTACTGACTCTCAGAACCCGCTTTGACATTTGTTCACGATAATCTGTTGCATAATCAACATTGGAATTTAATGTCTATTGTGTTCTTGCTTTAGCCAAGAAGAACTTGGAAATTGTGACTAAACACATTCTTTGCACAAGAAACATTTCAACACCAAAATTGTCTGCAGTTATCAGCCAAAGACTGTGACTCTTAAAGCTTTTGGTACACATTTGTTAAGTGTTCTGTAAGGTTGTAGCTGTCAATTTACACTCCATACTCATCTAAAAGTGTTCCTAAACATTGAACAATGCCTTAAAAATCCCAGTCAATTAATCATTTTATGGTTTTAATTTTCTTCATTTACTATTGACATAGAAGTTTTTGACCAGTGATCCTTTCTTAGGGAATCTTTATCACATTCTTTCCCAGGTTTCTATTGAAATAATATCATTTCCTATTAACTTTCAAGGTCTCTAAAAATCTTAAGACATTACTCCACACCTATCACATACATTGCAAATATTTGTCATTTGTATTCTCGTCCCCATGAATAATGTGATTCATTCCTCCTCCAATGATTCCTCCTATGTCTCAAATCTCTCTGCAACAAACTTCATGACATTCAACATTAACAGACCAAGTTCTGAGAGCATAACCTTGCTCTAAAAGGATTGGCTATACATCGCCAAATAAAGCGGGTAAAACTCAACCTGGCATTCAGAGCCCTCAAAATGACAATACCATTAACAGCAATGACAATGGTTATTACAATGTTTATTGAATACTATAGTATATGATTTATATTATTTTTCTCCTTTCAGCCCCAGAACCATGTTATGAGATAGCACTATTATTATCCCTATTTTACAAATGAAAAACAGTTGAGGTCTGGGAATTAGATATTGTTCCCACAGAATGGGAGGTTGAATAAATGGTGCCCTAAAAATGTCCACATCTTAATCCCCAGAAAATGTAAATATATTCCTTTACACGGTAAAAGGGCTTTGCAGATGTGATTAAGTTAGGATTTTGATATGGGGCAACGATTGCGAATTATCTGAGTAGGTTTAATGCAATCACAAGGGTCCTTAGAAGAAAAAGACAAAAGGGACAGTCAAAGAATATGTGAAGACAGAAGCATCAGAGAGGAGAGACATTTGAAAATGTTGTCTTGTTGGATTTGAATCTGGAAGAAAGTGCTACTAGCCAAGGAATGTAGGTGGTTCTCTGAACTACAAATGGCAAAGAAATAGATTTTCCCCCCAGCACCTCTAGAAGAAATACAGCTCTGCTGATCCATTTTGGACTTCTGACCACTCTAGAACCGGCAGATAATAGATTCGTATTGTTTTATGACATTCATTGTGGCCGTTTGTTAGAGCAGCAACAGGAAACAAATTCACTACTTCCCTATCCTGTGAGGGGTGAATAATCATTTTCTTTGATTTTCCAATATCTCATCTTTCTTCTTCTATGACCAGCCTATCTTTCCAACTATAACTGAATCAGTGACAATGACATGAGGCTTAATTTGGAATCTTTTAAACTATTTTTAAACCACACGTCAAATAATTTAGCCTGGAATTTTCGTCTAAAAATAGGTATCATATAATCCAGACAGAATGTTGTTTCCTGAAAAGCTCACTTTAATTCCTTGTATATACTCTGAATTTTCTAATTTTTTAGCTATAATCCTGCCCACTACTCTCCCATCTCCCAACACATGCCTTGGTCGTGCACCATTTCAACAGTGCCCAGCTGAAATGCTACTTCTCCTGTGAAGGCAGTCCTAATTTTTTTCGGTATCTACGACTCCCACTTGTATTGTGTACCTCTTTTACAATCTTTTATCCTACTGTGCCACATGTTACAGTTTTTTACATCTGCCTTCTACTAGATTTTGAGTTGCTTGAGTCTGTGGATGGTATTTGCCTCTTTTTTTATAGCTATGAGTTCCTAGTCTAGGCTATGGCTCCAGGTAGGTGATCAGTAAAAGTATGTCGAATTGAACTATGACTGCTAAGAACTGTGTCTCTATAAGCCAGCTCTCACCCATTTAATAACATCTACTTCTGCCACAAGGCTTTAATAAATATGGTGCAAGCCCCAAAAATGCACTTTTGGGTCATATATATTGAGTTCAATCCTCTTCTCCACAAATATTGCTGAAATGAGCCTGGATTCCATCCCAGTTTCTGTCAAAGAGAACTTTATAGGCAACTCCTGGCTTTGGCTGAGGCCTTTATCCCAGGGCCTCAAAGGCCATTACCGCTGCAAATGCTTCAAATCATAACAGAAAAGGAGGTTATATTACTAAATTATGTGAACTTTTTCAAATTCAACACATCAATCATTCTCCTTAAAACTGTAAATTCTCTGTACAGTATAACACATTTCTGAAGTAAAGGAAAAATGATTTCTATCTAGCTGGTTACCATTAGAAAAATATAACTACTTTTAAAATTTTCTATCTAGTATTCTTCGATTACTCAGTTCCAATTAGAAATGGCTCGTTAGATGATAACATTTTTCTTACTTGTTGTAGGCGATCTTTTCCTCTTCTCAATGTAGACATCGACACTCAGTTATTTTAGACATGTATTTGAATTCTTTTCCCAGGGAATATTCCAAAACTCTGGATCAATCATGACACCTGTTTTTTTTTTTTTTTTTGGTCTTGGTCTTATGCTTTAACTTGTAGTTTCCTGGTACCGGTTTAGTGGTGTTTGAAAAAGTCATAAACATATATGTTCCTCATGGGAAGTCTGAAAGTTTACACCCACATACAAACATAACACTTTCTATATGTACCTTTCTGATCAATGTCTGTGTCAACTCCAAAGGTATAGCTAAATCAGCATAGAAATTTTATAATTGTGGAAGGGTTTGGTTGTACTAGAATTTTATATTTAATGTCTTAGGTAATTTTTTCATGAGTTATCTTTTTATGCTTCAAAATTTTTCTATCAATACTTGTTATCCCTGGCCACTGATAAGACTCATTCCTAAAGTCTATTGCTTTGAGTATTTGTGGTAGATCATTCATGGAATGGCATCTTAAGAAATCAGATCTTCAAAGCTTACTTTTCCCTAAAAGGTTACTTTCGGAAAGATTTCTGCTCCTTCACAATAAGAAAGTTTCCAAGTGAAAGCTATGGGTGCTGCCTTCCATGTTATGGCATTCAACAATTGGAGAATATTCCTGAATTGACAAACTTCAGCATGCAGAAGAATATTCCCATTTTTTGTAGTGGACAAAGGGATGAAGACGTCAAAGATAATTTGGGGCCTTACAGTGTTTGTTGTTATTTTTGTTAGCCAATTTATTTTCAAGAGCCTGCCCTCACATTGTACTCAAAATATACTGCTGCTACTGCACTGTGTAAAATCAGCCTAGTACAGTGAGAAAAGTGAGGATGCTAGAGTCAGACAAACTTGATGTAAGGTCTTGTCTATGTTCTTAATGGAGTTATATCAGCTTCCTCCTCTGCTAAAATAAGGGAAAATTTATATGTTCTAATATATTGTGAGATTCACAAATGATATTTTACCTGCAGGTCATGATAGGTAATGAGCATTTCAAAAATATAGTTATTATCATTCCCTGCTGACATTTATAAAGAGGAAAATTAGGCTGACTGTTTTCTATTATCATTTGGAAATTACGCATGTGATATGCTCCCCATCATTCTTGACTAACAAAAAGAAGTCTAAATTTTAATTAAGGGCAAGGTTTGAATATTGTCAAACACTCTTACACTAATTTTTAAATTGTGGTCTTGTATATATTCCAAGATTGTGGAGAGGGATTGTAGCTGTAGGCTGACAATGGAAACATGAGGGGAATAGGCACAAAAGACAAGATGTGATAGTTGAAGAACATTAGGGACAAGAGAAACTTCAGAAGGAAATTTTAAAAATACATGCAGTGTATCCACAATCTTTATTTAGCACCTCCAAATATGAGTTCAAGAAAATCTGTATCATTTTTCAATGTTTTTAGTTGAATTTATATGTGCGCATATGTGTGTACACCTACATACAATTGTGTCTATTTTCTTGACTGCAATAAAATGCTTAGGTAAAATCTAGTGTAATTCAATGACACCCAATTTCATGTAGGTTATACTTCTTGGGCCCACCTGAAATTATTTGATTATATGTTTGCACTTTAATAATGTTCAGTGCAGAGTGTTATTTTATATAGCACAAAGACAAGTAAAGAGAGAGAGAGACAGGCAATTCAATGATCCACTTCTTATGAAAGTTAACTGAATCAAATTATGCTAACAAAACTCAAGAAGAAAAATCCTCCATTGAAATTGAAATACCACCTCATGTAGGAAGCCATTAGTGGACAAACCCAGGTAGAATCAATTTTCTCTCCCATCTGCATTTAAACCATCAGGACATCAACAAGTTTCACCTAGTAGTGCCGCTTAGGTGTCTTCTAGTTCATCCCCTCATTTTGTGAATTTCTTCAGTATAGAGACTATAACTCATTCATTTTTATTTGCTTTGATCCACAAATATTTGCTGAATTATTTGCTCTACCAAAAGTTTAGTTTATGAAGTAGAACACCAATTTTTCACATAGAATACAATTTTTTAGCATTCTTTTCTGGTTCCTGGAATACTTATATTTGCAAACTGTGGCATCTTTTTCTTACTATAAAAATATATGCTGAGCATGCAATCCAGGCAGAGAGATCTGTGTGGTCTTGAGGGATATTTCATTTAGGCTGTGGTAGAGCTTGGAAAAGTATCTTTGCTTTTCTATAGAGTACAACTTTCTAATGGCTCAAGTGCTGATGCCTCTCAAATAATGTTTTGCTCTCATTTCAATAATACTAGAAAAATCCTGATTTTTTTTTCGCTTTATTTTCTCACAATTCCATATAGCAGGCCATGCTCCTGAGAGGGTGTCCTTTAAATGAATTAAAAGGAATTAAATCACAAACCTCTTCATTTAAAACAAAGCTACAAACCATCTTTTTGGGTGAGTAATACTATAAATTATTAATCTCTTCGCTGTGAATTTATTCTTGTGCTGAGAGAGTGACATTTTACGACCTGGTCCTCAGATTCCTGGAACACATACTTCGTGGAGACTGCAGATGCTCTCCTGCTCATGAAGACAGCAATAGACAAAATGCAGTTTTAGGATATTTGCTGTCTTCCAGATATGGAAAAGAAATTTGTTAAGAAATCCATCTCTTTCTCTGTGTGTGTGTTTGTGTGTGTGTGTGTGTGTGTATTTTTTAAACGAGGCAATGAAACAATTATTTTCATGTGTTAAAAAAACTAAATTGAATGAATACACTAGTTATTTTAGTTTTATGTAAGTTTAACATGAAGGTTAAGAGGAAATAAAATTTGGGATACCTACTGAGTTAATTTCCATATTCCTGTTAGATCTTGGTCTTATGCCTTCCAGCACTTTTAAAAACATCTGTAAGTAGTGAATTGGGACAAAATAGTGAACTGCAACATCCAAATGGAAATACGGAGGTTTGGATTTCCTAATGGAAAACTGGAAAATATATTTTTTCATACTCAGTGAACTCTTTTTCAATTGGCAGAATATTATACTTTAGGCCATAAATGAAAGAAATTAAATACTGCATCAGCAAATGGTGACAGGGAAAATACATACAGATAAAACATATTCT
>CM053603.1:150854097-150884683 GCA_028646535.1 Procyon lotor
CAAATTTTTTCTTGTGGTTACTCCATTTCATAGTGTTGTGGTCTGAAAATATGTATAGAATGATCTCAATCTTTTTGTACTGGTTAAGACCTCATTTGTGATCTATTCTGGAGAATATTCCATGTACATTTGAAAAAAATGTGTGTTCTGCTGCTTTAGGATGAAATTCTTTGAATATATCTGTTAAGTCCACCTGGTACAGTATGTCATTCAAAATTCTTGTTTTCCTTGTTGATCATCTGCTCAGATAATGTCATTGCTGTGAGTGCAGTGTTAAAGTCCCCTACTATTAATGTATTATTATTAATGAGTTTCTTTATGTTTGTTATTGATTGATTTGTATATTTGGCTGCTCCAAAGTTGGGGGCATAAATATGTACAGTTGTTAGCTCTTGTTAAATATGCCCCTTTATTATAATATAATGCCCATCTTTATCTCTTATTACAATCTTTGGTAAAATCTAGTTTTGTGATATAAGTATGATTACTCTAGCTTTCTTTTGATGTCCATTAGCATGATAGATAGTTCTTCACCACCTCCCTTTCAATCTGGAGGTGACTTTGGGTCTAAAATGAGTCTATTAAAAGCAGCATATTGATGGATCTTTTAAAAAAATACATTCTAATACACTATGTCTGTTAATTGGACCACTTAGTCCATTTCTATTCACAGTAATTATTGATAGGTATGAATTCAGTGCCAGTGTATTACTGTAAAGTCACTGTGCCTGTAGATTGTCTCTGTTCCTTTCTAGTGTTTGTTGCTCTTTTCTCTCTTTCCTGCTCAAACGATCCCCTTTAACATTTCTTTCAGAGTTGGTTTAGTGTTCACAAACTCCTTTAGTTTTTGCTTGTCTTGGAAACCCTTGATCTCTCTTTCTATTCTGAATAACAGCCTTGCTGGACATAGTATTCTTGGCTGCATATTTTTTTCTGGTTTCCACATTGAATATTTCATATCACTGTCTTCTGGCCTGCCAAATTTCTGTGGAGAGATTTGCTGCTAACCTTATGTGTCTACTCTTGTAGGTTAAGGACCTTTTGTCTGCCACTGCTTTCAGAATTCTCTCTTCATCTCTGTATTTTGCAAGTTTCACCATGATATGTCTTGGTGTTGACTTGTTTATGTTGATTTTGAGGGGAGTTCTCAGTACCTTTTGAACTTGAATACCTGTTTCCTGCCCCAGATTAGGGAAGTTCTCAGCTATAATTTATTCAAATAAATGTTCTGTCCCTTTTCCCCACTCTTCTTCTTCTGGAACTCCTGATATGAATTTTATTGCACTTTATGGAATTGCTGAGTTCCCTAAGTCTATATTCATGATGTAATAGTTTTCTTTCTCTCTTCTCTTCAGCTTAATTATTTTCCATAATTTTATCTTCTGTATTACCTATTCATTGCTTTGCTTCTTCTATCCTTATTATGATCATATCCAGTTGGTTTTTCATCTCAGTAATAGCATTTTTTATTGCAGCCTGACTAGTGTTTAAGTCTTTTATGTCTCCAGCAAAAGAGTTTCTCTGGTGTCTTTTATGCCTCTTTCAAGCCCAGTTAGTATTCTTATGACTTATTCTAAATTCTTCTTTAGATATATTGCTTATATCAGTTTTGAGCAAATCCCTGGCTGTGATTTCTTCTTCATCTTTCTTTTGGGGGATAATTCCTCTGTCTTGTCATTATGTCTTGGGTTTCTGAATCTTGCATGTTATGCTCATGAAGGTAATAGTATATCAAGAAAGGGCCCTACACTGTCCAGGGCCTGGAGTTTCAGGAGGTGTTTCTGGTGTGTGCTGTGTGCACTCTGCTGGTTGCTCTTTCCCGCAGGTCAATCCTCTGCAGAATTCTTCCTTGCTTGCAGGGGGAAGTGTTTGGAACTTGAAGTAGGTGTGCTTCGATTTGTTTCTTGAGGTAAGCCTGATTAGAAAAAAAAATCCTGATCCAAGAGAAGAGAAAAGGAGAAGGAACAAAAAAGCAAGCAAACAAACTAAAAACTATCAGCCTGATTACAAAGTATAAATAAACAAAAAAACCAAAAATAAAATATAAGGGAAAAAAAAAAAAGAAAGAAAGAAAGCCTGGTCCTATTTCTACCAGAACTGAAGCTAACACTTTAGAGCACTCTATAATCAATGGACTTGGTATATGTGGGGGGCCTGCATTGTTCTTCTGAGAGAAAGGGCCACTGTGCTGGCTCATGGTTAGACCTGCTTTTATAAAGATACCCCTGTGGCACAGTGGGATAGGGTTTGCTGTAAGTGACTCAAGCCTTCACTGGAGGTGCTGGGTTTCTCTCTGAAGTCCTACCATGCTGGTGGGGATAGGCGAGGTGGGGGAGTGGGGTGGAGGTGGTCATGAAAGATGGTGTCACTCTACCCTCTCATCCGAGGGGAGGGGAACTCAGGGCCACCATTGCTCAGAAGGTCCTCACAGAAAAGTGAACAATCTTTGCTCCTGTATCCCAGGGTTTTGGTCAGATCCCCACACTCAACCTGCCTGTGCCCAGGCTGTCAGAATGCCTGGCACCACAGTTCTCTTTATGTTTTATCTCTGGTTGGTGGCTGAGATTCAAAACTGCAAATCTTAAAGGACCTGGCAAGGCGTAGACCTACTCTCCTCAGAGGAGAGTCTCATAGTGCTGTGACTGGCACCATTCTGTTCCAGAAAAGTGTGTGTGAGTGCCCAGAGTCTATGCTGAAATACAGCATAAAGCCCCGACCAGGTTATTTGTCTTCTGCATGTGTCTCTTTCCCCTGATGTTGAATGGCTGCTCAGTGGAGCCTGGGGGGTCTTTTGTTCTTGGAGAGGCAGTATACCCCTTTTCAAATGTGCTCCAGGAAGGGAAATAGTTCTCTCCCAGTGCAAGCCATGAGATCCCACACCACAGCATCTTATGTGAATCCTAAGCACTTCTCTTTCTTCTCTTCACTCCTTCTTTCCCTAACCTCTCTCCACCGAAGGGGCTCACTCCCTTCTGTAGCACCATGGCTTTTCTGTCTCAGTTCTGTCCCAGTTAACATCTCTGAACCCTGCAGCTATCACATTGTCTCCCTCTAATTGTTCAGATTTTTTTCTTAATCCTCAGATGATTTTTTTAGTTGTGTAAATGATTTGATGTTGATCTAGGTATGTTCAAGGGATGAGGAAAGCCAAGGATCCTCCTACTATGCTGCCATATTAACTCCTCCTACCTTTTCTACTTTTTTAAACATCCTTTTTTCCTTTTTTAAACATCCACATCTAATAATCACCAACTCCTTTCTGATTTTCTTTGAAATACATCCAGAATCAACTCTACCATCTGTTATTTAGACCATTGCAATAGCATCCTAACTGGTCTCTCTGCTTTCTACTCTATTCTTTTACAGTTTATTCCTCAGCAACAGCCAGGAAAAGCATAAGCAGTCACTTTTTAGACTTATTTTGAAAAGGTAAAATATTCACCCTATTCAAAATGCAGAAAATATAAAAAGGGCATATGGTGAAAAGCCGATCTTTCATTGATCTAGTTCCTACTCCCCTTCCCATTTGATATCATTCTTCTTATAGCTTATGTATTATTCAACATTTATTTTTTTAATTTATTGACAAATGTATGTGTATTTTTATTTACTTATTTTTGCAATATCACACAAGTTAGCAATGAATTTGTTGTTTAGAGAGATTTTCCTATTGCTACACACCATGTACCTTTCTCCTCCTCCTCCTCCTCCTTCTCCCCTTCTTCTCCTCCTTCTCCTTCTCCTCCTCCTCCTCCTCCTCCTCCTTCTTCTTCTTCTTCTTTCTTCCTTTTACAGATGCCTTATATTCAAATACATGGTTGTAATATAATTTACATATCATCTCCCTTACTGATGTATATTTAGTATGCTTTATGTCTACTATTACAAATAATGCCACTATCCTGCAATATCTATAGCATAAAAAAATCCTGATTGCTCCTTCAAAGGGTATTTTCATTTAAATTTTCCATGAATATAGTCAAATTGGCCTCTATGAGGTTATATCAATTTATCTTTAGTAGTGAATGAGTGTGGGCTATTTCCCACACGCTCACCAATAGAGTGTGTTATCAAATTTTTGGAATGTTGTTATGTGATGCCTCACAGAGTGCTTGTAGATAGTAAGTGCTCAATAGTAACTTTTTTTTTAAATTTTATTTATTTATTTGAGAGAGAGAAAGTGAGAGGATGAGAGGAGTGAAGGTCAGAGAGAAGCAGACTCCCCGCGGAGCTGGGAGCCTGATGTGGGACTCGATCCCGAGACTCCAAGATCATGACCTGGGCCGAAGGCAGCTGCTTAACCAACTGAGCCACCCAGGTGCCCCTCAATAGTAACTTTTGTACTAAATAGACAAATACATCTGATAGGATTGGCTTCATATAGGAATTGAATTATTAACTCTAAATCTCTTCAGTATATTTCAATAAGTAGAGAGTACACGGGGAGTGTATATAACAAAAAAAAAATACGTGGATTAATGAAGAAGACAGATTATTTCAATTCCAGATAGTTCTTATAATGGAAATACCCTAATTAGACTCAGGTTTATTTTTTTATTATCCAATTTTAAAGAGAACAAAATCAGATATATCTCTAATACATTTTTATTCTGGCCAATAGTAGCCACAAAAAGATCATGGATATGAGGACAGAAAGAGCTAGCTTTGTTTCTGAGCAAAGTAGTTTATCAAACAATAACAATTAACGTTTGTAAATGTGTATTAAGTTAGTTCTTTATGATTTTTATTTTATATACCTTTACAATAATCCAATGAGGTGGGTGATATTAATAAAGCCATCTTACAGATATAGAAACTAATTCTTAGAGTGGTTAAGTCGCATAGCTTGCCACAAATACTAAAACTACATATATATTTTCTTCCTATTTCAGGAGAGCTAAAACATTCCAACTCTCATAATTTATTATTTAGCTGTTACAATTGGTGCTTTTTGTTTTTCTTCCTATGATACACGATATTTTACAAGATTTTGAGTGAATGTCAGCTTTATTTGATAGCATATATACCCAATGGTTGCCTAGTTTCCATTTGGTAAATCTAAAGAGGAATGCAGTTATGATAGGGCTAAACCCACCTTCACTTACATTACTTCAACAGGTAAAATAAATTGTGTGTTTTAAATTTCCTGTTTCATAAAAAGGAAAAATGATCTGGCAGGTGATATGGATTTATATTTCTTTTGTGTATGTGTGTGTTCACTGGGAGATAATTATATTTTCATTTGATCCTTTTCAATATAACTGTTCTTATCCTATAATATGCTATACTTTTCTATTATTTATTTTGTGGTAATTTAATATAAATTATTACTAGGTTTTAGTCTGGGGAGATTCCCAAAACTTCAGATTTCATATCTAGCAAAGGCACTGGCTTAATATGTAACTCACTCATTTTTTTTTTTATGATCTCAAGTTTTTCTATTCAAAGCTACAACATTTGACCAAACAGGAGTTGTAAGAACCAAATACTTCCACTAAATTTTAGAAATAATATGGACATATTTTGAAAAATATGTCCTTTCATGATAATTTGTTACATGTATTAAAGGCATATACTAGAAAATACAGATTTTTTTCCTCTATGCATTGTTTAATCTCTTCATATCATTCATTTATAGATTTATTATATAAGAATGATAACTTTGATTTAGTTGACAAAATCTACCAGAATACTGCAAATAATAGAAACCAATATACTACTGAATACAGCTGGACTGCACAGAGAAAAAGACATTAAAACAAACAAACAAACAAACAAACAAACAAAACACATTAAATATAGGTGTTTGATTTAAAAATTAACTTTCATCAATATGTCTCTCAATCTTTCAAGATTTTTCCACCCACTTGGATAATCCAATCCATGCTTTTTAAAAATGGGAACATTGCCTGCTATTTGTATGATATAGTTGTAACTAAAGCCATTTATGGAAAGCTATAGATTCTAGTGTAAATCACATTCTTTCCCTCTGATCTTGTTATTATTAATATTGTTATTTTGAATATAGTTGACACACAATGTTACATTAGTTTTAAGTATATGACATAGTGATTCCGCAAGTCTATACATTATACTATGCTTACTACCATCAGCCATCACGGAACACTATTACAATACCATCGACTATATTCTCTATGCTGTGTTTTTTATTCTGGGACTTAATCATGCCACAGGTGGAGATCCATATCTCCCACTTCCCATTACCCATTTTTCCCATCCCCTCTCTATGTCCATTCCTTAAAAAATTAAAAATAGGGTGCCTGAGTGGCTCAGTTGATCAGGTGACTGCCTTCAGCTCAGGTAATGATCCTGGAGTTCTGGGATCAAGTCCCACATTGGGCTCCTTGCTCAGCAGGGAGTCTGCTTCTCCCTTTGACCTTCTGCCCTCTCATGCTCTCTCTCCCTCTCTCATTCTCTCTCTCACATAAATAAATAAAATGTCTAAAAAATTAAAAATAGAAATACCATATGATTCAGTAGTTCCACTTCTGGGTATTTGCCTAAAGAGAATGAAAATACTAATTCAAAAAGATATGTTATTATTGTGATGATGATGATGATGATGATGATGATGATGCCAGTACAATTAGTTAAGAAAAAAAAATCCATTGTCATCTAGAAGGAAAAAGAAAAAAGAAAGAGTTCACTAAGCCAGTCTGAAGCGTGAGAAGTCTGCATGAAATAAGGGAAAAGCCAGTACTCCTCTGGATTCTAGAACTCTGCAAAATGGAGGAAACTACCTCCAAAAAAAGCTGTTTTCACTTGCTCTTCCCCAAGTGTAGTTCTGACTGCATTGGCACTTCTAGCTTAACTTCATGTTACCTGCTGTAAATAACAAGAAGCCAATCAAATTTTGGAAAATTCAGGAGATATTTTTATGAATATTTATAAGACAATGTGATCAAACATTTTATAAAATTCTATGCTAGCATTAAAATTATTTCACAATATTAGTAGCGCCTGACATTCCATAAAACTTTCAGATTCTATAGGCATTTAGAATGGCAAGATTGATTTTCCATGGTCATAAACTCATCTGTGGTAAATTAATTCTGTTTTTATGGATGTAGTTAATGTCATTCTTCAACAGAAGTCAAAACATCCTTATGCTCTCATCATATGTGCCTCCATGAATACTGATGCTGTTAACATTCTGGATTTTTAGAGAAGTCCTATCTTTAGGTCTTCATAGAAAAGGATAGATCTTCATATAAATTCAAATATCTAGTTATCCCTTATATATTGATTTTTTTTTTTTAATTTAGCCCCTGTAGGATCAGTCTCAATGAATTTTAGGAAAGTGGTCTCATGAATCAAAGAATGAGTGCTCATATAGTAAAAGTACTATAAAAAATAAGCAAAATAAAAGAAAACCACATTTAATATTTTCAGAAAGCCCTACAACTTTTTCAAATGTGGATTAAAATAATCTACTAAATGTAATTGCATAGAGAAATTTCTGACTGAATCTTTATCTTTCTTTTTTCTTTTCTCTTCTTTTTTCTTTTCTTTTTTATCTTTTCACAATTTGAAATTAAATTGACAAGAATATGTAGTTAAAAATATAAATTTAAACAATAGTAGGAGCCATACTTTGCCTATATAATTAGATATTTGGTGACTCTGTCCCTCCACTATCCTATACCTCTACTACACATCAACAAACTGGAGACTATAACCAACAAAAATTGCTTAACATGCTTACAAGGACTTGCAAACCAGAGTCTTTCCTGTGAAGAAAAGAGCAAACATTGTGGGGCACCTGGGTGGCTCAGTGGGAATGTGTGCAATTCTTGATCTTAGGGTCATGAGTTCGAACACTGTATTGGGTGTAGAGATTACTTAAATAAATAAAACTTTTTAAGAAAAGAGCAAACATTGAAAGGTGATAGAGTACTTTCCTTTTTTCTTAGGCCTCCCTCAAGAAGTAGCAGAAATCCAAGAACATTTGGCATAAGAATAAGACTCACTGATGCCACTAGAAGGGAGTTTATTTTGCTAATTACAAAGCAGTTTAAAGAATGTAACATTTGTTACTCAATATGAAATTTCCATTTACTTGGATTGATATTTATATTTATAAACATACATATTCATTTAATTCAATAGGTACAATGATTACAGAAATAATCTTGTACATGGTTCTCAAAAGGACTATTGCAAAAGAAATCAATCTGACCAAAAGAAATCAATCAATCAATCAATCAATATTCTACCATTCCTCTTAAGATTTGAAGACTTGGGGTGCCAGAATATCTCCATCTTCCCCACTCCGCTTTCTAAACACATACTCCAGGTGGTTTGATGGAATTTATGTCAGTGTTTAGTTTCTATAGCTTCATTCTTCTCTACTGGCTTTCTCATACCTAAAAACAATATTAAGTGGTGTGTGTATACATATAAGCTTAGAGATTAAGGTGGGGACAAAAGGATAAAAGGATTGAGAAGCCCCGGAGCAGGTGAGATACAAAAAGAGGAATGGGGAACCCAGAGGCTGAATGCTGGAGGAGAAATAGAAAGCAGAAGCTTGCTGCCTGGAGGCTGAGAACAGCTAGACACTAAACAGAGTTTTTTAAAAACACAGTTGTGTGTTTTGTTAATTCCCTCTTCAAGCTCTCTAATAGAATAGGTAAATCTCTATCAGCTGTCACTCTTTTTTATTATATATATTTTATTATATATTTATATATATAATATTATATATTATATATATATTATATATATTTTATTATATATATCTTTTTTATATAAAAAAAAAGATTTTATTTATTTGACAGAGAGAAACACAGCCAGAGAGGGAACACAAGCAGAGGGGATGGTAGTGGGAGAAGCGGGCCTCCTGCGGAGGAGGGAACCCAATGCGGGGCTCGATCCCTGGACCCTGGGATCATGACCTGAGCTGAAGGCAGACGCTTAACGACTGAGCCACCCAGGCGCCCCAGCTGTCACTCTTCTTAAGAAGAGAAGTTTTGTTTGGGAGGAACTAGGACACAGGGAGACAACCTGTATAAGGGCTACACCAAATAAAAAGGGTTTTAATTTATATATAGATAAAATCAATCATTCCTAAGACCCACCCAGAAATGTTGGGAAAATATAGGCAGTTCATCTGTTTGCAGAAGCTCTAAAATTATGGTCTACTTGAGTGTCTTCCTTTCTTGGTCTAATCTTGCCCTCTGCCCTGGGACCTGGGAAAGGTGAAAAAGAAGAAAAAGGAAAAGAAAAAGAAGTGGCAAGGACAAGGAGGAGAGAGGAGGGAAGGAAATGAATAAGTGAGATAAAAATCCAGCTATTATGTTGGGAAATAAAGTATAAAAAGGGGAAAAGTAACACCCAAAACCATTCATTCTTTATAATGTCAGTATGAGACATTTATTTTAGAATGTGGATTAACCTTTTAAGTCAGGTGTCACTCCCAGTACCTATCCACTGGCAAGCATGCCCATTATTAGGAGGAAGTGGTCTTGATAACTTGCAAAAGGTGAATGTGAAGGTTATGGCTTTGACTGACAGTTGCAGATTGGATTGTCTCCAGTAATACCATCCCAGTATAAAAGACATCTAGCAGCTGTACCTTCCCTTTCTGGCTGTTCCATTAAAGTCTCTGGCCTCCCAGGATTTTGTGCCCTCTTACCTTGTGTGTGTATGAATACAATTTTATTTCTATTACAACTAGTCATGTTTTCTTTAGTTGCTGTTTCCTGGTGTCTCTTCCCCCTCAAAATTCTCAGAAAGCTTTGATAATTAAATCACTTGTAAGGAATTCAGCTCTACTAGATTTCAGTAACTAAATATCAAGAGCATGACCACTCTATGTCTTAGTTTCCTCACTGGTAAAGGAAAGATAAAAATAGTGCCTACCTCATAGGGTTATTATAAGGAAGAAAAGGGGTTTATAACCATAAAGTATATTGAAGAGAGCCTCACATAAACATAAATTATTATTAAAAAACCCCAAAAACCCCATAAATTATTAAAGATTTACATAAGGACCATATTATATAAGCATTATGTAATTATATATGTATTATATAAGTATTTATTAAATGAATGAATTAAATAGGGTAGAATTTTCACTACTCTTTTCATGAATCCATGATACAATGAAACTGTTCACCAATATAAGATTTTATGTTTTGTATTTCTTAATTAAGAACTACTCTGTTAACTAGATATCTCAACAACATATATTTATGATCCAACAGGTACTGTTTGTTTGGAGCAAGTGCAATTTCTATACTATTGGTTAGAATTTCACTACTTAAAGTATGATCCTTGGACCAACAGTGTGACATCTTGCAAATTTTCAAGCCTCACACCAGGACAGCATTTCGACAGGTTCCTAGGTGATTTAAATTTACTACTTTAAAGTATATTATGTCCCCCCCCCAGTATCCTCCCTTTAATTAAAAACAAAGGAAAAAAACAAAACAAAACAAAGGAATACAAGATTAGAAAAACTCACAAGAAAGTGGCATTTATTTTTATTTGGAAGGACATTTCTCTTTTAACAACGGATAAAGCATATGTAAATTAAAAACATAATTTCTTTTGACTATAGACATGATTTTTTCAGTTTTTTTCTTTTTTCTGATCAGTATAAAAAATCAATATTGTTTGTAATCACTGGGAGCCATTTTTAGTTTTTTTTTGTTTCATGTTCCATTTTATTTTTAATGGAGAAACATACATAGGAAAAATATCTTGGGGACAGATAAATTTCCTTTCATATTTCTGAGGTCATGTGTAGTTGTAGGAATTGTAAGATTGAAGACCACTGGGAGAAAGAGATGTCCAAAGGTGAAAGAGTGTTCTTTACAACAGAGCTTCTTGAAAGGAAAAAATGATGGTAATATGTTAATAGGTTTGACAGCACTGTTGCCAATTTTGACCCAGAGGTCACTGGTTCTCTGAGTGATGGAGTCTCCTTGCTAAAGATTTGAAAGGAAGAAGTGTTTATGTTATTTGTCCATGGGAATCACATTTTCCACTGGAATGCTTGGATTCTGAGCCTGTCAAAGCCTAGACATGTGAAGTCAGTCTAGCACTTGACTATTCAAAAACATGTGGCATAATATTATGACAAATACTGCCCCTGACCCACATGTAACATGCCTCCTTAGCAGCTATTATAACGTGGGTCCCGCACATCACGACGCCATGTGAGCCCTGTGCAAGTTTGTATTGTGCTGCTGAAGATTTGATGGAGACATTTGTACAAGTCTTGCTGATAACCTGACAGCGCCCTTGAATTTGAACATGTCTCAGGCACTTTATTCTTTTTTATTTGCTCTTTTAAGAAATTGATTTTAGGGAAAATTCATATTTCAGGAGAAATTTTATTATAGTACACATTGGGCATTTAAAAATAGGCCAGGCGCCTTTGAAAAAAAGTCAATTGTTGATGCTAGGTGCGTGTAGCATGATAATATGCTTTCAGGTTCAAGCTTTCAGAGAAAAAGCGTTCAGGCATTAACTATAACTCCTGCATAATGTAATTAGGCTGTGGGGAGAGGGTCAGAGGCGCTAAGAATAGCAGTGAGCCATTTTGTGTCATTCTGTATGCTCTCTCCTCTTCCCTGAAGAATTAGCATCTCTTCCTTAGCACCATCTCCCTTTCTCATCTCCCCTTGCTGCAAATGAGCACACACAGCTATGGAAATAGATACACATACTTTCTCTCTGTCTCTGTCTCTCTCTGTCTCCAAAACACTCAGCAATATCAGGGAGGAGGAAATAGACAATCTCAGTCCTCCCTAAATTATCTAATAATCATAATGATATGTGCCTGTGTATGTAACATGTATGAATGGCACATATAATGTTTTAATTTTCTAATGTAATAAAAGTAAACACAGGCATTGAACTCACATAGGCCTTAGAATCTTAATTCTCATATGATATAACTACAAATACATGATTTACAGTTTTCTGAGCTCCAATCTCATTATCTTTAAAATATTATGGTAGACCTAACAATAAGTCTATTATAATAATAAAATTGGAAAAGGCACAATTAAATGAGATTTGAGATACAGATACATTTGGTATATTTGCTGAAGTAATGCTATTTCCTAAAGCTCTCCCCAAGTCTCCTAAGCCGAAATCAATTCTTTCTTTTTCATGATTTATATGATGGCTCAGAATATCTTTATGCTAATAAAGTTGATTAAGATAGACATACACAAGTTGGTGGACTGAGGTGGGGCTAAGCAGTTGGTAAAGAAATAAGTTTTTATATGATATGGAATGTCCCAGACCTCCACAATCACAAGAAATAATTCTCCTATAATGAGCTAGACTAAGCTAGAAGGTCAATAGGTCAGAAGGATGTAGAGGTTCCAATTGCAGTTAAAAGACTTGAATCTGGTCTGAGCCATCTTGGTGCCATTCTATCATCTGGTTGGACAGGGCCTACATGTAAACCAGAAATTTTCCCAGGTTCAAGACTTCTTACATAAGAGACTTCTTTTTTTATATTGTGTGCTATAAGGGCCAAGTGTATTAATGGTCAGGGAAGGCTAAGGATGGCTTTCCACCCCACTGGCATTGGTAAATCTGTAGCTTAAATTACAGTTACAGTTGTGGATTTCCAAGGTGTGCAGAACCTTTGTTAAGCAGAATCTTAGCTCAGTAGAGATGGTAATGCTTTTTCCCATGTTAGGTAGGGCCAAGGTTAACTTATAAACATAAAAATGAAACTCCTTGGATATTTCCAAAATATCTATTCAGAACTTGAAGGAGCATTTTTCATGGGGCCTGAGTTCTTGCATGACAAGGAATTTGTGGCATTAGATTTAATGGTTACTATGGCATTAATTGTATGGTCATATGCTAATAAGAAATGAGGATAAATATAAATATATTTTTAAGATTTTTATTTATTTATTTTTAGAGAGAGAGAGCACGTGTGATTAGGGGGTTGAACAAACAGAAAGAAAGAGAGAGAAACTTAAGCAAACTCTTCACTGATTGTGGAGCCTGACATGGGGATCAGTTTCACAGCCCATAGGATCATGACCTGAGCTGAAATCAAGAGTCAGATGCTTAACCAACTGAGCCACACAGGTGCCCCAAGGATATTTATATTTCTTTAATAATGCACCAAACATAATGCCTAGCATGATAGATATTTAGCATACTTGTTTATCCTCTTTCATGTTGATACTTTACCTTTATAGTATAAATAGGAACAAAACCTTCTTCAATTAAGGCAATTATAATACATAATGATAAACTAAATCATAATAAATTCTAGTATTAGAATTTCACAACTTCTGTGTTGTAAATTCTAGTATTAGAATTTAGCAACTTCTGTGTTGTAAATTCTAGTTGCCATGATGGACAAAATATAACTATGATGGTCATAAAAATGCCAAATAATAATTTTTCTCCTTGTTTTACAGTTGATAAATTGCTTTTATATACATTATTTTAATATGTTCAAAAATTTTCAGTTAAGTATTATATTCTATGTTTTACAGATGAGACTCAGAATCATAACTAGGGAAAAGAGAAGGATATCTAAAGCTATTTAAAGAAAAAATTGTATTTAGTATATCAATTATCACACAGCAAAAAATACATGTATTCATGTACTTTCAAAATAAGAGAAGGTAAAAAGTATCACATCTACAATTAGAAATATAAATTCATCTAATTTTTATTTTAACATGGTCAAATTTTGTTTCTAAAAGAACTTTCAGGTGTAAAACATGATTTAACAGTGTTTTGTACTGTTGCACTGGTATTTCAAAGTACTTATATAGATGCTGCTGAATGGATGAAAAATTAGTTGAATTGTAATAATAGATGAATGTGTATTAATAATTGTCAAGCATATTTTCATTGTGATCAATGTTAAATCTAATCTTTCTAAATATCTTCATAAGTGAGGAAACTAATATAATTAGTAGATATCAGCTGGAAGATGGTACTAAACCTAGTCAACTTCTAAAGAAATATAGATAGATAGGAACTTACTATAGGGAAGCAGTAAAATGAAATTCTACTAATATGCATTAGTGTATTTGAAAAATAAAATGAAGTGGAGGCAAACAAATATTTAGCATATACAAGTTTTTAAATGTAAAGTAAAATAAATAGGTGTTTGTAATGTATGAGAACTGGTGTAAGAGTTAGCAAGCAGGATTTTGGCATCTCCCTAAGCTTTATGTGAGTATAAAGACATCTATTAATTTTGATGGGTTCATTATGGTATTATTTTGAGACTAAACCTAAGACATATCTTATTCTACTATCAGGGGACAAAAGGAGGGATATGGTCCAAAGAGAGGTAACTAAAGTAAACCATTTATGTAAGCAACTGATTTTGGATATTTGATTTCTTCTTAAATAAGTCAATATACATTAAGCTAACCACACTTATTTAGTTAGGGTACATGCTTTTGAAAACAAATCTCTTTACAGAGAAAAATAACCTCACCACGATACTAAATATTTACCAAGTGACAGATTTTAATTCTCATTGTAGCATGATTTTAACTAACACTATTTAACTCTTATTTCCTAAATATATAATTTAAGTATTATTCCAGCAAAGTCTAATAGTCAATCATCCAATGATTTCTTAAACTAAGTACTATTTACTATCTAGCTACTTAATGACTTTTCCTAATGAAAACTTTCCACTCATTATTCATTTAGCTCTCTTCATTTGTTTAAACTGATGAAAGTCTATTGGGAAGGGACTTTTACAACATTTATGTTTATTTTGCATCTAAAACAGGGATTAGCAAATTTTTTTCTATAAAAGGCCAAATAGTAAATATTTTAAAGTTTTTATAGGTCATAGACTCTCAGTCACCACTCTCAACGCCAACATCATAGGCAAAAACAGCCATAAATAATGAACAAATTATTGAGGGTGGCTGTATTCCAAAAAAATTGTTTATGGCTAGATTTGGCGTGCAGACCATAACTTGCCAACACCCCTGATCTAGGTGTTGTCCGTTCTTAAATAACAATGATAATTTTAAAAAGTCTTTAAAAATACTTAGATTCCTGATAGTATTAGACAGTAGGTATAATATATGCTAGAATCTACAATGTAACAAGAAAATACTTACCAGAATTTTGTCTAACAAAATCAGACTAGTTATGGCTCTTTTGGGCTAGTTTATTAGAGAGACCAAGATGGAAAAAGGAAGTCAAACATTAAAGTAATGCCAGTTAAGCACCTATTTAATTTTTCTCTCATTATGCTATTTTGTAATACCAGTAATTAAAAGGAAACAATAAAACCTTTTTCTTTGGCTACAAGTGGATTCTTGTCTATTTGAAGCCAGAGTTTCAAAATTGAGTTAGTATGGAAAAAAGTGCTAAAACTCCATAATCCTCACTCTCAGAAATATGTTTTTTAAGATGTGTTTTAAGTTACATGCTAAAAAGTTCTACATTGTTTTTCTCATTATTTGACATACTTTTATCCCTCTAACAACTGAAGCATTATGGTAGAGAAGCTGTAGACATTCTGCTATTTAACATCTCTGCAGCAAACAAGATAAATTTGACCCTTTCCTGTACTGTTAAATATATTGCAAGTCGTGCATTTGTCTCAAACAAATGTACTAAATTCACAAGATGTGTGAATTTAGATTCAGTAAAATAGCAAAGGCTTATGTTAGCAGAAAAAATGCAAGAAAATCCTGAGAGCAATCATTCAATGTATCTAAACCTGCCCATACTATAAACCAATATCAAATTCTATCTTTTCAAGCAAGTTGATGCCGTTAGAACAGAATTGAATTAGGAAATAATCTAACACTTGTTTCCCTGAAAATACAACCATTAGAACAACTTAACTGATTATTTTCTTTAGTAGGTGATAAATAGATTAAAATGTAGTGTAAACATCTGGATTCTATTTTTTAATTTCTTTTTAATAATTATCAACTACACAACTTTTTCATTTTTCACTCTGATTTCAATATTACCTCTGTAATCATCAGAGAAACAACACATCCATAAAAATACACAAAGTGTGATGGAAAGGAAAAAAAACCAAAATCTTCAGGGCGCCTGGGTGGCTCAGTGGGTTAAAGCCTCTGCCTTCAGCTTAGGTCATGATCTCAGGGTCCTGGGATTGAGCCCTGCATCAGGCTCTCTGCTCGACAGGGAGCCTGCTTCCCCCTCTTTCTCTGCCTGCCTCTCCGCCTACTTGTGATCTCTCCTCTCTGTCAAATAAATAAATAAAATCTTAAAAAAAAAAACCAACAAAATGGTTAAACTAAGCATGAGCTAAACTCATTTTTTTATTTCACAAAATAAATATTCTCCTAGTTTTTTTTAAGATTTTATTTATTTATTTGACAGAGAGAGAGAGAGAGCACAAGTAGGCAGAGCAGCAGGCAGAGGGAGAGGGAGAAGCAGGCTCTCCACTGAGCAGGGAGCCCAATGTGGGCCTTGATCCTAGGACCCTGGGATCATGACCTGAGCTGAAGGCAAGCCACTTAACCAACTGAGCCACCCAGGCATCCCAAATATTCTCCTAATTTTTTTTTAATATATATATTTATAACCATTTTTAACGATTGCTTATTATTCAGTAATTTGGCTATTGCAATTATATTTAAGTAATCAATTATTACTGGACATTTATGTTGTCTGATTTTTCACCTAGAGAAGCATTCTTACTATGAACATCCTTTATTTTTGCAACACCTCTAATTTATTTTAAAATACCTCTTTAATATATTAGTTTCCTACTGCTATGACAAATTATCATGACCTTAATGACTTAAAATAAATTTATTACCTTAAAGTTCTATAGGTTAGGAGTTCAACAAGTCTCAATGAGCTAAAATCAAAGTGTTGGCAGGGGTGTGTTCTCTTCTGGGGTCTGTTTCCTTGATTTTTTTTCAAGTTCTGGAGGCCATCCACATTCTTTGGCTTATGGCATCCTTCTTCTATCTTCAAAGCCAGGAAATGTGGCATCTCATAATCATCTCTCTTTGACCATCCTTTGATAGTTACTTTTCCCTCTCTCTGACAGCTATAATAGGTTTTCCAGTTTTAAGGATCCATGTAATTTGATTGGGTCCACTTGGATAATCCAGGATACTTTCCTCATCTCAAATTCTTTAACCTTTGTCCTCTCTGCAAAGTCCCTTTTGCCATGCAAGATAACATATTCTTAGGTTCTGGAATTAAGACCTGAACATCCTTGGGGAGCCATTATTCTGCCACCACATTTATATACAGCAAGATAGTTATATAGTCCTATTTAAGTCAACATCCTGTGTCTAAACAAGGAAGCTCTGATTCAATTAGCATCCATCAGGAATTCACAGCTTACCAGGTATCCCTTGGTAAGGGTTTTTTTTTTTTTTTTTGGTCAGAACTAGTGACTTGTTAATTACGGTGGTGAATGCTAATGTCAAACTCTTATTTATAAATAGCGAATATTTAACTAGTATGAGTCAACATTACCACAAAATAAAGATCCCACATTTCCTTAATAAAGTTTCTTCACATCATTCACACAAACAAAAACATGTATGTACATGTGTATGCTTGTGTGCATGTGAATAAAATGAATGGACTGAGAACTACAGTTGGGTCCTTGTGTTGCAGAACAGGAAAAATAAGCACTGAAAGAAAAAAATGCCTCTCATATAATTAGAACAATAATATATAATTTTTAGCATAAAAATTTGACTAAAACAATTGAGCAGAAGTGAAAACTAGATTTCTACTCTAAAAATAATTTAAAGGAGAGTAAAACCCAATGTTATTCACTTTAAATGGATAGTAATTCAATACTTTTAAAAAATAAAACTTTGGGGACTTCTGCTTTTGATTAGGATATAGCAAGTCACAAGAGACTACTATTCACACATTGACAATAAGATCAGACCAGATGAGCCATAAAATTATAGTTATAGTTTCTTTTAAAACCTTAAAATATCTGAGTATACAAAGAGACCAAAATGCACTAAATTCTTGAAAAAAGATGAATCTTTCTGATGGAAGAGGAAAATCATGGCTGTTGTCATCCTTGGCAGAATATCAGAAGGAAAAGTGAATCTAGCAGAAGATTTAAAAACTTTTAACACTGGTATGAGGTGTTAAAAGATTAGATTAAAATCCCAAGAGGCTCCAACCCTAAAGCAACTCTTCCTCCAACTCTAAACCTTTTCATGGGCCATCTGTAGTGCACAGAGGTTGGGGCAAGATTGCGGAATTAAGAGAAATTCCATTCACATTCTGAGTTAAAGAGCATTATCATCTTATGCAATATACTAGCCTACTGAAGTCTGGGGTAAGTGGAAGATAAAAAGTCGAAAGAAATTTCAGCCACCTAAGAAGCACAATGGAAAACAGATCTATTGGTATTGGGAAAGCTGAAGACTAAGTTTTAGAGCAGGGGTTGACAAGTGTTTTCTGTAAAGGACTAGATAATAAATTATTTAGGCTCTTCACTAAAATAAATTATAAGAAAATTTCTTAAAGGTGACAGGGAATGATACTAGATGAATGCCCACATCTCTAGAAAGGAATGCAGGACACCAAAAAGGATAAATAGAAAATGCATTCATATATATAATATTTAATATATATTGGGGCGCCTGGGTGGCTCAGTCGTTAAGCGTCTGCCTTCCGCTCAGGTCATGATCCCAGAGTCCTGGGATCGAGCCCTGCATCGGGCTTCCTGCTCGGCGGGAAGCCTGCTTCTCCCACTACCATTCCCTCTGCTTGTGTTCCCTCTCTCGCTGTGTTTCTCTCTGTCAAATAAATAAAATCTTTAAAAAAAAAAAAATAATATTTAATATATATTTAATAGGTATATACCACATGTACAACTTTTATAATATGTAATATGCATATATACATGTATATACGTGTAGTATGTGTCTTATGTAAAAATATAATTATGAAAAAATTGATGAGCTGGACTTTATCAAAATGGCAATTTCTGCTCATCAAAGATATCATTGAGAAAATTAGGTGAGCGACAGATTGGAAAAAATACTACATATATTATATATAAAATCACCCTCCACAATAACTGTAAAAAAAAAAAAATGACAGGTAGCAACAAGTATTAGTGAAAATGTTGTGGAAAAGCCAGAATCCTCATACACAGCTGGTGAGAATAAAAAATGTTGATGCCACTTTGGAAAAGTGTCTGGTGGTGCCTCAAAATGTTAAATATAGAGTTTTCATAAGACATAATAACTCTCTTCATCAATACATGCATAAGACAAATGAAAATGCATATCCACATCAAGTCATAATAGCCAAAATGTGGAAAGCATCTGTGAAATGGAAAATATATATTGGTCTCTGCCTCTGGTTCCTGACATAGAGTTCCTAAAACCCGTAATTTTCTAAGTGATAGGAGCACAAGGAGAATCTTTTGCTCTGATATTTGGTCTTTGACCCTGGTTCTTGCTATAGGTCTCCTAAATCCCTTGGAATTTCCTGGGTAACAGAAATGTCTTTTGTTCTAATAAAGTGACTCTGGGTGGGCTCCTGGATGGCTCCTGGTAGGAGACTATTCCCCGGAAAGACCAGGCCGTGATTAGAAGCTTGAAAATTTCGACTCCAATCCCCACCCTTCGGGAAGCAAGGAAGGGATGGAGACTGAGGTACTGACTGATCACATCTACACAATGAAACCTCTGTAAAAGTCCACAAAGTATGAGGTTTGGAGAACTTCAGGGTTAGTGAACATACCTAAGTGCTGGAGCAGGAGGTCTAGGTTCAGCGTCAACTTCACGGAGACTGAAGTTCCTATGCTTGGGACACTTCGGGTCTTTCCCCATATATATCTTCATCTAGCTGTTCATCTGTATCTTTTATCATAGGATAAGCCAGTAAACATAACTGTTTTCTTGAATTCTATGACCGGCTCTAACAAATTTATTGAACTTAAGAAGGGGGTCATGGGAACCCCCACTTTATAGCCGAATGAAGCACATGTGACAACATGGCCTTGAAATTGTCTGAATTGGTAGTGGGGTGGATGGGGAACAAGCTGTCTTATCAAGCTGTCAACGCTTAATCTATGGGATTGACACTAACTCTGGTTAGTGTTAGAATGGAGTTGAATTGCACAATACCCAGCTGGTGTTGGAGGGAATTGCTTGGTGTAAGAAAGACCCCCACACATTTGGTGATCAGAGATGAGGCATTCTGAGTATTTAGAATAGAGTAAAGAAAAAGTAAAGAATTTTTCCTAGACGCCACCCAAACACCCAATAACTGTATATGGATAAATGATACATAGTATATCCATATAATGAAATATTATTCAACAATAAAAGGGAACAAAGTATTAATACGTGTTACGACCTGGATGAACCTTGATAACATGATGCTGATTGAAAGAAACCAGATATAAAAGAACAGTATTATATAATTCCATTAATATAAAATGTCCTGGATAAGCAAACCCCAAAAGATGGAGAGTAGATTAGTGATTATCATGGGCTGGAGGTAGAGAAGAGGGGGGTAACTACTAAATGGTATATGCTTTTTGGGATAAGGTGATGTGATGGAAATGTTTTAAAATTCAATTATGATGATGACTCACAATGTTGAATATAATAAAAAAAAAACAGTGAACCATACGGTCTAAATGGGTGTGCTCTGTCGTATGTGAATTATATTTCAGTAAAGCTGTTCAAAAAAACAAAATAACTTCCTGACCAGTGCATTGACTCTGTAATAAGTTCAGCTTCTCAACCTGACCTTTGGGTTTCCTCAACCTGATCTTTGGGAAACCAGACATCTTGCTACGTCTTTAGCTTTCCCGGCACAGACACAGAAACCAAAACTAGTTTATTAAAAATTCATCTGATCCATCAGACAATTCAGGAAGAATTTGGTACCCGTGGCTGCTTGGTCAAAGGTACTTCCTGTGAAGAATATTCCTGACAATGCAGTATAAATAATTAAAAATACACTATGCATTTATTTCCTTTCAGGATGGGAATTATGCAGGGTCCCTGTGCTTCAAGTACAACCTTGCAGCAGTATGACAAACACCAGGGACTGTGTGGGAAGCTCTATGTTTTATGCATCCCGCCAGGCTAGATCAAGTCCAGGCAGGTCATTACCAATGGGCTGTGAACGTGGAAGAATCTTGTCCAAATTTTCAAGTCCAAAGAACAAATTCTGATCAACTCTGCAAGAGGAAACACTCTGCTATTTTTCTATTCTCTCTATAGAAACAGACATTAGAAAATCATTGTCATATGAAGAGATAGCCAGGGACAGTATAGCCCAAAAATGTCAAAAAGAATATTAGGAAATGAATTATTAAGAATATCATGCTATGTTTGATTTTGTGGTGTTTGTAGTATTTATCAGCATTTTAAATTGAGCAATTTGTAGTGAATTATTTTATCCTAGTTACATATTCACAATTATATTATTATAATTAAATGAACACAAGTTTGGCTTTAAATGTAATCTGTGTTGATTTTGCTTGTTACATATGGTTCCTTGCCTTTTTTTCCCCTTGTTAATCCACTTTTAACGAGAGCATTTTATAGTCTTTCTCTCTTTTCTTCAGTTGTGATAGTGACAGCTTTGACTTAAAATTAATTCATTGCTTAAACCAAATGCCCTCATCATCTGTTTTATTTTTTTAATACATAATACTCATGTAAATGCCAAATGCATCCATGATTCTCCACTGTTTCCTGTAGTAGTAACATTTGACATTCTATCACTTTTAGCATCTTTCATGAATTTTACTTTGACCTCTCCACAGGGACACATTTTTGCTACTAATCCAGAAACAAAGCAGCCTTGTATTATCACCACAGAATGAGAATTCAAGTTGTGGAATTGTGACATTGCACACTATCACTTCTTCCTGTTGATAAATTAGGTCCAGCACTATAACACAAAGTTACATACATTTAATCTACTGACCTTACATACAATCAGTTCATCCACCTCAGGCAATAGAGCATAGCAGCATCATGCAAAGGATAATTTTCCTATAGATCAGAAATGTCAAAGGAGACAGATTTTTAAAACACCACAGAAGTAAAACACTTGCATAGTAATTGGTTTTGGAAAGCTGTATTGAAATGCAGTCATGGTTTTATCTATCCAGCTAAAGCTTGCTGTACAGAAAAAAAAAAAGAATCAAGATAGGGAAAGTCAAATTTCTATGTTTTCCCCTTCCTTAATCTGTCACAGGCCAATGATTGGGTTAATAGCTTGGAGAAAAAGCTACCTTGCCAAGGTAAACTGAACTTTCATCGCAACTAGGTATCACCATCAATGAATTGTCAAAAAAAAAAAAAAAGGAAAAAAAATTCTCTAATGATCTTTCTTTTTATCTTGTGGAACACCTGCTGCCCCAAATAATGGCTAACTGACTGACAGCAGGTAGTTTCTAGGAAAAACAGGTGACTTTTCTCCCCCAAGGCCCTTCATGCCTTTACTGAGCCCTTGGCCTGGGATTGTTCGGCAGGAAAAGTCAATAGTGCCTGCTGTCAACAAATGTGCCTGTGTGCATTTTTAAAGGCTCTGCCCTCTTGAAGTTAAGTTGTCAGGAACCTCGCTTTTAAATAGATTTCAGTGTCAATATGTGCTGTTTCCCACCAGTGTTAAGAAATGGCCACAAAGAGCAGGATCTGATGCTGTCAGGATGTTGGCAGTGCTGATTCTTATTGGCTGTCCACCCATCAGGAAGCATCTTTAGAAACTGAGAAGGCTTGGATGAAAAGGAAACCATTTCAGCTACTTTCCTGAGGTTTCCTCATTATCACCAGGAGATCTATATATGTGGACTAGACATTCACTCGAAATGTATTCATTGGCCTAGATATTGAGTGTCTATATTATTGAACACATGTGATGGCAAACTAAGGGCTATACACAATAGTTTCAACATTTTAAGACACGCGTGAATTACTACAGAGACAGAAAAATCAGGCTGTCAATTTCTGCATTGATATATTTTTCCTGTTTCAGGTAGGCACTGTTCTGTCTATAAATATGCTTCCCCCAAACTCTTGTATGGATAGAATTTTTTTGGAGGGAAGATACAACTTTGCAGGTTTATTTTTTATTCTACCTATGTTGGTCAATTTCAATTGGCTTCATGTTTTCAAAGCGTAGATCAAATTACTAAAATAGAATTCACGATAATTTTAGCAATAACCTCTCTGACCCTAAATGTTATTGTGAACATTTACTGAAAACATTAAATTACATTTATTTATTATTTTTTTCTATCACAAAATATTTTTAATATCTTAAAAATGCAATGCATTGTGCTGAGTACCTTATGGTACTGAGAAATAAATGAACTTCTTTACTAACCAAGGGTTTTCATTCTTGTATCCAGCTGGGAACAGAGGGTCACAAAAACTTAAGTAAGAATTGTAACAGGAATATAGCAGTAGCAATGGAGAGCAAACAACTGATTAATTCTGCTTGGGAAAATAGAGAGTTTCATGAAGGGAATGTCTTTTAATCAGAGCTTTGAAAAATGATCAGTGTCCAAAGTTGGCATTGGGATGGGGGATGGCAGAAAAAGCATTCCATATTGAGATATAGATATGAACACTGGAGTTATATACTTGGTAAGTTAGAAAAATTAGAAGTATTTCATGGCTATATGTGTATATAGAGTAAGGAGGGAAATGATCATGCAATAGTTAGTAAAAAAATATAACCAATAACTTATACTCTGAGGGATTCTTATTAAACATGGAATACACAATTATGACTTTTAAACTTACTAATTTATTTATCCAGTTATCATTTTTAACAAACATTTGTTGCAATCCTACTGTTGGACAGGTTGTGTGTTAGGCAATGGGGGTACAGCAGTAAAAAATAAAGTATCTTGTTTTTCATAGAGTTAACCATTTAGTATAGGGAGTCAGAAAATAAATAAAAAGGTAAACACATGTCACCTGCAAATAAGAGAAAAAAGCAAGATCACAGGATAGAGAAATTGAGGAGATGGATAGGGAATGTTACTATTTTATAGTGTGGTCATAGCAGACCTCTCTAAGAATGTTTGAGCTAAGATCCAAAAGTGACAAGGTCAAGATTGACACGGAAGTGAAGGGAAGAATGTTCCAGGCTGAGGGAACAGTAAGTGCCAAAGCCCTGAGGCAGGAGATACCAATCACTTTTTTCAGTCTTCTCATCAAATGAAGATGTACCATTACATCTCTAGAGTCCATAGAATAGTGTTTAGTTTCTACAGTTTTTATTTGACAAGCAACATGATGTAGGAAGAATGATAAAAATACTTGGGTTTTAAGAAAAAGAGAAACTTTTATTTTTCATAGAATAATAATTTTAAGACAGTTCTGAAAATGAGGTGGAACTTTGCGGTAGAGCACAGAGATATATTAAAAAAATTTCTTGGTATATTTGCTTATATGTTACTTAGGGCTATATTGCCTACAGTCATATAATTTTATACACTCAGCACTTCAGTTCTATTTCAGTTAACTTTCCACATTCTTTTAAAGTTTAGATGAAAAGAAACAAAATGATGGAAATTCTCTCAAGTAGAAAAAATTAATGAATACATCGTCATAATTGGCAAAAAATATTGTACCTTTGTTTAGTTTTTACTTCTTTTTTATTTTTATTTTTTTTAAAGATTTTATTTATTTATTTGACAGAGAGAGAGAGAGTTCACAAGTAGGCAGAGAGGCAGATGGGGGAGGAAACAGGCTCCCCGCTGAGTAGAGAGCCCAATGCGGGACTCCATCCCAGGACCCTGAGATCATGACCCGAGCTGAAGGCAGAGGCTCCAACCCACTGAGCCACCCAAGTGCCCCTAGTTTTTACTTCTTTGTAAAGAATAATAAGTAAGTTTTAAAAGAATGCCATCATTTTGAATATTTGTCAAAGCAGGCCAAATCCGAAGCATGGGTACTATGGAACATTGGCAGCCTAAAAGCCTCAATAGCTTTCTTATGAGCAAAAAATGAGAAAATGAGTGATCAGTGCTCAGTTAAGATTCCCAATACAGCTAAATTAAAGAGAATTTATTTATGTTTTACCTAGCTAGAAGAAATTTCAACATATTCACAAATAAAGTCAAATTGATTGACATTTTTCTTTTATAAAACAAGCCAGTAATAGTTTTCACATATTCCTTATAGTATGTCACAGATGAGTATATTACAGTAAAAGTTCGAAATGATAAATTTGCTATGTCTTTGAAGTCTTGTTTTGCTAAAACCTAACTGCTCATCTTTATGGATTATCATGAGCATTTAAGGAGATGTTTCCAATTTGGGTATAGTCTAGTACCTTACCATGAAGGTCACTATCATTTGTTGTTAAGTTGTTCCTGTAAGTTTCTTAGTAAGAGGTTGATACTCAGCAGAATATCAGCAGAGCTATATAGTAGAGCAAATACTGGACCCTCATAAGGTCTGAGATGTTCCAGTCAAGGAAGCTTGATGTGATTAAATGTTCCTCAGGCAATACACCATTAAGTAAAAATGCACTCCAAACCTCTCTCCAACAGAATGGAAGGAATATGTCGATGAAGACCCACATTTCTGCCCAACAAATGGAAATTCATTTACTGTTCTGCTCTGAATTAGAGAGTGATGTTCCCACCCACAAAACTAGAGTATCTACATCACACGACAGAATGCAAAGATACGGAGGGAAAAACACATGGATTCAACTTCGAGTACTCACATTAAAGAGATTGGTGCCCCTCCTGGGTTGATAGTAGCAGGTGTTTTGCAATTTATCAACAGAAGCAAACCTCAAAAGAGAACAGTGCTCAGGACTGATACACAAACCTTAAGCAACTAGAATAGCCAAATTTGAAACTAGTCTCCAAGGACTAAGAATGTCCCTGATTAAGACATGGCTCAATTTTAATGGAAGTAAAAGGATGGAACAGAATGGAAAATCTGCCCAAACTAGAGGAAAAAGCCAGATTGGGCTTTAGTAAACCAAGTGTAGTGACTGTACTTTAAGATAAACCAGAAGCTGACATCAGAAATTATTTTGTATACACTATAGTATTTGTTATTGTCCCTTTTTTCTTGCATTTCTTATTCAGGAGACTTGATAGCACCTTTAGTAAAAGTCCTACTTCAGGTATCGTCATGCATAGAGATTTAGGCTACCTGGACCCACAATAATTTCTCTGCTTTGTGAAGAGGGTAAAAATATAAATATTTTTAAGGGTAATATATATATATACATATTAGCAAGGCTTAATATATATTATATATTTTATATTTATAATATATTTATATTTATATACATAATATATATTATATAATAATATATTTAAATCTATAGATTTAGATATTAATTATTGATTTATTAATTAATAAATATTATATAATAATATATTAAGTATTATATATTATATAATATAATATATAACATAATATATATTAAGTATAATAATATAATATTAAGATATATATATTAGCAATATATATATCTTAGCAAGCCTTAGTCATGTGTGCAGTTTCTATTTAAATTGGCTATCAAGAATTTGTTCCTACCAGTTATAATTATTAAGAAAATAATGAAACATTAGGGACAAAGATGTAAAATTTTATCTTTTTCTCTTACCCCATAACTAATTCAGGATATTCTTGTTCATTTGGTTTTCATTTACATACTCCTTCTGTAAATATATTTATGAGTTACTTTGTAGTATATGCATTGTTTATAGTATATGAAATAGAACCTGCCCACCAAGATATTACAATTTATTAATATTATAGGTATAAAAATTTCTCTCAGAAATTTTTGTTAATTGGCATTTCTAAATATAGAATTATACATAAAAATAATATAAGAAACAAGTATAATTATGGTCTAGTATGAGGAAGTACAAATAGCATTAAAATCAGGCGCCCATGGTTGTAAATTCATGACTTTTCATTTGATAAGTCTGTATAATTATTATAAGCAATTTGATAATTCTATTAATAAAATTTACTACTAATTATTACAAACTAGTCTGGAGTTTGGTTTTTAGATCTATATCCTGGGCATAATATCTCCTTGCAATGCCCTCAAAAGGGTTAAGTGACCTAAGATAGGAAAGTGCTGAACAGAACTCCTGGTTTAGTGTTACGATATCAAAGATTAGTACTTGTTATTGTAGAACACAGAAAACAACCCAGACAATGTTAGATGTGTTGTAACTACATCCTTTAAATGGTTCTTAAGTTCTCCTGATATGAAATTCCTCCAATTCTTGCCTTAACATGAGGTTTTAAAATTATATTGATAATTATGAAAAGAAAAAAATAGCCATTATAGAACATTGACTCTTCTAGCCTCTATGCAGAGAGTGTTATGTCAAGTAATGCTCATCACTATACTAAAAAGGAGGTACTATCTTCACAGTTTTGCCGATGAGGAAAGAATGTTCAGATAGATCCATGCACTTGCCCCCAGTTTCAAATCTAACAAATGGCACAATCAAGAAACAAATAAAAATAGTGTCATACATATAATATGCACTTGAGCATTTTAAATAAACACTATATAAATTTGGCCTGATTAATATAGTCTATAACACATATTTTTGTTTATAAGTAATTGGTTTATAATAAAAATAAAATGTGAAAAATTAGAAAAATAAATTACATGCATATATAAATGTGTGTGCATATATGTATGTATACATAAAAATTTTGAACATCTTATGGGCAATTATTTAGGTCACTGTAAGTTAATCATCTTTCAACATAAATGATTCTATTTAGAGAAGGCCTATATGATTCTATTTAGAGAAGACCTTAACAACTTAACAATTCACCACTTCCCTAGCAGTAAGAACACTCATGTTATTTCTATGTGAGCAAGAGATAAATTTCTATATTTTTAAGCCTTTGAAATTTAGAGTTTACTTCGTATAGGAGCTAGTGTGACCCTCTCTAATAGAGGCCATGATTGTTGAGTTGGGGACAAACTGCCATTCAAAGTTAAATTAGGAGGATTAAAATCGATCCTATATTATAATATAAACCAGAATACCTCAAGTATTCAGAAATTTTATAAGAAAGAAGATGATGGATTTCATGATACAACTGAAGAACCCAAAGGGTAGTACTCATTCTCCTTTTTGTAATATGGATGGCTTGGGAGAATTGCTGTCTATTGGATAATTTTTAATTTAAGAAAAATAAGACACAATAACCACAAAGACGTGACAAAATATAGCACAAAACCCCACAAACTTTAATGTGCTGTGTACTCTCAGGCAAAGGCAAAGTCCTTGGGCACCAATAAACCTAAGCTTGTGCATGGTTTTACCTCTTACAAGCTGTGCCTCTGTAGGAGAGGTTCCTAATCTCTGTACTTTATATGTAGAAAAAGTGCCTGCTTAGCCTTTGTTTTTGTTGTTGTTGTTGTTGGGGTGGTGGTGATGGTGATGGTGATGGTGTGTGCATGTGCGTGTGTGTGTGTGTGTGTGTGTGTGTGTGTGTGTGTGTATGTGAAAGAGAGAAAGAGGGAGAGAATTGGAGATGTCATGGTCATGTGTTGGATACAGTGCCTGGAATACAGTAGCTTACAATAGAAGTCAGGTCATATTTCTCTCTAAACTCATGAAGAGTTTAAGTGATAACTATATCTCTTTAGCTACTATATCACAATAAAATTAAATCAAATCAATAAAATAAATCTCATTGAATTGACTTTTCTTAGCAGAGTTTGAAAGGTGGCTGCTAGGATTTGTGAGCCAGGCAACATTAGAAAGGGCAGCCTGATATACCCTGGAAGCGCTTAAAGGAAATATTCCCATGTGGCCACCAAAAATAACAAGTGTTATGATAAAAGGATATACAACTTGCATAAGATCAGAGAGGTGGGATCAACTATTTCTGCTTTGTGAAGTACAATGAAGGAACTACTTGGAATCAACAAAATTTTTAATTTAAGAAAAATAAGACACAATAACCACAAAGACGTGACAAAATATAGCACAAAACCCCACAAACTTTAATGTGCTGTGTACTCTCAGGCAAAGGCAAAGTCCTTTGTAAACCATGCCAAAGTAAAACCATGCCATTCAGATGGAATAATAGTGAATGTGCCCAATGGGGCAGGGGAAGATTGAAAAGGTCCGTGGGACCAGAGCAGAAAGTAATTACACTCAATTCTATGAAAAGGTCTCTAGGAATTATGTAGCAACCAGACTGGAAGCAGGGAGACTGCTGAAGGAGCCCAAGTAAGAGACAGTTCCTGAGCAAGACCAAAGGCACTGGGTATGGAGAGAATCTGGGTCCAGCAGTGATCACCATCCCTTCTACCTGGAAAGACTTTCCTTCTCCTTCCTTCAGCCAAGCTTATACTCTCCCGCCCATTGTTGCTCAAAGGCCACCTCCTCCAGGAAGCTTTCCTTGACCACACAGACTTCATGTGGGCACCTTTTGCCCCCGGGGCTGCATCTATCACAGCACTTCTCCCATAAGCTGGTAAATGTTAGATTTTTTGAGCTTGTTTTCTCATGTGAACATCCAATACAGTGTCTGACAAAGTGGAGGTAGAGAGTGAATAAAATAGGAATCTTAGGATTGATGAAACTGGATTAAACAATGGAAAAGGAAAGGAAATGTGAACTCAGAGCAATGGGGAGAACAAATTCATGCAAGGGGAAACAGCACAAAAGGAAAGTATGGCTGTTGGAAAGCACAGGATGAGCACAGCAAGTTTTTGAGTTTAGCTTAATCATGACGTGAGGGAGGGGTATCAACTAGACAGCCATTTGAGGAAATAGATTGAGGTCCTACAGTTTAGAGCTTTTAGTTCTAGATTCAGAATTTAGATATTTATTCTAAAATGAATGAGCAGCCTCAGAAGATTTAAAAAAAAATTTTTTTTCCAGAATGTAAATGATAGAGCTGTATCTAAAAACTATTCTGATAATGATGGATAGGAAGGGTTGCAGAGAAGATTCCTTGTAGCAGGAAATCAAGTTGAGAAGCTCTTGCATGGGCAAAATGGGTCTTTAATACTACGAAGCCCAAGCATTGAGAGGTGTTTCACTCATTCTGGTGGTTAGTGGAGAAGGCTGTTACACGTATGTAGGGTATACCAACTCTTAATATAAATGAATGGGATGTATGGATGAGGATAAAAGTGCATCTTAGAGATACAATCTGTGGAATTAATTCAGAGGCTTGTGATCTGCCAGGGAAAGACAAGAGAAGTCTGCTTTCACTGTGAGTACTAACAGTATGCATTCGTGGCTTCACACTGATAGAGTGGAAAGTGTACACCCTGGAATGCAGGTAAAGTTATGAAGCTGGATTGTATTAAAAACAAAGCGTAGAAATATCTAACTCCTTGATTCTCTGCTTCTCTCCCTAGGCATTTTCTGCCCACAATGTAATTATAGGAGCGAGTAAAGGAATCTCTCCCTCCAAGGTCAATAAAACTTTGAACATATTTTTCAAATGCTCACTTAAGTCAGAAAACCTACAATGGGTAATGGCAAATTGGGATGGCAATTATTCTGATCTGATGTTTTTGGGATTATAATTAAGCAATAAAGCACAAGCCAAGGGTGTGTTACTTCAAGATAACACACTTCTTGGAAAGCGCC
>CM053603.1:150884783-150940410 GCA_028646535.1 Procyon lotor
AAAACTGAATTTTTAATGGGGAGCTTTTCCCCTCCTTTTCTATCTTTTTTTTGGGGGGGGGAGTTTCATAATGTGCTCCCAGTTCCTGGGTTTGCATTTGATTGACGGAAAGTGATTTCTAGTTCAGGAACCATCAAACACCTTGGCACTTCATCCCAGAAGACGTTTCAGTAGTTCAAGAGACCATATTGGACAAAGAATCCTTTAAAGCTGGCTCTTTCTTTCTCCGAGTACGTCCACAGCGAGACACACCAAGCGAAAAGAAAGACCCATCTTTAATCTGTGCGGCTGAGGGAAATCAAAGGGAGTGAATTAAAACCAAGAGTAGCTTCTTATGCTCATTTGGAGAGCCTTTTTTCTGCTCCATTTGATATAACAAATAAGATCATCAAAGTAAGTCAAGCACAGGTTTGGAACCCACTGCTCCTTGACCCCGGCTTCCTCCCTGCCTGCACAGCCTTCCCGGGAATTTCGTGTGATGTCAAATCACAAAGCTACATGAAGTGCTCACACCCCAGGAATAGCGAGGGAATTTTATTTTTAGGTTCTTTTTCTGTGACTCTAGTAAAATAACATGAAGTTCTTTTGTGGCTCTATCTAAGGGTTTTGATAAATCTGCTGCATTTCAAAGCATAAAAGAGGTGATACAAAATTTCTGTCTTGACTGCTTCTAGCCATGGGTCTTCTTAAGACTATCTGCAGGGTCCCATTGGCAAGGTGCCAGCTCGTGTGCACTGCTAGGAGCTATAGGGAACTTCACCCCACCCATAGACATTTACCTCCAGATGTATTACATAAAACATTTCACACAATAGGCATTTTTTTCCCTAAAAAGCTATATATCTTGTAATTTGGGGTTCTTATACCATCTAAAAGATTTAAAAAATCTCTTTGCATGTTCTTTAAAATTAATGTTCTCTACTGAGCACTCTGATAAAACTATTTCAATTAAAAATAAAATTCAGGATGGGTGATCAATAGTTATCAAAATCATCATCAATATTATGAATAATACTAACAGGTCATCCATATAGTAATGAAATACTTTTCATCTAAATTTTCTCATCCCTTGCTTTTCTATACTATTTAAATTTGTATCTGCTGGAAAAAGGCTCTTCTTCATGCTTAGATTTTCAATCAGACTGGACAGAATTATATATTTGGAAATACAAGGTACAAATTGTGAGATCTAAAAAAAGAATAATGGGAATTAAGTGGTTTTAATCATATGCTCATTCATTCATTTAATACATTTTAATTGTATGTCTTCTATATATGCTCAGCATTCTTTAAGACACTGTGTGCAGTGATGATTTTCCAAATGAATCATTTAGATTTTCACACAAAACTTTCTAATATGTGACTTTTAAATATTTAGACTTATTTAAAAATTAAAAAGCACACTTAAAAGACACCGTATCTTTTTTCAACTATACTGAGGTGTAATGGACAGATAAAATTGTAATATCTCTGTATGTGAAGTGTACAGTGAATGGGATGGATGAATGGGGTGATTTGATGTATGTTTACACTGCAGAAGGATTTCCATAATGACATTGTGGATCACCTCACATATTTACCTTGCAACATCTTTATTGAGTGTCTACTAGTTACCAGGCTTTGGGCTAGAAACTTCAGGGAATATTAATACTTAGCATATACTTCTGCCTTCTGTAAGCTTAGACCCTAACAGGAAGGATAAAGCAGTTAACCAACACTCATAATACTAGAGAAAAATGCTTCGAAATGAAAGTCACAGTTGAGTGATCGGAGAGCTGAGAGAGGTCTTATCAAGCTCAAGGACATCACACTGGAAGACTGGATAATGAAGGCAGAAGGAAGAGCACTGGTGAAGGCAAACCATATGGAAAATTATTTTTTTGCAGGAATAGTCTGTTTCACCTGAAGCATGGGATGTGTAGAGAAGATCCTATTATGAAACAACACGAAAGCCAAGTTAGTTAGTATATGTTATGCTGTTAGCAAGTGGCCAATAAGAGAAGCTTTCTGAGAAAGCCAGTGTCTTGATCAAAGTATTGTCTTAAAAAGTGAGTCTATTTTTTTTGGTGGATTATAATATTGAGGCAGAAAGAAAATGAAGGAAGAGATAACAACTTGGGAAATTCTTGTAATTATAATCCAAAACACCGTGTCAGAGTCCTTGCCTGGTTAGACTGTTGGAGGAATGGAATCAGCAGGTGCAGCACTCCTGATCTGTTCCTGATAACAGCAACCACATCGTTCACGATCTTTCTCGAAGCTTATGTCATTTCTTCAGGGAGCAAACGCAACACACAAAAAAGGGGAGGGTCTACATGCCGAGACACATAGAATATCTACCTGTTGTAAGAGTGATGAATCAGTGGAAAAGGAGATAAGAAATCTGTGGCGATGATGAGTGACAAAAGGCTCCTGAATTTGGCAGAAATCTCATTGTTGACACATTCTACTACTGCTTTCTTGAAACACCCCTTTTTTGTATTTTACTATATTTTTTAAAGATTTTATTTACTTATTTATTTGAGAGAGGAAAAAAAAGAGAGAACTGGAGGGAGAGGGAGAGAAAGAATCTGAAGCAGATTGCCCACTGAGCACAGAGCCTGACATGAGGCTTGATCCCACAACTGGGAGATCAGGACCTGCGCCAAAACCAAGAATGGGGTCTCTTATGGTTTGTCTCCTTCCCCACAAACTAAGGGTGACTGGGAGGTGGGGGCTAGGGCTAGGGTGGCTGGGTTATGGACATTGGGGAGGGTATGTACTATGGTGAGTGCTGTGAAATGTGTAAGCCTGACGATTCACAGACATGTACCCTGGGGCAAATAATACATTATATGTTAATAAAGAAATAAATAAAATAAAATAAAATAAAAATAAAACAAAACAAAAAAAAACCAAGAATGGGTCTCAATCGACTGAGCCACCCAGGTGTCCTTGCATTTTAATATTTTATGTTGAAATTTCTTTTGTGCTCAGAAAAGCATTTTAGTAAAGTTGCAAGGTGTAAGTTATGCCACGTTGTCCCTCAACCTTAAGTAGTTGGCACTGAACTCCAATTTCCATGCTGTTATTCAAACTAATGAGTTGTCTTCTGTTTATTTGCTTTTAAACAAAGGAATTAAGGAAACCAGTATCTTGAACTTTTTTTTTGCAGTGGATTTTTGTTTGTTTGTTTGTTTCATGAATCATGTGATTATATAGAATAATACTGCCTTTTGCCTTAGCACTATTTTCCATCACTCCCATGCATCTGTAATGGTTGTCATCTATGTCAAAAAGGGAGGGAAAACTCTTCTGTATCATGAAGCAACTCAACAAAAATAGGCCCACAGATGTCACTTAAAATAACAACACTAAGAGTAAAACATTAGTATTTTTATATACATGTGGCTTTCCCTTTCAAGGAGAAATATTCCAATTCTTTTAATCATTATATTCCACTCTACACTGTAAACCCAGATTAAGCTGTTTTTACTGACGAAATTGTACAATTCAGACAGAACGGATTTTCAAAGTGGCATTTCAAGAAGCTGAACTCACCACTTTTAATAGATCAGGGCACTGGGGCTATAACTCTCATGTTTAAGAATAAAAGCTCCTCTGCAGTACAACTGTTCTTTATTTTAATTTGTGCCTGAGATGCTTTGTGAAACACAAGGTCATTTAAAATTAAGGATAAGGCATTTTTTTCCATCATTTCCATTTCATCATATGCAATTCTCGATCACAATGTAGCTTGCTTAAAGCTGCAAATCCTCCAAATTATGGGGTTTGTTTCCAGCCTGCTGAGAGGGAAATTAGATATAGAACTTCTGTCTTCTGTTATTGTTAATGGGAGTTGCATGCCTAATTCCCTTAGAAGCCCAGAACAAATGTATGCTTATGAGTCAGCATTACTGGGTTTTCTGGGTCTTTACCCTTTAAAAGTGTCATTAGTCTGAATAATAGCCAGTTCCTCCGATTACTCCAAATGAAGCCCCAGCTACTGTAGTTGGAAACTCTGAGATTTCATCTCTCACAAATAGCCTGTGCTAGCCTCAGATCTGAATGTTCCCATATGTTATCCACTTTTGTTCCTTTGGGATAAAATTCAAACTCCCAAACTGCTCAATATTTATGTTCTTAGCTTCCATTTTGATATTGAAGGGGTAATACTCACTGGGCATTGAGATAGCTTTTTGGGATTTGTTAAAACAAAAAAGTATTTTTTTTGAGTATCTTTATTTGAGTCTTAAAAAAGTTATTAACTATTTCTATGCATTTTTTCTAATTATACTATCAGAAAGTATTATTCATTCCAGGCAAAATTATCTAAAGGAATTCTGTGCTTCGTGTTCTCATTCCTCAAGTATTTGCTCCTAGTGATACACTAATATTCATTGCTTACCGCTTAAAGGACTTTATATCACAAGTAGAGAAAGGGCATCTTTGGTAGAACTAAGATGTAATTGAGATTTTCAAAATCAGCAAGAACTTCAAAAACACCTAATTTCCATTTTTTTCTTTAATCAAAGATCCTATTTTTTGATCTTCTGGAATTGAAAGAGTTCTTATATATTTTTAAAAGGCCAATAATATTAGAAGATGTGAATTTTTAAATTTTTTTCCATAAGCTGATTGTTCTTTTTTTTTTTTTTTAAAGATTTTATTTATTTATTTGACAGAGAGGAGAGAGATCACAAGTGGGCAGAGAGGCAGGCAGAGAGAGGAGGAAGCAGGCTCCCTGCTGAGCAGAGAGCCCGATGCGGGGGCTGGATCCCAGGACCCTGAGATCGTGACCTGAGCTGAAGGCAGAGGCTTTAACCCACTGAGTCACCCAGGTGCCCCTGATTGTTCTTTATAACCTTGTTATTCAAATATGACCTCACCTGGGAGCTTGTTGGAAATGCAGAATCTCATCCCTGTTTTCTCCTTTTAAATATGCAGACTTCCCAGTTCCACAGCTAATTTTTATGCACATAGAGTTTGGGAAGCACTGCTGTATAGCATTGAAGCAAACTCTAAACACTCAGGATTGAGCCACTTGTAATGCCAGCAATTCTCTATAATAGTCCATCTTGTGTAGAAAGTTGTTACTATATCTTAAGCCACAGAAATCTATTCCTAGTGGTAAATGTAGCATTTTATCCTTTTAACATAAAAAGAGCTCCTATTGAGGACTTAACAGTGCATGTTCTGAAACATTGTAAACAAACACTGTTGTCCCACCAGATAACAGTTTATTTATGATAATGCTTCTCAAAAATGCAAGAGAATAACTGTAGTGTTTATAAAATGTAGAATTGTGGACCCCATCCCCAGATATTTTTGTCCTATTTGTCCAGATTGGCATCCAGGAATACGTATTTTTTAAAAATTACCCCTGATGATGTGAAGTTTCCCTGGACAACATTTTAAGAGAAATTATCTAGTATCTAGCTTATGTGCCAAGTTTGTTCTTTTCACTCCTGAGCTTTGTGGCATAGTTCAAAGTTATCATGATTTTTCTCTTTGTAGATCAGGCAAAAATATGAGAAGATAGAAAAAATACCTTTGTTGGGTCTTGAAAATTTTGTACTGCCTGCTGATAAAAATACCAAAATCTCCATTTATGTAGCTAGGAGTAATGGTGCAATACTATTTCAAAAAGTTATAGCCAAATTTTTATCAACAGTAACTTATTATTACATGTGGATATTAATTTTGCCATTTTACTTAGGGTGGCGTATTTTGAATAGTTAAGGAAATTATTAGGCTGTTTTTAAAAAGCATGTCAGCAAAGTAAGGATTAAAATTCATGTTATATTTCAAATTTGAAATCTTGAATAAATAACAATTCAACAACTAAAATGTTATGTTGTCAACTTGTCTTTGTTTAGGATTTTTTTTAAGTCATCCCAGTGTTGAACATTTCAAAGACTCATTCATTTGAAAATATTTATTAGAGCTACAGAAATGAGTATGTTGCTTGGGGCAAGTCTCCAGATAGACAAAAGCATGCCAAATACTAAAGTTTGCAAAGAAGGAATACATGAAAATCAGGAGATGGAGAAGAAGCTACAAATCAACTTGAAAAGAGGTAACTAAAGCAATAGGAAGAAAGCAAAAGAACATTTGAAATCAAATTAGATTTCAGGCACAAAAAAACCCAGTTACCCTTCCTACTTGTCTAGGAAACATAAAAAGCATCTTTATAATTAACCTCGAGCCAAAGAGAAAATATTACTGAGAATAGTGAGTATTTACTATAAATGTCAGTGGATATACTGATTCTCACAGCCTGCAGGATGAGTCAAAAGAGAAACATAACCTTCAAGAACAAAAAAGATGACTGAAAAATACGTATCATAAGTGTTAGATATATGAGGCTGGAAATAAGTGTACCAAATTGAAGAAAAAAGAAAAAAAAGAATGAAATAGATATTAAAAATGTAAATAATTATATAGATATTAATTGAATGTTGATGTTTTGAATATTGATATAAAATTATTTGATTTACAAGGTATAGTAAATGGGTACAAATTTTTGTGAGATTAATCAGTTACTTAAAAAGACAAAAATATTAAAGAAGGCAGGATAGTAGCATGTCATGGAAGTTGGAAAAGGAAAATAAGGTGCTAGGAGAGGATAGTCAAGTGCCTTCCAGAGAGAAGTAAGTCGAGGCCAAATAAGTTTCCACTTGATTGTCGGGACAAGAGAATCAGGTGAATTTTGAGATAGCAGTTTTAAAGAGTTGAGGGTGGTGCAGGTAAGAATAAGGATGCCGTGATTTAAGAATAAATAATATGTTAAGGATTGAAGATAGTCAGCAAAGATAGAATTTTTAATACTTTTGTGTAAAGGGAAAGGGAGAAATCAAGTAGAAGGCTAGTGGGAAACATGAATAAAAGAAAGCTTTTTCAGATATGAGCAGTGAGGTTTGAAGATGCAAGAAAAAGACTGTGGAAAGTGTAGTTTAAGATGCAATGTAGTCTCTCAAATTCTTCAAATTCTTCATATCAGAGAGATCATGTGAAGAATTTGAGAAGCAAGGCGGGAGTTTGGGGGGGTGGGGGAGAGAAATGAAACAGGAAGGGATGGGGAGGGAGACAAACCATAAGAGACTCCTAGGCTCAGGAAACGAACTAAGGGTGGCCGGGGGTGGGGGAGTAGGGATAGGGTGGCTGGGTTGTGGACATTGGGGAGGGTATGTGCTATGGTAAGTGCTGTGAAATGTGTAAGCCTGATGATTCACAGACATGTACCCTGGGGGCAAATAATACATTATATGTTAATAAAAATTAAAAAAAAAAGATGCAATGTAGTAAATCCAGATGGCATGGTAAGTTGGAAAGAAAGAGCAGAGGGGAAGAACAGAGTTGAGAACAAGTTACTAGGGAATAAGTCACTCCTGAGGAATGAACTAGGGGCTAGAGTTTAGAGACAAGAGGCATGGACGATTAAGCAGTACGCAATGTTGCCAAAGAACTAGGCTTGGTGCATCCAGGGATTTTGTGGGAAGAGAGTTTTGAGACATAAACTTAAATTAATTACATAGTTGCTTCTGTTTGTCAGTGACATCCTAATCTCTGGATGTGGAGACTTCCGGATTGACTTCTGGCGTCTAGGAATCAATTATTTCTGATAAATGTGTTAATTATCTTTCCTGCTATAAACCGCATCATTTTTCTGTAAGTAAGGAAAGATTAAGCCACCTGGAGTTAAACAATTTATGAAGGATAAAAGAGTGAGAGAGCGATAAGGCAATTGGAGACCTGGGGAGAGGGTTAAGGCATCAGAGGGCTTCTGTATTTGGTGCTGGGTCTGGCCTGAATTTTGGGAAGGATTTTGCCCCTTGGGAGATAGACAGCACTCATGGTAGGAGGAGAGGGTAAAGAAATACTCAAGAATGCTTGGGTAAACGATAGTAGGTGTTTTGGGAAGATGAGCTTTATATATGTGTACACTGATTAATGATTCTTAGAGGCTGTGATATCAGGAGGCATTAAATGTGGAAGATGATTCTGGAACCAAGACATTTAGACATTTAGCATCAGCTTTGCTCTTACTTTATCTCATACCACTTCTATTACTTGATACTTAACTATTTCAATAACAAGGTCCATCTTTCAATTTCCCAATCAAGCCATGGTCCTTCTTGCTTCAGGTCCTTTGCACATGTTGTTCCTCTTGGCAGGAACACTCTTGCTTCTCATTGCCTTGGACAACTGCTAGTCATTGTCTCAGCCAAAGGGTCACTTCCACATTAACAACTCTATTACTTTTTTTCCTAGTACCTTGTACTTTTTCTTTACAGAACATTTAATTAAATAATTATTTGCCTTAATCATACATTCACTATCCTCATTCACTCTTCTCTAAGTCCTACAAAGGCAAGAAACATGAAATTGCATTTTTTTTTTCCATTGCAAACTTTCTAGAACATAAGAGAGCCCCTGGCACAAAACAGATGCTGGAATGGTGAATGACTGAATCAGCACAAAAATGCCAAGTGTTTTTAATTGTGTAATTATGAAAACTCACCAGTATGACAACTACCTATTAATATATTGTAAATTGTTCATTACTGTAAAATCTTTGTTAACTAAAAAGATGTTAAGAAATTAAATATTTCACATTAAATAATGTTTCCTCACTCAAAGTAAGCCAGTTTACTATTTGATGACAGTAAAGACACTAGAATTAGTATTTTCACTGTATAAAACAAAATAATTTCTCTGTGAAATTAAGGCTTATGTCTGCATATTATATAATTGAAGAAATGTTTATCAATATAAACTTATGCCTATAGGGTTTTACTCAAACTGTATAGAAACAGTGGTTCTTCCCAGAGGGTGGTGGGCTAAACACCCACTTTATAGATTATTCTAGAATAACAGTACCTGATATCTCATTCTCAGCAGCAGAATAAAACTTATAATTTAAAATGAAATTAAATATGTCTTAGAAAGCTTCTCCTTGGTAAATAAGGAAGCAGTTCACACATCTAAATATAAGAAGAAAGTCATGTAAAAAATCTATAAAATGTTATGCTTGTGTAAGTCAGAATTACTTTAATAAGGCCCATTAATTGAAAGCTTCAGGAAAAAATGTCAGTTGGGAAATGGGCAGTTTGGCTTACTAACGGAAAAAACACAGTGGGAGACTTGTATATTAGAGAACTAGTTTCAGCACAGTTAGGGCTGATTTTTTTTCCAAATCAGCTATACAAGCAAAATGTGAAAACTGCAGTTACAGAGCAAAAATAAATAAACATGAGAATTCAAGAAAATGAAAGCTAGATGGGACTTCAGATTACTGAATGCATTGATTTCCAACTTTGGGCAAGAGACTACAGAAAAAAAAATTAAAAGAATCCTTAGAAAAATTCCCTTCCCAAGAACCTAACCAGACACAAAAGAACAAGAAAAAAAAAATCAGGTTTTTTATATGATTTAATTTTAATTTTTTTCAGAAGGAAGTTTTAGAGAACAGGCCTTTTTTTACAACCATTTATAGACTTAATAGAAGAGATTATGTGCAAAGTAATAATATTATTGAATGATTAAAATATTGTTTAGGATATACCCAAATGTTTTTTTAAATAGCTTTTATCGTCTTCTGATTACAACATCATATACAGTTATTGTAAAAGTTAGTAAAACCAAGATAACAAAGGAAATAAAAGCCACATGTAATCATTTAGTTCCACATGAAGATAAGTAATTTACAACTAAAACCAGAATTTGCCATGGCAGTCTCCTTATATTGATATTGCGAGTTCAGAACAGAGGTAATAAGGCAAAAGGGCCACGTGTAATAGAATGACACAATAAACGTGTGGAAAATAATTACATGGCTCAGCACAGGAGTAAAACTGTCAAATTCTTTCCTGATTACTACTACATATTCAAACAACTACAGAAGTTACTCGAAAACAAACACAACAAGGAAGGGATTAATAAAACATGAGTTAAAAAACACTCTAAATAGAAGAAGACCAAAAAAAATGGCAGAGTCATCTCAGTTCTTCAAAAACTATAATAAAATATTTATAACTTAGTAATTTTAGGTAAGAAAAATGGAGAGAATTCCAAATGCATAATACGGTGATTGAGAAAATGAATATAACCACGGATATAAAGGACATCAAAGACAGTTAAATGGGATGGAGTAGAAATTTGCTTTTTTTCAGTCTTGCATCTATTTTTCCAATTTTTCTTTGACAAAATACCCATTGCCCACATTTCATTCAAGGAGAGACAGTTTCTGTCACCAGTTCCAGCTTTTGACCTATGACCTAAGGTGATAAAACACCTCAATCTGCCTGATTTTACTCCTAGGCCTCCCAAATTACTTCACGAATGAGGCATGTGAGTCAATTTAGGCCAATAGGATTCAGGCTGGGGTTTTTACAGACACAGGAAATGCTGCTTTTTTTTTTTTTTTTCTGAATTTGAACCAAGTGAACATAAGTCTAGAATTGTCTGCCTTACTGAAGGTGAAACCAACCCAGATTACAATATAGTTGAGCTCCTGGATCTTGTGGAACTAAGGCCTTTATAATTATACATCTCATTGCAATCTTTTTTTTTCCTCCCTTCAAGATGGTTGAAACTGAGTTTTCAGTTACCAAAGCAGCTCTGTTGATTTTTTAGCCAATGGGAGAGTTTATGCCAATACATTTTTAAATCTTTATATAGAAAAAAAATGACCAAAATAAATTTAAGAAAATCTAAAGAGGTAAAAGGATGATCACAGTTCCCACAGGTACCTATTCCTTCCCAACAAACTTACCAGACTCAATTGGTTTATAGTGAGCTTTTTTTTTCACTGTTTAGGGAAGAGGTTGATCATTCTTGGGAATTAACTTGTGCTAGAATGATGCCACAAGATGGTAGCCACTGGGCACATGTGACTACTGAGCACTTGAACTGCGTCTCCGTTTGACTTGAGATGGACTCTAAATATGAAATATGCAACTAGATTTCTCAGACATAGAACTAAAAAAAGAAATGTAACATTTAAAAATAGTTTTTATATTCATTAGATGTTAGGATTTTGACATGTTGAGTTCATAAAATAAATTAATGTGTTTCTGTTTACCTTTTAAATATAACTACTGAGAAAATTTAAAACCACATACATGGCTCATATATGTGGCTTGCATTATATTTATACTGGACAGTATTTGTCTGGAATACATAAAAAAGAAAAAGAAAATGTTAAAACCTAATATATAGGACATTTTTTTTATATCAATGTTTTGATTGTGATTTTCCACATGTAGCATCTCCTTAATATTTAAACTCTGGTAAGAGTGTGAGATAAACTGACACATGCTAGCTCTGTGAATATGGACTACTATCTTGTGTAGATTGGGCCTAGTGGAAGTTTGAAAATCTTGACAAAAATTGACAGACATCTATGTCTGTCTACTTTACTGACACATAGAGGTAGGACTGGTTCTAGGCATAGGTTGATTCAAAACTCAAATGTTATCACCAAGACTACATCTTGGCTCTTGGTTGGCCCTGTTCTCAGGTTCTGATCAGTAGCCCCACTGGCCTCAGGTCAGAGCAAGAGGATTTAAAAAGTCCAGCACGTGAGAGTTCTCAGCTGGTAAATACCACAGAAGTCCTGGGAGTCATTCTCTGATGTTGGCTTGAACCGGGTCACTTGCATCCTTTGTGGAGGAAAGTGGAAGACTAATTTTGTGTTCAAATGTAAAACTTGTAATTATGGCTTTGTGGTAGATATTGCTGGTCGTCCCCCAATATCTACTCTGTTTCTTTTTGAGTAATGGGACTCTGATTTTTACTAGACACAATAAATAAATTTCTCAGAGTCACTTATAGCTAGGTGAGTACAGATGATTAATTCTAGCCAAAGGGAGGTTGGGACTTCAGGCAAGTATTCTTGATAGGAATGATGATCCTTGTTTCCTTCTTTTAGGATGAAACGTATATGCTGAAATGCATATGTGAGGGTCCAGTTTAAGCAGCTCCTTTTGACCATAAAGTGTAACCATGTGTGGAGGATCACAGGACAATATTATCAAAGGAATTTGAAAATATAATAATTATGAAACTTTTATATCAGACTTAAACTGGTTTCGATTATATAAAAGATATACACTTTCTTATTTAAGCCACTGTTATTTTGAGTTTCTATTGCTCAAGAATTAACACAATTTTCATTGATACAATTTGAAACTATTTGTGTATGATTCAGGTTATGAATTTTATCTCTTTTTTTTTGAGAGTGCATTTGAGTGGGGGAGGGGGGAGGGCAGAGAGAGAGGGAGAGAATTAAAAATATGTTTATTTTATAAAGTGTGAACAAGGGGAGGGGCCAAGAGAGAGAAGGAGAGAGAGAGAGAGAGAGAGAGAGAATCCTCAAGCAGGTTCTCCACTGAAAACAGAGCCCCACACTGGGCTAAATCCTAGGACATTGAGGTCATGATCTGAACAGAAATTAAGTGTGGGTCACCTAACCAATGAGCCACCCAGTAGCCTCAGGTTATGAATTTTGGATAGCTATTAACATTAAGGAACAGTATAAATCAATGCTTTTAAAGATTTTATTGATTGATTAAGCATGTGCATGAGACCATGGTGGGGGAAGGGGCAGAGGGAGAGTGAGAGAGAAAATCTCAAGCAGACTCTGTGCTGAGTGCATGGAGCCCTAGGTGTGGCTCCATCTCAGGACCCTGAGAACATGACCTGAGCCAAAGAATCAGACACTTAACCCACTGAGCCACCCAGGCACCCTGTTTTAAATCAAATTTTATGTACACTTTTTCCTGCAACTATTTGGTTTAATTTTTTCCCCATTTTTTTACTATTTCTTTAGACATAATATTTTTCTTTATATTAATATTTTGATTATAGTTATGTTGAACATGTTTTTAAAATTGTAATGTTCAGGAATTTATTAAGATTACTTAAGTAGTATTTTGTGAATTGTAATTTTGCAGGATATTTTTACAAAGTAGTTTATCTTTCCAGTAGTTTGGGAAGTGTCAGCTTGATTCCTGAACTTCACATGTATTCTCATCCCAGGGTTTCTTATAAACATCTTTGCCGTTATTAAATCAATAGCCAAATTCCTGTCTGAACATGAGATTTCATATGTCCCTTGAAGATTTATACAGACATAATCTTTCTCATATTAGTATCATAGTAACCTATAAAAAATGTTTGTAAAATAATGATGCATGTAAGTGGGGGTATATAAAGACAATTTAAAAATTTAAGTTACTTTTAAGGACAGAGTGGATTCAGCCATGCCAGGGGTCAGACCAAAGTGAAATAACTTTCTGTCTCCCACTTAGAAAAGACTTCAGGAATAGAGCAAGATTAAAACAGTCGCTTGAATAAACTAGGGTTAAATAGACCTAGAGAAATACATTTTTTAGGAAAGAGAGGATACTGAATCCTGGAGAATTGAGGGTACTAGAGAGATGAATCAGTCTAGGTGTATAGAGAGGGAGCCCCGGCCCCAGGAGCCAGTTGTGTGATATGAACTTTGGCAATGATGGGAAAGATCCCCGGATGGGGCACCTGTGGCTTCAGCATCAGAGACTCACAGTGAAGCAGAGAATCCGTCAGTCTGGAGGAGGCTGCAGCAGCCCACAGGTAACGGTAGGGGTAGAAGTAGAGAGCAGATTGGGGAGAGCTTAGGAGCTACAAAGAAAACCTTACCAGCCCGTGTCTGTCTTCACAGCCAGCGCAGGGTTAAAATTCCCATCAGTGTGATTTACTGTGGAGTAACGGACCACTGGAATGAGAACCTTAAAAGAAATAGAAAAAGGAGCAATTTTGGTTTTATCGAGTTAGTGATGAGATCACCCCAAACACCTTTAGTTAAATCAATAGGGGAAGTTCAGAGGTGGATAAACTTGCTGAGGTGAATACATCAATTGAGAGCAATGGGGTTTAATGAAATTTAAAAGTTCTTAGGACTTCAGTCAAGGGCTATGACTCTTCTGACCCTTGAAGATAGGGGAAAACATGCATTATAATGAAATGATTTCAAATCACTGCATAATTTCACAATTGTTTTGAGTGACAGCCTAGCAAATAATATTGAATATGGGTATTGCTCTCAAGCTTTTCTTTTTCTCTAGAAATGGGTTCTAATTTAAATTTGAATTATGTTGGGAATGAGTGTAGTTCCCCAGTCCTATTCAAATCATTCATTCAGGAAGACTTAATATGGAAAGAATGGGAAGGAATTGGACTGAGCCACCTAGGTAGGAGCATCATAGCAGCTCGTGACAAGGATGTAGGTTTGCATTTGTCTGTGTGCCAGGCACAAAAAAAGAACAGCTTCTGCCAAGTGGCACCCAGAACGTTTGTATGTTCTAGAGCTGATAAAGGGGAAAAAACTGATGCTATGAGAATAATTTTGTTACACATATGAATTCTGTTAGGTTTTCTGGTATGTTGAGGTATTAGAGAGATAATGCTTTTTTTTTTCCAGGTGGTACAGTTTTATTTCAAATCTTGCATGGCCCAGGTGTTTCTCCTGCACGCCTGTGCACACATACGAGGGGTCAATGAACCCAGGCATATATTAGAGTGGAAATAGATTTTGAATTATTGTTTTGATTATGTTTTCAAATCTTTTATATTTTGAAGAATGTAAAATATTGTTTTAAAGAATACTTTTGCATTTTTATGCTCTTGTGGCAAATAATTACATTTATATTTCTATATTTTATAGATTATATAAAAATATATAAATTTATATTTATATTATATAAAATATAATACATATATCATAGAAGAATATATAATTATATTAATTATATAAAATTTAAATATTATATATAAATATATTATATATTTTAATATATAAAGTATATGTATTATATATAAAATAAAAAATATAATATAATATAATATATATATAGCTGTTTAGTAGTTGAAAAGCTTTTGGAACTTCTTTAAGAAAGTGAAGTATAGGGCACCTGGGTGGTTCAGTGGGTTTAGTCTCTGCCTTTGTCTCAGGTCATGATCTTGGGGTCCTGGAATTGAGCTCCACATCAGGCTCTCTGTTCAGCAGGGAGCCTGCTTCCCCCTCTTTCTGCCTCTCTGCCTACTTGTAATCTCTATCTGTCAAATGAATAAATAAAATATTTTAAAAAAAAGAAAGTGAATTTTATATATATGAATTATCTATCATCTATCTATCTATCTATCTATCTATCGAGAGAGAGGGAAAGCTGTTTTGTAGTTGAAAAGCTTTTGGAACTTCTTTGAGAAAGTGAAGTAAATAAAAAGCAAGAAGCGTGTGGATCCTTTTTCTAAACAATTCAAATTTATGGATGTCCAAGTTCTCATTGCAAGTATAGTACCCAGACTTTCAGAAATTAAGCTATTTCTTTTCTTATCTGCTTTGAGAAATAAGCACCAGGAAAGTCCCCATGGTATGCAAATACTGATCATAGATGGTTTGGGGAAGAGAATGAAGTAATGCAGTTACTGAAATATTCTACATTATTTTATTAAAAACTGCGTAGCACCTCCATAGTGCCATACAGAATGTAAAGCACTTTTATATACATTATTGCATTTGAATTCTCATGAAAATAAGCTATAATTCTCCCCAAACTTGTACCCTTGTTAAAACTAGTACATAAAGCTATTTATGATATATATTATTTGGCTTCATTCCTGGCTTCCTTTTACATATTAGTTTCATATTCCTCATTCTTTTCTCCCTATCAATTGTATCTTCCCTAATTATGTATTCTTAAAAGTTTCCTTAATATTTTCCTGAACAAGGTGAGTTCCAATTAATTTCTTTAAATTAAAGGTGAAAGCAATAATATTACTTTATAATGAGAACAAAAAAAATCTACTGAGGTTTAAGGTGATTCAGTCTATTTGTCTAATATAGGTAAGGCCTAATGTTAGACAACTAGTTTTTCTCACCATAGTTCCTCCATAGTTCTTTGTTCCCTGTGGTTATCTTCATCAGTCTATCACACAATGCATTCTTTAAAGCCAGTTTAGAGAGTGGAAACGGCTGCAGGAAACTTTTAATAATACTGTCAGAGGGTTTTAAGAAGCCAATGTCTCATAGGCTTTTACCACTACAGACCGCCAAGTTCATGGGCATGCAGGAAAAGCCAATCCAAACATAACGGCAACCACCACCACAATTAAACCCGACTTCCGGTCTCCCCTTGGTTCACTTTTTCTGCTTAGGGGTTCCAAGACTCTACCCTTTCTGTGGATAACTCACTTCCTCCTCCTCTGTTCTCTTCTTACTGCCAGATCTGAAAGAAAGGCTATGCCACCATTCAAAAACTGTTTGTTAAACCTTAAGAAAAACTGGAATGCAGACACCTTTTTTTTCAAGTTTTTATTTAAATTCCAGTTAGTTAACGTATAGTGTAAAATTTGTTTCAGGTGTAGAATTTAGTGATTCATCACTTACATACAACATCCAGTGCTCAGCACAGCAAGTGCCTTCCTTTAATGCCCATCATCCATCTAGCCCATCCTTCCCACCCACCTCCCCTCTGGTAACCCTCCGTTTGTTCTCTGTAGGTAAGAGTATGTTTCTTGTTTTGCCTCTTACTCTCTTTTTACTTTCCCTTTGCTCATTTGTCTTGTTTCTTAAATTCCACATATAAGTGAAATCCTATGATATTTGTCTTTCTCTGACTTATTTTGCTTATACTATAACTAACTATAACTATATAGTTATACATATATTATATATAATATATAGTATATTTTATACTATATACTAGTATAATATACACCACCTCTTTATCCATTCACAGTGGTTGGACATTTGGGCTGTTTCCCTAACGTGGCTATTATAAATAATGCTGCTATAAACATCAGGGTGCGTATATCCCTCCAAATTACTATTTTTGTGTCCTTTAGGTGAATACCTAGTAGTGCAATTTCAGATCATAGTTCTATTTTTAACTTTTTGAGGAACCTCCATACTGTTTTCCGGAGTGTTTGCACTAGTTTGCATTCCTACAAACAGGGCAAGAGGGTTCTCCTTTCCCAGCATCCTCACCAACACCTGTTGTTCATTTTAGCCATTCTGACTGGTGTGCGGTGATATCTCATTGCAGTTTTGATTTTATTTTCCTGAAGTTAGTGAGGTTGAGTACCTTTTCATGTGCCTGTTAGCCATCTGTATGTCTTGGAATGAAGTCACTTTAAAAAAATTATTTACTTAAATAATTCTAAGTATCAGTAGGCTTTTATGTCTTCAGACAAAAGCCTTTTCCTGGTATCTCCGAAATTATTTTACTTGTGGTTTTTTTTTGTTTGTTTGTTTGTTTGTTTTTTGTTTTTGTTTTTTGTTTTTGGTCTGGCAACCTCTAAATTCATTATCCTACAAATTTGTAGAGGCTTAGCTCCCTACACCAAAGAGATAGGCCTTTATATCCAGTCTTAGATTGACAATAATCCCAAAAGACTAACTCATTTCTAGAATACAGGGGAGACTTGGGGCATTGCTAGTCATCAGTAGAAGTCACTGGTCTTAACATGCCCACTTAGGAATCCAAAGTGATAATAGCAGGAGTAGGAGTAGTAGCTAACACTTTTGATTACTATGTGTCAGATAATATTTTATGTCTTTTCTTATTTATTTATTTATTTATTTATTTATTATAAAACACTATGAATGAGTATTGTATTGTCCTCATTTCATAGAGGAGATAGCTGATTTTGAATCATTTTCCATAAAGAAATTTGTTTTATATTATATCTATATTTATGTCTCTCCTCTATATAAGTTCGTATGTATAGGTAGATAGGCTCATACATACACATATATTTTATATATACATTTTTAACTAAAAGGTTTGTGTATATCTTTAGAATTTGGTTCCATCACCTATAGCAGAGCATCTCTGAGAAAAAAAAATATACTTTTCTTGCTGTTCCTATAGTTTAATTTAAAAACATATATCCTTTTGAAACCTCCTAAAGAAACTGGCAAACCAAATGTTGTGAATCTTTAAATGATTGCATTGTTTTCAAATATTTGTGGAGTGGCAGAGGACGTTCTAAGAAAGCAAAAAATAAGAACTCAAGCAATAATTGGGTATTTCAGTTTCTGAGAAATTTGAAGCTTCTGAAGGCAGTAACTGGGTTCCCTGTCGTTTACAAATACTCAGGAGAGCCTAAAAAGGATTTAAAGGGCCTTGGAGTTAAAAGAGATGGCAATCAAAGGGAAAAAGGTAAGCGGGAGTTGAAAAAGGCTAACATAAGTTTAAGAGGAGTTGCAGGAACCAGCACGTAACTAGGGTGTTAGGTTATCGAGGAAAATAAAAGAAAAATACTGATAAATTCAGTCTAATTAGGAATTCACAAGGCATTTTATATATGCTCTGAAAGTGTGTCATTTAACTTAATAAAGAAAGAATTATTTATGGAAGGAAGAGTAGAAATCAAAAAAATTAAGGTTGATTCTAGATTTCTGACACCTTTTATGCGTTTTAGACACTAGTTCAAATTCTTACCTGAGTGCTTCCAAAATAACTGGGAGGGTGAAAAAAAGAAGGAGAGAAAGCTCTTTTATACTCTAAGGTCCCAGTAGCCAATAAAAATAATAATTTATATTTACCCTAAGCATATTGTAATAGCTAAAAAAGCAATTCTTAAAGTGTGGTGCCAAGGGCAGCATATGGGAACTGGTTAGAAATAGAGATGTTTGGGTCTCATCCCAGACTCCCTGAAACACAAACTCTGGGGTGGGACCCTTTGATGTGTCTTACTAAGCCCTCCAGCTGATTTTGATGTATGTTGAAGTTTGAGAACCCCTGTAACTCAGGAGTAAGGTAACACTAGGTGCCGTAGCAGACCGACCCTCCATCTTAATAGCCCAAGATGACGAGAACTGGTTTCTGCCTAGGTAAAAGTTCAAAGCTAATGTGTCTCCTTGAGAGGCTGTCCTTCGAGGATAGTCATCCATTTGATGCCTCTCCACATTAACCACATGGAACCACACATCTTTTAATTTATTCCCATTTTTATTGAGAAATAGTTGACATACATCACTGTATAAGTTAAAGGAATACAGCATGATTGTTTGATTTACATATATTGTGAAATGATTACCACAATAGGTTTAGCTAACATCTATCTTCTCTTGTAGATACGATAAAATGAAAATAAAAGAAATAAGGAAAAAATTTTTCTCCTGGTAATGAGAACTCTTAGAATTGTTCTTTTAACAACTTTCCTATACATTATACGGCTGTTAGTTGTAGTCACCATGTTGTACATTACATCCTTAGTATTTATTTATCTTATAACTGGAAGTATGTACCTTTTGACCATTTTTCTCGAATTTCCTCCGCCCTTAACTTCCACCTCTGGCAATGACAAATCTGATCTCCTTTTCTATGAGTTTTTTTGCTTATACAAGTGAGATCATAGAGTATTTGTCTTTCTTGGTCTGACATTTCATTTAGCATAATGCCTTTAAAGTCCATTCATGTTCTTGCAAATGATAAGACTTCCTTTTTTATTATAGCTGAATAATATTCTGTCATATAAGTAATATTTTTTAAAGATTTTATTTATTTATTTGACATAGACAAAGAGATCACAAGTAGGTAGAGAGGCAGGCAAAGAGAGAGGGGGGAAGCAGGATCCCTCCTGAGCAGAGAGCCCGATGCAGGGCTCGATCTCAGATCCCTGAGATCATGACCTGAGCCAAAAGTAGAGGCTTTAACCCACTGAGCCATCCAGGCGCCCCTCTATCATATAAGTAATATATAAGTTCTTTATCCATTCAGTTATCAGTGGACACTTATGTTGTTTTCATGTCTTAGCTATGGTAAATAATGCCGCTATGAATATGAGAGTGCAGATATATTTTCAAGTTAATGTTTTCATTTCCTTTGGATATATTTGCAGAAGTAGAATTGCTGGATCATATGGTAGTTCTATTTTTAATTTTTTGAAGACCCTCATACTATTTTCCAGGGCAGTGTTATCAGTTTGCCTTTCCACCAACAGTACATAAGGATTCCCTTTTCTCCATATCCATGTCAGGATTTGTCTTGTCTTTTTGAGGATGGCTATTTTAACAAGTGTGAGGTGATATCTCATTTTGGTTTTAATTAGCATTTCCTGAATGACTAGTGATGTTGAGCATCTTTCCACTTACCTATTGGTGTTTCATATATCTTCTTTAGATAAATGTCTGTTCTGGTCTTTTGCCCATTTTTAAATTGGGTTGTCTTTTTGCTATAGGGTTATATGGATTCTTTATATATTTTGGATATTAGCCTTTTATCAGATATATAGTTTGCAAATATTTATTTTCTCCATAAATTGTCCTTTCACTTTGTTGATGTTTTGTTGTTGTTGTTGTGCAGAGCATTTTAGTATCATGTAACCCTATTTGTTTATTTTTTATTTTGTTGCTTGTGCTTTAGGTATTATATCCAAAAATATTATTACCAAGACCCATAGTCAAGGAACTTTGCTTTTATATTTTCTCCTGGAAGTTTCAATGTTTCAGCTCTTACACTTTAAGTCTTTAATCAATTTCAATTTAATTTTTGTGAGTGGTATAAGATATGGGTTCAGTTTCATTCTTTGACATGTAAATATCCAGTTATCCCAGTACCATTAATTTAAGAGACAGTCTTTTCTTTTTTTTCATTGATGATTCTTGGCTCTCTTCTCAAATATTTGTTGACTGTATGCACTTGGGTATATATCTGGGCTATCAATTCTGTTCTATTGGTCTACTTGTCTGTTTTTATGCCAGTATCATACTGTTTTGATGACTACAACTTAATAGTATAGCCTAAAATCAGGAAGTGTGATGCCTCTTACTTTGTTCTTTCTCAGGATTTCTTTGGCTATTCAGAGTCTTTTTTTAATTGAAGAATTTAATCCATTTATATTTAATCCAAATCAATCCTATTGATGGATAAGGACTTGCTAATGCTATTTTATTAATTATTTTCTGGTTGTTGTTGTTGTCTGGTTGTAGATCCATTGTTTCCAACCTTCTGTGCAGGGTGTGTGTGTGTGTGTGTGTGTGTGTGTGTGTGTGTGTGTTGATGTCTTTTGGTATCAGTATGCTTGACTTCTTGTGTTCTTTTGTGTAATTACTACAAATTTCCCTTTGTGGTTACCATGAAGCTTATACACAATATCGTAAACTTATAATACCCTATTTTAAATTAAAAACAACTTAACTCTAATAGAATTTATAAAAAATAAAGTTTATAAACTTTAAACTTCTACCTCTCCTCCTTCTGACATTTGAGGTTATTGCTGTTACAATGTACACGTTTTTTATGTTGTGTAACTAATAACAGATTGTTGTAATTATGGTTATTTTTACCATAATTTTATGGTATACCATAAATTTTATGGTATACCATAAATACAAAAATACCATAAAATTATGGTATACTATAATTACCATAATCAAATACCATATTTTTACCATATTCACTTCTTTATTTTTTTTAAAAGATTTTATTTATTTATTTGAGAGAGAAAGGGAATCTGAAGCAGACTCTGTAATGAACACAGAGCCTGATACAGGGCCTGATCCCAGGATCCTGAGATCATGACCCGAGCCAGTCAGCCACTTAACTAACTGAGCCAGCTAGGCATCCCTCATTTCTATAATTTTTAAGCTAGAGTTTTAAGTGAGTTATGCACCACTGTTGCCATATTGCAGAATCTAACTATGAATATATATATACCATTATTAGTGAGATTTATGATACTTTTTAATATTTTTATGATGTTAATTAATGTTCTTTTATTTCTCTTCAAAGAACTCCCTTTAGTATTTCTTATAAGGCAAGTGTGGTGGTAATGGATTCCCTCAGATTTTGTTTGTTCAAGAAAATCTTTATTACTCCCTTGTTTCTGAAAGACAGCTTTGCCAAGTTTGGAATTCTTAGCTGAAGGTTATTTTCTTTCAATATTTTGAATACATCATCCCATTTTCTCCTGGTCTGCATAGCTTCTGTTGAGAAATCTGCCAACAGTTTGATGGGGAGGGTTCCTTTGTATGTAACTTTTCTTTTTTCTCTTGCTGTTTTTAAAATTCTTTTCCTTTTTTAAAATTGACTTTGGACAATTTAATTATGATGTGTCTTAGTGAAGGCTAATTGGTTTCAGCCTATGTGGGATCTTTTGAGCCCCATGGATATGAATGTCCGTTTTTTTCCCCCAGGTTCAGGAATTGTTTTAAATATATTTTCTGTCCCATTGCTTTAAATATATTTTCTGTCCCGTTCTTTCTCTTATCCTTCTGGAATTCCCATAATATGAATATTTTTGTTTCTTCTCATCGTGTCCCATAACTCCTGGGCTTCCATCACTTTTATTCATCTTTTTTACTTTTTGCTTCTCTGACTGGGTAATTTTTAATATCATAAACTGCAGGTTACTGATTCTTTCTTCTGCATGGTTAAATCTACTTTTGAAACTCCTTTTTGAACAGTTTACTGAATCTTTCTTGGAATTCTTCAGTTCAGTTATTTCCTTTTTGAACTCTAGAATTTTTGGTTTGTTTTTTTAATTTATTTTTAGCTTTAAATTTTTTTATGGTTGCTATTTCTTTGCCACACTTTTTGTTTTGTTCACACATTCATCATGTTCCTAATTTTACTTATCTGTTTTCTTGTAGTTCACTAAATTTCCTTAAGAGGTTAATTCTGAATTCTCTGTCTGGTAATTCACAGATTTCTATTTCTTTAGGCTCAGTTATTAAACTTTTATTCATTTCTTTGGGTAGCATCATATTCCCCTGATATTTGTGATCCCTGATTCCTTACACTGGTATCTTCACATTTGAGTAATTGGGCTCCTTTTCTAGACTTCACAGGTTTGCTTTGGCAGAGATGGTTCTTCACCAGTCAGCAACATTTGGGTTTCTGGATGAGTCTGCTGGTAAAGTCCTTGGACAGGTGGGACCTACTATTATGGTCTACTACTGGGTGAGTCAACTGTTGGAGTTCTGAGAATGGGGATGGGGAGTGGTATAGCTCTGGCTGAGAACAACTGGATAGAGTACTGGCTTGGTTTCCTTTCTGAGTGAGACTATAGGATGAGTTTCATGGTTGTCTGTATTTTCTGGGCAGGCTTAAAAATGGTTGGGATGGGTACTATATTTAGTATAGATGGGACTATGAATTAGCTTTTTTGCTTTCCCAGGGCAGCTGAGCGGGCTATGTAGCCTCCTGTGTGCTCTTGTTAGGTTTGCTGGTTAGACAGCCTGAAGACTGAATTTACTGGTGAGTGGGGCTAATCATTAGATTCTCTGCTTGACTGACGTGCACCCCAAGTTCTCTGCTGTACTGGGCCACTTTTGCTTTGCAAACTTTTGGCTCTGCCTACGTTTCTTAGGCTTGAGCTCCAGTAGTTCATACGGATTCCAAGAGGTGTCACCAGTCCTTTTGGTTAGATGGGGCCAGAAGAAAATCTCCACAGTGGGTAGAACTATGATTCCATTCTTTGCTTGGGCATGGGCAAAGTAGGCTCTAGGGCCGGAAAAACTTATTTGATGATCTAAATCAGAGAGGGTGGCACCCCACTGAGTTCCCTGGTCAGAGTGCATTCCTGACTTTGTTCTGCAGATGGGCAAAGCTGATAGTTGGGATTACCACTAGGGCCCTACAGATATGAACTCAGTCCACCAAGACCCATATGCTGTCTGCTGTGAGCCCTCCGCTTTCTCTGTCATAGTTAGATTTTCAGTGGTTGAGCTCTGCAGATTCCCCTGCAATCCTTGTGGTGCTAGATCAGAGTAATGCCACATGGTGCTACAGTAGTGGGGGAAGGGGGGCAATGTGGTCTATGTGTAGCTGCTTTTCTTCTTTTAATACAGTCTGTGTTGGCATCTGTGGTGCAGGAGGGTGCTTTAGTCTTACCCTTGTATTCTAGGATACAAGGTGGCTTGTCCTTGAATAGTTGTTAGTTGTTCTTGTGAAGGGGAGTGAAGTCAAGAATGATCTATTTTGCTATCTTGCTGATACCACCACTCCTCCACATGTCTTGGGAGTCATTTCCACTGTAGTCACCTAGAATGGGAAAATCACTTTAGCTGCCGTTCTTTGGGCCACATTTAACTACAAGGGAAGACAAGAGCTATAGTCTAGCTTTTTGTCTAAAAGCATGAAGAAGCCCATGTCAGCAGCTAGCTGATTTTTCAGGTACATACTTAATATGAATTCTTTACTTTAGTTCCTCTATTGATATCCATATCTATATAATACATACATATATAGTTATATATATAACTCACAGATTCATTTATTTTTAACATACATTTATAGCCTATGTAGAACTTCAACACTCTACTTGATTTTGGATACTGTAGTATCTCCTTAAAAATTTCACAGCTAATGGTTAAAAATAGCCTGTTTTTTTCCTTCATTTTGTCAATTTCAACTTTAACATAAATCCTCATGCTCATTCAGGCTACAGAGGGGCTACATATGTCTAATTTAGTGTAGCAAATAGAAGTTTGCATTCTACAGAAATAAAAAAATATATTTTTACCATCTTTTGTATGCTAAGAACATAAAACTAGGGCTAGACACCCTCATATGAGATGGAAGAACCACAGACATATTTTAATAAACATTAGAAAGAAACACTGTCTTTAGACAACCTATAAACTGCATGGTTAGGTCTTCTCCTATTCTGTTTCTTCAAAGAGCTCTCTTTGCTTTTACTTCATTTTTGGATTTTTGCCAGAAGATAAAGAATATAAGTTACTCGAGTGGGTCTTGGAGCTATACAACCAAACTGGCAGATAATTTAATAATTCTGCTTGACTTCTTTGTCATATTGATTCATTTATTTACTTATTGCAGAGGAATATATACACTGGACTGTCCTATTAAGTGAGGTTATGGAATCATCCCAAGAATGTGTGTGTGTGTGTGTGTGTGTGTGTGTGTGTGTGTGTGTGTATTTCTCTGAAGGGGACATTGGACTAGTCTAGGTAATACATTAATGATTTATAAATCACTATGACTTTGTGATTTTATTCTAAAATGATTTAGACTGATCACTTGTGTCTATGAAGATATGTCTGCATTAATAATCTGAAAATATCACTAGTTATGAGCCAAAAATAATGTTCAGGTTTCTGGAATTTTTTTGACGACTCTGTTCCACATTTCCAACTGGCATCTGTCTCTTTTGAATTTATTTACATTTAAAATTTGTCCCTGGCTTGACGGTTTAGATTCTTAATTACACATATTCAATTAAAATTGATATAACTATTATCTCTGGTTTTATAAACTTAAAATATTCACTCCAAACTATTACAGAGTTTTGAAAATGAAGTAATTTTCCTTGATTCAAATGTTAATTCATTGCAAAATGCTCTTTTATTGAGAGTTCAAGAACTGGCATATTTCTCAGAATAAGAAGGCATTTCTCTTTTTTAATTTTATTTTAGTTCCAGTATAGTTAACATACAGTGTTATATTGGTTTCAAGTGTACAATATTGTGATTAACAGTTCCATCTATCACCCAGTGCTCATCACAAGTAACTCCTTAATCCCCATCACCTATTTCACCCATCCCCCCACATGCCTCCCCTCTGGTAGATCAGTTTAGTCTCAATAGTTAAGAGTTCATTTCTTGGTTTGTCTCTCTCTCTTGCTCATTTGTTTTCTTTCTTAAATTCCACATATGAGTGAAATCATATCGTATTTGTCTTTCTTTGTCTGACTTATTTCACTTTGTACTGTACTCTGTAGATCCATCCACATCATTGCAAATGGCAAGATTTCACTTTTTTGTGGCTGAATATTATTCCATCTTCTTTATCCATTCATCTATTGAGGACACTTGGGCTGCTTCCATATTTGGCTGTTGTAAATAGTGCTGCTATAAGCATGGGAGTGCATGTATCTCTTTGAATTGGTGTTTTTATGTAAGAAGGTGTCTCTTAAAGTATTATAAACCAAACAGCATCAGTAAATATTGAATACCTGTAAAAGATTGTTGTGATATTGTCCATAAGTGGTTTGTATTACACATGACTTTGCTGCTTGAAGGCAAATACATTATGTACACTAATATATTGAATAAATAAATAATATATGTCTACCATATTTAGGGTAGATTTGACGCTGAGAAATTAATCTGTGGCCAAGTAGCACAATACATGTGTGAAATCTACTCCAATTTTTTTTTCTACCATGATTTTATAGATTGTCATTTTTAGAACTAGCTTTCTAGACATGGTATATTACTTCCTGAATATTTTCTGTACTATTTAAGTAATCTGCCACTAATTGAGCAGTGGTATAAGTTTATAATTCTGAGCTATATGGACCGCATTTTATGTATATTCAGTCAGTTATAATGAAGAATTCAGACCAAATTTGTATTTGTAGGCAATTATTTGATTACTTTTATCTTTCCTCATTTTTCTTAATGCAATCACTTATTGTGCAAAGCCAATCATAGCTTACCTTTGTATTCTTGACTTCCTCTAAGTAAGGAATATATTTTATCTGTATTTTCTTCAGTAGTTCTCACTTCATTAAATCGCCAAAGCATGACCTAATTAGTCCTGTCTCCAAATGAAGCTGGAAGCCATCGATTTGTATAATATGTGAATGCCACTTGCTATTTTTCCACTACTTTCTAACAATAGTGTTTTTGTTTTCCTGCTTACCAGAAAGTATAACTACTCACTATTTAGATAGAAAAAAATCTCTATGTTACAAATATCTTTTTCTTACAGTGTTCCAGAGAAGTAATACCTCTCCCTCTTTTGGCCATTTCACAGATGAGGACATTGAAGAACAGAAATATCAAATAACATGTCCAGAGAGGGCACATTTGATCAGTGGTAGGATAGCAAAACTCCAAATTCTCAAGCTGGGTCTATTTTAGTTAAATCTTGTGGAGACCTCATTAAAGTTACATCTCATCTTTTCTCTCTCATTATTTTTAAATTATTGAAAATTATTGTAAATTTCATTTCTCAAAAAACACTCTAAATTTTTACAAATTTCCAAACAAAAGACTTTGCAGACAAAGGGAAAAATGAAAACAAAAATTTCCCAACTTTGAAAATAGAAGATTCTAGAAAAGACAATTAGTTCCATTTGTACAGCATGATGCTCAGAAAAGAATTAGAGGAAGATTTTAAGCTGCATATATTAGCAGAAAAATTGACACTAAATATCCACCATGTCTGCAATATTGTTTAGAATAGTTTATAACTATTGGATATTTGAAGCAAAAGCTTTAAATACTCCTCAAAGCTTATGGTATTGAGGAAAGCTTAAGTTTCAGTTACAAGGTTCTTTTTTTTCCCTAAATTGTTTTCAACTGGTTAAAAATTCAGCTGCAGGTAATAGACATATTTTTGAAACTTAAAGATTTATTCTACTTTATTTATGAATCTCAAGTCCTAAGAAGCAAATATTTGAAACATACATATGGTTTTACACTTTGTTGAGTGAGCCCCACTTAATTTTAAAAGAGAGAAGTGAAAAAGACCTTACTTTTCCACCAGATTCTATAAAACATCAAGTCTGGGTCAGATATGTGAAACCCAATACAGAATTTTAGTAGTTTAAAATACCTAGGGGCATAAAACAGAGGATAAGTGTGCTCATTAAATATACATTTAAGGTACCATTTAACTGAATATATTTATAAGGAATTGAGCTTTTATATTCAATGCAAATTTGTAATACCCAACATTGTAATAGAGTAGTAAGTGGGGATATTGGCTCTGGAATGGACTTGGAAAGAAATCATTTTCTGATGATCTGATTATCTTGTCATAATGTTATACGTGAAACTGAAGAGCATGTAGCTCTTACAGAGGCCAGTACAGGGTACTTTGCTTCTTGATTGTGTTATGTTATTTACCTTGAAAGAAAAATTATCTTTCTATCTATCTATCTATCTATCTATCTATCTATCTATCTATCTATCTATCATCTATATATCTATCACCATTATCATCATCTATCAAGTCTAAGTGGTGACAAAGCTTTATTGACATATATCATTTGTCTCAATATTTTTGTCTCAGGAAAAAAATTAACTAGAAAATATTCTATTAATTTCAAAGTAGGTAAGTATAGCCATATTCTTTTTTTCTTTTCTTACCTTTTTTTATTAAACCATCCTCTTCTTGATAATCACTTTAGAAGATATAGTGCTACACATTAGTCTGTTTTCTCAGGGCAGTGGTTTGTATTATAATTATCTGACAATTCTTACCTCAAAAGTCCCTTTTGAGATAACCAAGTCTAGTTAACTTAGTCTTTCATTATTATTAATTTCATTAATTTAGTTTTGTTTTACTCTCTGAGTACCATACCTAGAAAAAGAAAAGTTTTAAGCTCTGACATTTAAAACCTCTGAATGAAGTCATTCTTATAAGCCAGAAAAGAAATTTGACTCAGAAAAAAGTGAACTCTTTTCCACTTTGAAATTGCTGCTCCCCAGTTTCCAGAATGGAGTAGATAGCAGTTAGTAGCTGAATTCTTGAACATATTTATAAAATTATACATATTTCTAGCACCTAGACATATGCATTAGAAGTTTTGTGAAGTGGTATACACTTGCATCATTATTTGTTTGAAAACTTTTGATTTATTAGGAATCAGTTATATCTACATTCAACATAAATACAAAAATTATTTCAAAGTCATGTGAACAGGAATGGCACATCGACCATCTCTATCTGCAGGGTAAGTGATAATTTTGCCATGGGCTGTACTTATGGCAAGACACAAGTGGTTTATAATCATGTCAGAAGAGGTAGGATTCTATTACTTTTTTGTTGAATTTTTTCAAGCTCCTGCTTACATAGTTCAATTTTGTTTTTCTGTAAAATGGGACACATAAGCTATTTCATATCAGTTGCACCCCAAGATGCTACAAGGTGGATATTTGGATAATCTATTATTGGAGCAATTCATATGAATTTATGCACACTACTTATTAGGGTTTGTGTTAATAATAGAATCCAATTACATGAAATGATAATTTAATAATTTGAAGAAACTGATTTTTCTCCAAAGAGCAGTTTTCTCTCTCTGGAAATAAAACTCTCCTTAGCGTTTCAGAATTTATAAAATCTTTTTTAAGATCCACAATATAAGGAAAACCATGAGGGCTGGCAAGACACTACAAAATCTATCAACGACACACTAGTTTAAAGAAGTGTTTAGTCACTTTTATATTTATATTTCTAAATATATATGTTCTTTTCTGTCACTAACTGTAAATTTATTAGGAAAGTATTTATCTCTTTTAATAATAGAATAGAAATAACTAATCAACTTGAGATTAATACAAAATGAGAATTCTTGTAGGCACATATTGAGTTCTGAAGAAAGGATAGCTACCAAATCATTGGCTTTTCGGTGGTCTCTAATCTTTATATTACAGCATTCAAAGCTACTTGAGCAGAATATGAGATTTGGGAGGAGAGACAGGACAATTTACCAAGTGTGTTTTTTTTTTTCTTTAGTTATTTTATAAAGCAAGTAATTTCTCCATCTCTTTAATATTACAATTTTGTGGGCATTATATTGACAACTCTAGATAAATTAACTTCTAAAATAAAACAATTTTATGACATTTGAATGGGTTTCCTTGTTGCTAAAGCAATAAGCTTCACTGATACAAATCTGAGCATAACATATGGTCTCAGCCTTAGGCCAGGGTGTTCCATTTGAATTATTCCAGGCTTTTCCTTATAGTGCTGTGCCTCAAACATGAAACCAATTACCAACTGCAGTCAGACAATTGAAAGGCTGCAGGAGAAATACTCTCTAATAGATGGGGAGGTGGGTAAAGGACTATGATTTGTGTGGTAATCAGCAAGAGAAGGTCAATTGTAATAGAATAAACTGGTTTTCAAGACAGAGCTAATGTAGGATGGCTTCCATTCCACTGAGGGATGCTATCAATAGATTTGTTGTTTTCATTACCAAGAATGTCACTTACTGACAAGATAAATAAAGGAAGTGAGAAGAGGCCTGTTGATGGATCAGGTGATTAAAACCTAGGTCTTGGTGAGCAATTAGCAAACCGATGACCTGTTTGAAGACTAGGATTGGGAGGTTAAAAGAAAGGTGTTATGCAAATGTCTGCCTGAGAAGAATAGGCTTGTGTTCTTTAAGATTTATGTTCAAACTCTGGGATTTGTAAGAGGAAGGCTGAATAAATATGCCTGTCCCCAAGTACACCTCTTCTCTCTATTCTGCAAATTATTGAGTTTTTTCTTCACAGAGAAAAGAGAAATGCAAAAGAATGCCTACTGATCATACCATCATATTATTACCCTAAGGTTGTTGGATCCCTCTTCTCCTTTGCTATCAAAGATTAGAAAAGTGAAAAGGGACTTTCTTCATATTATTTTTTAACAATCTATTTTCTGAAAATGGTAGGACCCTGGAAGCTCTAGCAACAAAAGAATACACTTGTTTCACGAGGCCTCTATTTTTCCTTAAGAGTCTTGTGAAGAGTGCTCACTTTGGCAGCACATATACCAAAATTGGAATGATACAGAGAAGATTAGCATGGCCACTGAGTAAGAATGACACACAAATCTGTGAACTGTTCCATATTTTGGGAAAAGGGGAACCCTCCTACACTGTTGGTGGGAATGCAAGCTGGTGCAGCCATTCTGGAAAGCAGTATGGAGGTTCCTAAAAAAGTTGAAAATAGAGCTACCCTATGACCCAGCAATTGCACTACTGGGTAATTTACCCTAAAGATACAAATGTAGTGATCCGAAGGGGACATGCACCCCAATGTTTATAGCAGCCATGTCCACAATGGCCAAACTATGGAAAGAGCCTAGGTGTCTATCAACAGATGAATGGATAAAGAAATAGTATACGTATATATTGGAAATATTAGGTAGCTATCAAAAAATCGAAATCTTGCCACTTGCAATGATGTGGATGGAACTAGAGGGTATTTTGTTGAGCAAAATAAATCAATTGGAGAAAGACAATTATTACAAGATCTTACTGATATGAGGAACTTGAGAAACAAAACAGAGGATCATAGGGGAAGGGAGGGAAAAATGAGACAAGACAAAACCAGAGAGGGAGACAAATCATAAGGGACACCTAACCTCAGGAAACAAACTTAGGGTTGCTGGAGTGGAGGGGTATGGGAGGGATGGGGTGGCTGGGTGATGGACACTGGGGAGGGTATGTGCTATGGTGAGTGCTGTGAATTGTGTAAGACTGATGAATCACAGACCTGTACCCCTGAAACAAATAATACATTATATGTTGAATAAAAACAAAAACAAAAACAAAAACAAAAACAGAATCTTGTGAAGGGTCAACCACATAACCAGATGATTCTTCTTATAAATTATAATAAAAGCAAAACAAATGGCACCATGAATCTAATAATCCAAAAGGCTTTTACCAGAAATATCAAATATATTTTTATAAAGATAAATCTTACTCCAGGCTAATCTTATCCAAGTTCTTGTCTACACTCTTCATAATAACCCATCAGGCTACAAAAGAGCACTCCCTTACTTTAAGTTTAATCAAGGCTCTACTTCCTCTCGCCCTCAATCGAAAATATCCAACAGTGCATTTTGCTTCAGGTAGCAGGCTACCAGTGGATCACTTTCAACTACGACCTATGGATAAAAGAAGTAGAGAGAAATTAAAGCCTACAATTTAAATATACAGCAATACAACTTTAAAAAGCTTACTTTATTAAAACTAAAACAAGAAAAAAAAATGCTCTTCTGTCCCTTCTGCAGCATACCTTTGTGGCCCTTTGACTTGATAGGAAAGTTCCAATCCTAATGGTATGAGATACTTTCAAAACAGCAATAACTACACTGAGTGAGGCTCCCCTTGACTGCAGGCACTCACTGATACCTATTAATCAGCTAAAACTCACAGTGAATGGCTGGAGATACAAAAGGAATTTGAGATTCATTTGATATTAAGGATCGTATATTGAGAAGACTGATTGTTAACATGCCTCTGTAAGCTCTCTGAAATGTCAGTTAAATATCAAAGGCCATTAACTAATAGTAATAATAATAATAAAAACAAAAAACAAGAGCACTGTGTTAATAGAGCCATCCAGTGGCTTTTTGGCACATCCTAAACGAAGGATGTCTTTGGTGGGAGCCTTTACAATGTGGAGCAGCCATCTGCTCATCATATCTGATTGCTGTTTATTCTGTGAGAGCTCTCCTGCTTCTAGCACTTAGGAACAATTAGCTGATGCCCAAGGATCTTGATGCTGCACTTTACCGGGCCATTAGAAGAGGCTCGAGTCCACAAGCGCTTCAATAGGCAAAGATACGATTTGCTAGCAGCTACGTTTGAGTCAAACTTTAGAGCACAAGAAAGCATCATGTAAATACATCTCTAGGAAAAACAGGAAGGTTTTTAAGGCTGATGTCAGAGGAAGATACAATCTTTTCTAGTACATACAACCTTTTTCTACTGTCTTCTCTAAAAGTTAAGGAAATCAGTTTCCACATTTTTCTGGGGCAGGACTTTTCATGGTTGGAAAAAGAAATGTTTTTAATTGCCTTTGTCACATGCTTCCCTAAGCAATTTATTTTCCCAGCAGTTAAAACTGTCTTTTATTGGTTATTTGGTGAGCATAGCCCCTGGCTCTAGTGCAGGTTTTAATTTTTAAATATCGGGCTGCTGACGATGCTTCTTCTGTTGGTGTGTAAAGGGGCACCGTCTAGAATTCTTTGACTTCCTGAAGCAATTTTGTTTCCTGTTATAAATTTAAGAATATGTTCTTATTAAACATTTTGAATGGATTATTCCATAGACTTTTATGTTCAAAGAGATTTTTTTTCTTAACAAATGAGTTGAAGAGACAAGACTTGTGTATAAACTATATTTTCCTTCTCTTTCTTACCTAGTTTTTCTTCAAGTTACACATAGGTTCTGTTAACTATGGTCAGGCAAAGTTGATGAAAATGTTTATTCTACAGTAAAAGTCCACATATTTTCAATGAAATCCTATTTTTTCCATTATTTCTTTTACATCAAACTTTCTAAATAGGTGTGTTCAGCTAGAAAAAGCTTTCTCTATATAAATCTTAAGTAAGTAATGAACCATGTTCATGATAGCTTTATAAGTACCTGTTTGCAATGAGAAATTATAAAATATTAATTAAACAAATAAATTCCCTATTTAAGTAAAAAGAGGTCAGCAAATAAAAGTTGCTTCCCTTGTGGAAAACCTAAAAGAGAGTTCCCAGATTTCTCTTGTGACATTAATATACAGCCAATCCTTCTGACTCATTTTTTTCCTCTATGTGATCAAACTGAAGAACGTATGTGGCATTTTAGAGGGTATTTTTAACTGAATCACAAACATGACCCAGAAATGAGGACTCCACAAAGGATGATCTATTGTGTTGCTGAATTCTGACATCAATGCATCATAATGACTGCACCTAATTATGACAGCAAAAGGAAACCGTTATTTGTAAGTGAACTCTGAGAAAGTCAAGTTACCGATCAATAACACCATGCATCTCAAGTCCATTGAGTCAGTGTCATACAAGAATTTTCAAGTTTCACCCTTTGCAAATGAGGTGCACCCTTTGAAATGAGGTGCACCCTTTGAAAAATCCTAAAAAATACTGATTAGTTGTGAAGGAAAAATCTTGTATAGGGGAATAATAGATACACAAAACTATCTTGGTATAAGCTGTATAATAAATCTTATTTTAAATACTTTTCCAGTACTATGGTGATATTTTTCCTCTTAACTGTATATTTGCACAATTCAATTCCTCCTCCAAAAGTTAAAATTTAGATTCTTTTACCTAATTTCTAACTTTGGTGCATTTTGCATTGTGTAAAGCCAAGTGGTTTAATAGTAATAATCAACTCAAATCTATCAAAGCCCAGGAAGAAATGCCAATTAATTGGGCAATAACCAAAGAAGTTTTTTTCCTCTCTTGTCCTGGCAGTAGATCTTGGAGGACAGACTACAAAGCTACTAACATTTATGATGAAAACTCTTCAAAAAAGGCAGAATAAACCCTGAGTATTGATTACACACTGCAAGGAAAGGACTAACTGGATTAAAATTCTGTAAGAGAGGGTTTAAATTTGAAAAGGTAGTTGTCATTATGATGTTTACTCAGGGAAATCAGAAGTCAGAGGCCAAACTTCCCAGGATATGAATGCAGATCTTCAAATAACAACATTTGAGAAAGGAGATGAAAAAGTTTAAAGGCCAGCACATATCAGGTGTAGCAACATCTCCTTGGAAGATTCTGAGTCAAGAAAAAAACAATGCTAAAACAGCTCCCCAAATTACTGACATTACATAGATGCTGAAACGATTTATATGAGCTCAACTAGCTCCATTTTATAAGTCATAAAGTCAAGTGTTCTCTAAATACCTGATAATTTGCTCAGCATGGGGGAAGCAGGACTGTGTAAAGCCTGATTCTGATTGCTAGGGTTTTCTCTCTAGCTATAGGGGCACAAAGGAAACTGAAAATAAAAGGTGACCTGTACTAACTCCAAGAGAAAGGGGTAGAAAGTAATATATAGTCAAATTGTAGCAGTCACTTCAGAAAATATAATTTGTGATTAAAAAAAATATTTGCTGAAAGCTAGAACTTCCAAATGCTTGGCTTCCTTTCATGCGCTATTTGTTATCTTCATTTATTTATTTTTGCATAGAGTATTTTGCTCCAAGGTTAAGATTAAAACTTAACCACATGTGATGCATATGTATATATTTGACAGTCAAATGTAAATTAATCAATAATCAAGGAGAAAGCAGCTTCTACTTTTGATTCTCTGGATGGTAATGGCCCATTTCTACTGTTCATTCTGGACGTGATTGATCCTTTTCTTCATCAGAGGTCATCTGTGCTGCTGAAAGAGAATGTGAATTTATTTATTCAGTTGTTGCATATTAGTTCTCAGGAGTTAAAAGATCTGAACAAATACAGAGTCTTGCACTACATTACATTATCCTTTATTAGTGGGAAATTCAAGTCTAGAGATCAGTATTAAGCCATTCCCTAAAATCTGCTTGTTCTATGAGAGGGACCTCAAACTGACCTCTGATCAAGTTGTATTAGAAGGATTTTACCCTTGTTACTAATTAAATAAATAGCTGCACTTGCACTATTTTTCTTTATAGTTAAGTTATGACATCAGCCCTCTCAAGGAACTTAAAGACAAACAGAGTCAAGTTCCCTTTTAACCAGGAAGAATATATTTTTGCATACTAAGGTCTTGACATTTGGCATCTAGTGTGCAGTAACCTTTTGCAATTAATATACCAGTATATCACATGTCAAAGGGCTCTTTGCTGAAGCTTGTAGAGGACAAAAGGAAAGGTTTATTAAAACTCAAACTTTTCAGATGTTGTTACCTGTTCTTCCTAAAGCAATTTATCCAAGAACCCCACGGGGAGCAAGAATGCTGGCTCAAAACATCGAGTTGTTTGGGTCCTGGAGTGTCTGAATATATACCGGCAAATATATAGAAGGATTTGATGTGTTCATCCACCTTGGAGGCAATGTTTGGGTAATCCTTTTTTGTTCATCACAAATAATACATCTGCTGCTTCTGCCCTATTCTTTTTTTATGTATATTAATAAGTGGCATCCTATGCAAATATATTCCCCCCCACATGCAAAAGGATGATTACCATAATGATTCTGAAAGTGTTCATTTGAGAAAGGAAATTCTATTTCTCAAGGGCACAGTTTTGCCCCTTCATATATGTTTTTGAATTTCTAATATAAATACATTCATCTCTTCCCCCAAAATCATTTTCCCCCCTGAAATTATTAATGACACTTTTGCAAGCTAAGCTATATTTGCCTCTTCATAAGAAGTCTCAATAATTTCCTTTGTTGCATCACAGCTGCAGAGTAACCATAGCAACTGACTTAAGTCACAGAAATAGTTATTACTATGTGCCTTCTATGTCTAGAATGTGCAAATGGCAAAAATGCTATTAAAGTACATTAAAGAAAAGAAGTTATTTCTGTTTTCCAAGTATCTTCATTGTTTGATGCTGCTTTTGCAACCATGTTGGGTAAATTGTTACTAAAGTTAAAGTTAAACTTGTCTTATATATACTGAATCATTCAAAATCAATGGAGATTATATCAGACTCACAGAGAAGATGATCAGTGGTAGGGTTTTGTGGTCACAGTCTTCACTGTTGAAGGATTGGGTGATTTGGGTCATCTACTATGGAAGAGCAGTAGATATTTGGGTTTCTAGAACCACTCTCCCTCAGCAGCGTTAGAATATCATACTTTAATATCTTAAATCAAAATCTGTCAGGATCCCCTTAACCAGTTTCTCTCCTACAGTTACAAGTCACGGACTGCTTTCTTTTCTTTTTTTCTTTTCTTAAATAAAAAATATTTTGGAGTAATTTCAAATTTACAGAAAAGTTACAGAGTTAAAACACAATTTTATATACCTCTTTCCCAGTTTCATTTTCCCCTTAATGTTTTCATCTTAAATTATAATATTAAAAATACTTGTCAAAACTGGGAAAACTTACTATGTTACTATTGACTGAACTCCGAATTTTATTTGGAGCTCACTAGTTATCCTACTTTTTATGTTCAAGGATCTAATTCCAGATATTTTTCATGTCTCTCATCTCTTTGAGTCTGTGACAATTTATGTCTAAGACTAATAGAGATTTCTAGTTTTAAGGTTGATTGCAGAGAATGTTCCTCAGTTTGTCCGTGGCTGATGTTTTCTCTGATGGGGTGATGCATTTGGGGATGAATATCACAGAAGCAGTGTTCTTTTTACCGCATCATGTCAGGAGGCTTATAGTATCAACATGACTGAGCACTGTCGATATTAACCTGATCATTGAGTGAAGGTAGTGTTTATCAGGGTTCTACTTACGTTACTATTTTGCTCTTGTGATTTGTTATTTGGAAGTAAATCACAAAGCTTAGCTATACCGAAATGAGTGAAGTTTAAATTCCACCTCTAGGAGGAAAAATATCTTAAATAGCTCTGGAATTCCTTCTTCTCCCATTTATTTATTTATTTATTTATTTATTCAATCATTTATACATATCAGCAGATTCCTGCATATTGTAATCCAACACCACACTATTTTGTTGCTCAGATTGTTCCCACTTTGGCCACTGGGGGCTCTTTCAGGTTAACTCTTATAGAGTGTCTTTGAGATGACCTTATTCTTTTGGATTGTTGAGCACTTTCTTTGTTTTCTAGAACTGCCAAATGCCCAGGCTCATCTTGTATTTTCCATGACTCCACCTTAGAATTAGGCTATTTCTCCAAGGAACCTTGGTAACTTTTACTGGAGAGTGGTATTTCAAAATCCAGATTTGGATGCTAGGTAGGTCTTGACTTGTTTTTGGAGTTAAACCCATTTTTCCTGTAACGAACACTATTAGAACTAACCTGCTTGCTATGGTAAAAGGAAAACTACCTATTCTAAGTTTTTCTCCTTCAATTTGCCTCAATTCACAATAAGTAACTGGAAACAAAGGTGTATTGCCTTGAAGTTACTGAAAATTCATATTTTTATCTCTCATAATATAGAAAAATCATGAGTTTATAATGATAAAACATTAGTGGGAAGTGATATTTTAACAGTTTGGGTGCTTCCAACTTCAAGTAACAGATTTACTGAATAAAAATATGGTGTTACTATCTTGTACTATGAGTAGTAGAGGACCGGTTAAATTTGGCAGCCGGGTGATAAGAAGGTTCTGGTTGGCTTCACTGTAAGTCTCTTGGCCGCCCTTCATGGTTGTGAAATGTCTGATGCAGAGCCAAACCACATATCTTCAAATAACTATCTCTAAAAGCGTGAAAAAAGATATATTTTTTCCTGGGCATTTTTTGCCTTTTATCAGGAAAGTGAATCTTTTCCAGAAGTCACCAAGAGACTTCTCTTTATGCCTCAAGAGGGAGAATAGTGTTCGCTACCCAAAACCATCATTGACAAAGGGGGATGGGATCAACACTACTCATTGAGAAACCCATCATGGTTTATTTCCTGGAGTTTGGGGAGAGGGGTCACCTTAGACCATTGCTGCCCAATTTACATCGGAAGAAAACAAAAACCATGTAAGCAAGAACAAATGACAGATGGTTGCTGGGCATTATGTCATAGCATTATAAAACCTATGTTTGCACAATATAAATGTCAAATATTCTTACTGAGGAAAAATTTTTGAGGTATATTTTGTATTCTCAGAATATTTCTTATTATCCCTGATGAATAATGGAAAGATAAAGCAAAATTATGATCCTGCTGACCATTGGTCCATTGGTCAAGGTGATGGGGTGGATGTGTAAATCATTGGTGGAGATGCAGCTTCACTATTTGGGACTGATGGTAAGTTAGGAAATGTAAATAAATCAGAGAAAGGATATTAAAGTGGTGTTTCATCAATATAGGCCTTCAGATAAATCATAAAATGAGTGACATCTGCTGACTTCTCTTCAGTTCATTGTGTGTGTGTGTCTGTGTTTGTGTGTGTGTGAATTTTTAGTTTATGGTGTTCTGAAAAACTCCTCAACATTGGAGGACATGCTGACTATATTTTTCTAGGCACTTTAGTGCATTGTTCTGGTGTTTCATTCTGCCCTTTAGAAAAGTGCATGAATCATAGACTTTCTTGGAAAACCTATTATCTTTAAAAAATACATTAAAATGTACATTAAAATTCAAGGACAGGAAAAGCTCTGTCAGTACAATTAATATTAAGCTGATTAGTGAAAAATAATTGGCCATTTCAGTCAAATTCAGTAGGAAAAGATACTCATAATTCCATATGCATTATTATAATTGTCAGTTTAGTAATATCTTAGGAATGAGGTATAAAACTTAAGAGAAATTGATTCAGCCTTTTTTTTTTTTTAAAGATTTTATTTATTTATTTGACACAGAGAGAGAGAGAGAGATCACAAGTAGGCAGAAAGGCAAGCAGACAAAGAGAGGGGGATGCAGGCTCCCTGCTGAGCAGAGCACCTGATTCGGGGCTCAATCCCAGGACCCTGAGATCATGACCCGAGCCAAAGGCAGAGGCTTTAACCTACTGAGCCACCCAGGTGCCTGAAATTGATTCAATCTTACAGTACACCTGCAGTGACTGAAGGAAACACCTTTATTTGTAATGTCTGGGTTATACCTATAAAATTTGCCTTTGTGTTGAAAGTCTGTCTTTATATATTTTTAATGCCACCCAGGACAAAATTCACCATAAAAGCAGAAAATATAGTATTAAATAGTTATAGATTCATAAACTCAAATCTACCACTAACTGGTTAAGACCTCGAACAACCTAACTGCCCTTGCCTTGGTTTCCCCATCAGAAAAGTGTGAATAATGATAATCATATTAATAATAACAACAACAACAACAATAACAACCATCTGTTATTGGTTTGCAACCCTCATAACATGGTTCAACATATGCTAGAATCACTTCTGGAACAGCATCATAGTTACAGTAGTGGTTGTTATTACAATTACAATGATCTATTTGAGAATTAAAAAAAAAATCTTTCTTTTTAAAACTGTCATTGCAACAAAATATATAGGCAATACCAAAGCATAAGCAAAGAAATAGGAATGGTAAGAATTCATTTGTGTGAAAGTGAGGTAAAAGATTTGTTTCTATTTTATAGTAAATGATTTCATTGTTAACATGTGAGTAAAGTACTTTTGAACTTTGGGTTGGGAGGAAGAGGATGTTCTTTAGCACAGATGACTGAAAGTCCACAGGGGAGATTGTGGAGGAACTAGTTACCTAGTGACGGCAGCAATGGGGGGACAGTGGCAATGGCAGCAGTGAAGTTGGTCAGATCTACCTTGGAATCTTGCAAATGCTGCCAGGGCAGAGTATGTGGCCAAACTTCTTGACCACCCTTGGGCAGTGACTTGAATCTTTCTTCCTCAAATGACTCAAAACCCAAAAGCAGTACTCTCAAATGTGGGGTGCTGAGGGCCAAGATGGCTGGAATGATTAATTTCTGAGCCTCTAGTGTTTTGAGCTCCACTGTCATTAACACAGTTTTTGAATGATAAAAGTAAAATGTTTGAGGTTTTTCTTTAAAGAAGTTCACCTTCTGAAATAAAATTCTTATTTGGAAGAAATACTAGAGAAGGAGCTAAGTAATTCTCTCCTGCCGTCAGAAGACTATTCCTTGATATCCCTAAGAGGAAAAATAATTTATCATTTCCTATGAAATGAAAAGCTGAAGTAGCCAGCTATATTTTCCCATTAAAAATATGATATTCTGTTTGTTAAAGATATTTAAATATATGTAAGCACATATGTATATATGTACATGCATATATACACACATGTTCAAAAAGACATACATTAGAGTCTAGTCCCAGGCTCAAAACAATGCAAATATGCATCAACAGGTAAACACACAAGTAAATTGTAGTGTATTCATATTCTTAAATAAATTAAGAAAACACAAATATTGCTATACCCAATAGCACAGAAGAATTTCTTATATACTTTGTTGCATAAAAGAAACCAGGGGCACTGGGTCGCTCAGTCAGTTAAGCGACTACCTTTGGTTCAGGTCATGATCCCAGGGTCCTGGGATAGAGCCCCACATCAGGCTCCCTGCTCAGTGGGGAGCCTGCTTCTCCCTCTTGATTTGCTGTTCCCCCTGCTTGTACTCCCTCGTGCTTTCTGTCAAATAAATAAATAAAATCTTAAGAAAGAAAGAAAGAGAGAGAGGGAAGGAGGGAGGAAGGAAGGAAAGGAGAGAGAGAAAGAAAGAGAGAGAGAGAGAAATAGAAAGAGAGAGAGAAAAAGAAAGAAGTTAAAGAAACCAAACACAAAGGAGTCTAGAGTAGGTGATTCTGTCTCTATGAAGTTCATGAAAAGAAAGGAAGATAATCTTTGGAGATATAAGAATAGAGGTTTCCTCAGTGGCAAAAGACAATGAGTGTAGACTAGGAAGGAACACTAAGGAACCTTGGAGATGATAGAGCCATTCTTTATCTTAATCTGCATGGCAGTCACATAGGTGCATACACAAAAAATCATCAGGCTGTATATGTAAAACTAATGCCATTTATGCACTTTACTGTGTGTGTGTGTGTGTGTGTGTGTGTGTGTGTGTGTGTGTATAATTTTCAAGAATTTTTCAGAATAGTTTTCAAGTACAGTGAGACAGGAGAATAGTAGGGTACTAAGGACTATTAAACAGACTGTAGGAAGAGAATAGAATTGTAGATAAAGTATAGGATTCTTAGTTAACTTTGAAGTTCCAGTAAGAAAAAAATTAGTATAAACATCCTCCCCCTTACATTTGTTGTGTATCTGAAATTCAAATTTAAGTGAGCATCCTTATTTGTTAAGGCTGGTAACCTTGACCTGAGATGAAGCCTGGCGTCAAGAAACACTGCAGCTCTGGATGTGTATCACTTTGACTTCCACTGCCATTGCCAGATAAATCCTGATGGACTGATTTCTTATGAGACAAATAAAAATTTCCTTGCTAACATTAAGCCAGAAGAAGACTTTCCTTTCGTGGAGGTTAATTCATTAATTCTAGACTTTTCGTCTTGTAGAGCTGAGGAGAAGCAAAACCTCAGGATAGAGAAAACTTTTCTTTACGATTAAGAATTGAAATACAATGCTATCCATTCAAGCAGGCAGCATAGGTGTTAGTGCCATCTCTGAGTCCTGTGGGAAGAATGGGCACTGCCAACAGATGGCCACACATTTTTCAAGATTGATCTTGCTTTCTGGCACCAGGCTCCTACTCCAGGTTTGCCAAGAATGGTCAGCATGCCGTGTGCTAATTGCTGGAAGGGGCTGTCCAATGACTTTATAGCCCAGTTCACAGTGGGTTTTGATTAAGGAGAGTATGCAGCTCCGAGCTCCAGCAGCACTGTCTTCCATAAAGTCACGAGGCAGTATACCTTTAATATTACTTGCACAGTAGGTAGGAAACAAGGGTTATTTTTGGCTCCATGCCTGTGATTATAAAGTTAGCATTGAGTGGCTTTTAAGTGGCCACTTCTCCATCAAGCAGAGTAAATTAAAGGGGGCAGTGGATGGCTAATGGGATGTTAGCATGAGCAAAGTCCAGTTATGTCAGTCAGTTTTGGACGCTAGCAAAGTGAAGAAGGTACGAACACTACCAGACAACGATGCAATATCATCTATTTCTCAGTAGGAGCAATTCGAGTTCAGGTATTGACAGATTGTGGTCTCCCAGGATGGTAAGAGGCAATTTTCATAAATGGAGATTAACAGGTTGTTTCCAGATATTCATGTCTGTAGCATTTTATGAATGACTATTTGTAAAAAATTAAAAGAAAATTGTTCAATATATCTTCATCAAGAGATAAATGAATGGCAAGCCAATTGTTGATCCAAAGAATGTCTCTTCTGCAGCTATTTCTTACAACAACAGCTGATAAAAATAAAAGTAGGAAGTTTACAATAAAAAGCCCAGGTCAAGATACACAGTAGCAAACTAAAGAGAAGTATTGTGTCTTGAATTTAACCTAAAGAAAAATAAGTATATCTTTACACTGACAAAAGTCAAACATGTATTACACAGTTAAAATGATTTTTATTTCAAACACAGAGGCCTGGAATGAAAATTTAGGAGGGACTAGGCCCCTCTGTACATTCATATTTTTAAAGGAATTTTTAACTTTTATCTGACTATAAAATTTGTGTGTATTTACAATAGAACATTTGGAAAGATGAGCAAAATACACTGGAAAATTAAATATCACTCAAATCAAATCATTCACATACGACTTTGTGAATTTCCTTCAGATTTAATTTTTTAACATCAATCTGTCTATACTGAATTTATGTGATTCCATAACTTTATAAATAAAAATAATTCAGAACATTCACAGCACTATATCAGAATTTAATAGTGTATCTAAAGTTGTAATGAAAGTCCATTTTCACTTTTCTGATCTTTGATAGCAAAGGGGAAGGATCCAACAACCTTAGGCCAATATTATTCCATGCATGTGAGCAACATTGTTTATGTCTATTTTAGCTTTGTATTATCTGAAGTGAATACTATCAATTCTTAGAGGCTAAAAAAGATAACAGGCACTCGGTAATTAATTATTGATCTATCAGGTCTTACTTTTTACTCATCCAACAAGGCCTGGTGTTTGCCCCTTTGTCAACAACTATCAACTATCAACCATCTATTGAAAAAAAAACCGAAGTGATTTCCTTAAATATCCTTTCTTCTTCACTCACCACATCCGATTTTCACCAAATACAGGTGTTCTTCTACTCCAAATAGTTCTTGAGTATAGCGCTACCTTAGTACTGGCCATGGAAACCCTTACCTGGAATTGCTATATAGTAAATCAAATGCTTTTCCTGTGTTCAGTCTGCAATCCCTCAGGCTTCCCTAACCTCCTCACTCCCAGTGCAACACACACACACGCATACACACACACACATGCACACACACATGCACACACACACGCACAGGCACACATACACACACTCATAACTACCAGAGTTTTCTTTTTAATATACAGACCTTAAAGTGTAAAGTCTCTTCTTAAAACTCATCTGTAGCTCTCTGTGCCATCAATAACATCACGTCTGGGTTTCTCAACAAGGTGGATCTGGCCCAGCCTTACTTCCTGTCTCTTCCCCTTTCCACTTAGAGCTACTGTAGTTGCATGCCTCTGTGCTTTCTCTGCTGTTGTTTCTTCTGTCTGTCATGGTCCTTCACTGAATCCACTGATTTCCATTCACGTTTCAGAACCCAACTCAGGTGGTACTTGGGTGCTAAACATCCTTAATTTTAGAAATTCTAATTAACCAACTGTCTTACCCATAACTATAACGTGCATCAAGGTATAAACTTCATAGATATTTTGAGATCTAATAGTGACAGAAAATCACAAGATATTAGTAATTGTTTTTAAGAACTTTTTTTTGACATGGGAAAAAGAAACATAGTTTACATAGAATGGGTAAATTACATAATTTACATAGAATTACATAGAAACATAGTTTACATAGAATGGTTGAAAGTATAATAGAGTACTACTGTTTTAGGATTTGACAAATAACTTTTAGCTAGCTATCATTTCTGGCTATTAGTACCTGCACTAATGTCATCACTAAAAGTAACTAAACATGCCAGATAAAATATTTTGAAACAGTCATCTTTTGGGCATCCATAAGCAATATGGATACCTAAGTGGAAACAAATTAAATTAAATTTATAGCTCATACTATATACAGAAATCAAACTAAATAGAATATAGATCTAAATGTGAAAAGCACAACTTTAAAACTTTTACAAGAACATATTGAAGGATATTTTTGTACTCAGGGCAGGGAAAGATTTCTTAAATCCAAAAAAAATGGATGAAAAGGAAAATTAAGATAAATTTGAATACACTAAAATTACAACTTTCTAGCTCTAAAAAGATATGTTTAAATGGAGAAATGAGATGCAAAGCCTGGGAAGAGGTATTGTTAGTCACATAACTCAAAATTAGTACAAAAAGTTACTGAACATATTGTTAAGGAAAAGGTAATTAATCCCAAACCACAACTGACAAAAAATATCTGAACTAGGAATTTAAAGAAGAGGAAACATATCAGTGGCTGATAAACACCACACACACACATATACATGTTCGTGTGCCTACAGAGAATTTTAATCACAGAAAGACTGTCAATAAATAAATAAAATCACATATTAGCTGTGGTGTGGAAAAATAAGAACTCTATTTTGTTGAAGAGTGGTGGGGAAAAAGTTAACTAGAATTACTATATTGGAGAGAATTTAACAGGAAATATCTTAAATGAGATTTTCATAATTAGAGACTCAGAAGTTCAAATCCCTATAATAATCCCCAGAGAAACTCTTATATATGTGCATAGAGAGATAGGAACCCGGATGTTAATAGAAACAATATTTTATTTACATCATTACATAAACTACTTAGTAGTAAAAGTTAATGAACTGGAGCTATTTGTGTTAATATCCTCCAAATATAATATTGAATGAAGAAAATAAGTCGGAGAAGAAAATATCCAATATGATATCATTCATTTAAAAATTTAAAGTAGGTTAAACTATACCATATGTTATATTACTGTAATAACATAAAATATATATGATCTGGAATATGGATAAATTTTATTGACGTCATGCTTGAGAATGGACCAAAAATAAATTTTCAGAATTGTAGTTTCAACTGAGAGCAGGTAAGGTAACCATTAATGGAGAACTACACAATTTTTTTGTAATGCTTTCTGTTAAACTGGTTTACAGGTGCATGAGTGTTTGCTTTATTATTCTTACATCACTTTTTGTATATCTGAAATATTTTACCAAAAAATTCAAGGCATGTGTATTTTACTGAGATGATAATTGGTGAAGAAGTTGTCGTCCACTAATTACTAACAATAAAACATAGCTTGAGAGAAATTTCTCTGCATTTGTTTACTTTTCTAATGTTTCTATTTTTCTACCTTTGTGAATTCATATACGCTCAACATATTTCCCTTTTTATTCACTTTTCTAAGGGATGCTTTGCTGATATGCTCTCTGCAAAGCAATTTGCTGAAAGAATCAATTTAATTTACTTCCATTTATGTTTCTTCAGTGATGACTTAGCCCCACTTGAAGGACTTAAAGAGATCCAAGGAGAATGTCAATCATAGACTGATTAGCATGGACTTCTTCAAGTGATGCATAATCTTTGACAACTACGGAAGGAACTTCTTCCAAGAGTATACAGAGGACAGGCACCTATAGATGTTGTCTGCCATCTCTAATTTATTAGCTGTCTTATAACCTGCTTTCATAAGCATTTATTATATTCCTAAACCTGACCTTCTCTTTTACAGCTTGATATTGTTATTACAATAAAATGCCTTTCTTTACTTTTTGCTCCAAGTAAAGAAATCAATAAAAGCATTTGTGTGTGTGTGTGTGTGTGTTGAACAGAAAACTGAAGGAGTGCTGAGAGCAGGGGCACTTCAAAGAACATAGGTCACGAAGGGCCCTTTGGTGTAAATATTTTCAATATTGTTGCTCATGTTTGCTTATTACTCACTGATATTTGAAAGTCACATGATCTTTTAGCAAAATACATGACTTTTTTTTTAAAGATTTTATTTATTTGACAGAGAGAGAGGGAACACAAGCAGAGGGAATGGTTGCGGGAGAAGCAGGCCTCCTGCAGAGCAGAGAGCCCGATGCAGGGCTTGATCCCAGGATTCTGGGATCTGACCTGGGCCGAAGGCAGATGCTTAATGACTGAGCCACCCAGGCGCCCCTATAAATGACATTTTTATAGTGTTTAGATCTGCTTGGATTATCTTGAATTTCTGACTCCAACACCATAGCTTAGAATAACCATTTTAATTGGACATTCATAAAATTATAGAAATATTTTAGGGCTTTTAGCAAACTTTTTCTTAAAGGGCTAAAAAATAACTATTTTGTTGGGGGGCAAGAAATACAATAGAGAATAGAATATTGGTACTTGTATGATCTTTTATAAGGTAACAATTTATAACTATAAAAAGCATTCTTAGCTATAATATAGGTGATGGGTCAAATTTAATATATTCATGAACAAATATGGTCTCTGGGGACACTTTAGTAAGACTCACTGCTTACTGTATAGTCTTAGGAAGATCAGCCATACATCTGTAGGGGGACGTATCTATTCCTTCTTCTCCAGTCCATCTTGGGGTCCTAAGGTTACATGATAGAGCCTCTGTGCATCTGCTTACCCCAATGCTTCCAGCTCGGTCTCCTTATGCTCATCCTGGCTTTCTTCTCATCTTCAGGCAAAAGCCACGAAAGCAGTATGGAAGTGACTCATATTATGGAAACATGGAATTAAATAGCATGTGACTAACTGTAATAGAGAAATGTTAAAAATGTAAAATGGTGAAATTGAATGGAGATTAGGGATGTTCATCTGGGTGATAAATACACTGAATGGTTGATTTTGAAGAATGTCTATCTGTGCTGTTCTAACATTGCTGAATTATTACAATATGCTCTCAAGGTATTATATTGCCTCTGAGAAATTTAAAATCTATGATGAGAATCATACTGTTATTTCTATTTCATAGAAAATAACCAAAATTGTTTTTTATTTCATAGAAAATAACCAAAATTGTTTTTTATTGATTTCAAGTTAAAAATTAAAATAGATTTTATAAGAATATATTTCCTTTGGTACACTCACAAATCTTTGAAAGTTTCCACATGAGTTTTTATAAAGTGATATAATAGTGTTTTCGCTAAATATATGATTTCTCTAGTCCTATAAAACATACCTTTTAGTCATTTGCTATTCTTTAGTTAATTGGAGCAGTATTTAAAATCCCCAGGCTATTAAATGTGAAAAGAAGTTGCATATTTGTCTCACTTATATGTTCTATATATAAATATAAATTCATTTAATATAAATATAAATTTATACATAGTATTGAAATGCTCAGTATAAGGAAAAATGCTCAAGATAATTTACAGAAGAAAAAATACAAGTTGAAACAACACCGAGGTTGTCATTTTCTGCCCAGAATATTGACAAAAATTGAAATGATTAGAAACATTTTGGATTAGCAGATATATGAAGAAATGAACACTACTTAATTTATGGATCTATAAATTACTAAATTAATCTGTTACTTTTTATTTTAAAAAATAGTTGTACTCTTTTTAGCACACAGGATTCCTTTGACAGTGAGTAAGAAAAATTAATTCAAATTGGGTAAACTCCTAAAGGAAATTTATTGGTCCATCAAATGAAAAGTCAAGGGTTTCAGATCGAGCTTGATTCAGGACTCAACAATGCCAAAAATGGTCTCTCTCTCTCTCTCCCTCTTTTTCGCTTCTATCTCTATCTTCTATGTTGATTCAGTTCTCAGAATGGTATAGCATCTCTGGAACTCCAATGTGGGAAGCTTCATAATTTAGAAGAAAGAGTGCCAGTATCTTCTTGTACCAGAAGTCTCAGTAAAAGTCTCAAAAGATCACATTACTTTTGATGTTCGCATGGCCATATTTTAACTACCTTCTGTGCCTAGGACGACAAAAACATCCCATCAGAGATTTCTGAATTTATGGTATATTTGAATCTGAGTATATACAACTCGACTAGAATTATGTAACCTCTGTAAAAAATGGTTCCTCAGAAAGAAACTGAGGTGCAGTTATCAAGAAGATGCATGATAATTTTCTGAAAAAGCTATATCGCCATACGTTTTTTTGTATATACAACTATACATTCAGACTACTTGCCAAAGCTTAGATATCAATGGTTAAAAATAGAAGAAGAAAGACATTTATTGCAATTGTGTTTCATATACAAGAACAAAGAAACACATAAAAAAAAAAAAGAAAAAAATCCCAGACCATTCAGAAAAATGTGGTTGACTAAATTTTGTTAAATACTAGGGAATATGATACAACTATTTAATAAAATGTGGAAGTCTTCCCAGTAAATATTGTTAAGTGAGAAAAGTAAAATACAGATCACATGAAGAATTTAATCTATTTTTCCCAGGAGAAATAAAAATATAGAAATCCTTTATGTATGCATTAATCTTGAAATTAAACAAAAGAAAAACTCTTGATTGATGCATATCATGGAGAAGGAATGAGAAAAAATATAGATCCATCTTTTTATTTACTTAGGATTTATTTGATAGCAAGTGACAGCAACATATTTCAAGCTGGCTAAATCCCAAAAAGAAACTTATGAATCCAAAATATAGAGGGTTTTAGGTATGGCCTGATCCAGATAAAAATGTTAATAGGAGTGTGTGTGTGTGTGTGTGTGTGTGTGTGTGATCTCTTTTGTTATTTGTGGTTACTTCTGCCTTTATGTGGCTGCACACTTGAATATATATCTATGTACAGATATATATTGCTTTCTATATATTGTTTTATTTAGGTCTCAACAGATCGAACAATGCCCACTCACATTGGTAAGGGTGATCTTCTTTGCTCAGTCTACTGATTCAAATTCTAATCACTTCTGGAAACACCCTCACAGGTGTACCCAGAAATAATGTTTTACTAGCTGTCTGGGCATCACTTAGCCCAGTCAGGATGACACATAAAATTAACCACCACACTCCCTTTCTTTGATGTACCATTATCTATACTGACTGCATTTTAAACCAGATGTAGCAACTCCAGTATTTACATCATAGATATTTTACATTTCGTAAATAAAATGGACAGAATCTGTTATTTTTAATTTACTTTTCCTGTATATTTAAAATGACTACATCGGGCAAATATTATTTTAGATAACCTGCGTAGTTTTTAAAAGTATTAAATTAGAATATATTAAATATATTAAAATAAACTAATGAACTAGGTAAGAATAGACACTAAATTTAGTGTCTAACCAAATAGAGGTAAGGAAGAGACTTAATATTAAGCCCAAGTAGAGTTAAGTGGAGAAAATCTGAATAATTGGAGTTTGGAAGTTCTGGTCACCAATAATAGAATTTCATCCATGGGGCATTTATGACAGTGGCAAAAAGCATAGTCCATGAGGCCAGAGAAGGACATCTTCTAATGGTTTTAAGGTAGCCCACAGATTCCATAGAAAGGATATCTCTTTTGCTGTCTATGATTACTTCTGCCATTGTTTGGTTGCACATGTGAACCCCTTCTGCAAATTACTTCATGGTTGAAATTAAGTAAAGGTTAAGAAACACAGCTACAATTCTAATGGAAAAAAATTGTCTCCACTTTGCAGAAACTGGAAATATTCACGATTTTACAAGGAGTAGGAATCTCGTGGCTGGGTGGCTGGTTACTGAAGTAACACAGTGATTAGGGTTCAGAGGAGTGTTTTATTTAGAATGGGTTTGACTCTTGCCTTTACACATATGAGTCATAGTCTAATCTACCCTCCTTCGCTCAGTTTCCTGATTCTGGAGCTGGCCTCTGTAAACATGTCTCTTTTCCAGTTGGAGCAATACGAGGCTGTGCCAAGAGAATACATTGGAAGGACACTGCAAGATACAGGAGATAAGGGGTTTCCTGGTTCTCATGTGTTTTCTCACTACTGTGTCAGGATGCCCATGCTAGGTAGGAGACCCAGTGGCGCTCTCTCTTATGTGGTTGCGAACACCGCAGGAAGTAGGTTTCCGTCTACCGGTTCAGGCTCTCAGAAACCTAGTGTTCAGCTTCCTGCCTGTTGTAGCCCAACTTCGATGCTCTGCACTGCAGGGAAGCTCTTTGCTGTGCTAGGGGCTGAAGCCATAGCTTCTGCAGTGAGGTCTGAATATCAGCCTCGGCACTTCTCACGTGTGCTCTTTGAAAAGTAGCAGCTGCTCCCTGCCCTGCTACTCCTGTGTTCTTTAAAGTTTTGTGTTAGCTCTTGTAGCAATTAATCATGTTTTACTAATTTATAATTTTTTATATTCAAATGTTCCTCTTTAGGTTACTAATAAGCTTTTGGTATTCTGATTGGAACCTGGCTAATATAGCAGGATGAGGAAAATACGCTCTTTGAGGGGTTGTTGAGAGGTTTAAATAACAATCTATGAGGTGCTCAGTCAATACTAGCTCAATTGTTATTGAATGGTCATTATAGTAATCCTTAGTAAAATGAAAGTTTTGCTCAATTATTAGACAATTTATTTTATTTATAGTTATTTTATTTTCTTAATTGTTTAGGTTTAGTAGTATGGCAAGGTGATATGTTTGAGGTATGTAGCTAGCTAACCATCTATGATGTTGACAGAATGGGGCAAAACATACAACTCTGATGGGAATATTACACAGAAAACAACATTGAGATGCCACTACATACCATTAGATTGGCCAAAGTTTCCAGAGCACTGATAACATCAAATGCCAGTGAAGATGTGGAATAATAGGAACTCTCATTCATTGCTGGAGGGAGTGCAAAAATTAGGCAGCCACTTTGAAAGATAGTTTGGCTTTTTTTTTTTTTTTAATAAAATTAAATGTTCTCCAACTCTGTGTTCCAGTAATTATGCACCTTGGTAGGTATTTACACAAAAGAACAGAAAATTTATGTCCACACAAAACCCTAAACACTCATATTTATAGCAATATTATTTATAACTGTCAAAACTTGAAAGTAACGAAGATATCCTTCAATAGGTGAATGGATAAACTCATACATCCAGAAAATTGAATATCATTCAGGGCTAAAACGAAGTGAGCTATCAAGCCAGGACAAAACATAGAGCAGCAAACTTAAATGCAAATTGCTAAGCAAAAGAAGCCAATCTGAAAAGACTGAATACTATGTGATTCCAATTATAGGAGATTCTGGAATAAGCAAACACTAGGGAGACAGTAAAAAGATCGGTGGTTGCCAGGGGCTCAGAAAGAGGGAGAGGTGAATAGGTAGAGTGTAAAGGATTTTTAGTGTGGTGAGATTATGCTGTATGATACTACTATTTTAGTAGATACATGTCATTATATATTTGCCAAAAGCCTACAGAATGTACAATATCAAGAGTGAATCGTAATGTAAACTATACATACTGGATGATAATAATGTGTCAGTGTCAGTTTATCACTTGTAACAGATAGACCCTCTGGTAGGGATGTTGATAATGGGATAGGCCATGTATGTGTGGGAACCGAGGTATATGGGAAATCTCTGTACCATTAGTATGTTGCTATAAATCTAAAAGTGCTCTAAAAATAAAGTTTATTAAAAAACAATCAAATAAACATCCCTTCAATTTCTTCATTTTCTCTACTAGATTGTTATCTAATATAAGCCTAACAAGAAAGATTTTTTGATTTGTTTTGTTTTAGAAACACCTTCAAAGTGTCTTTGTCTAACTTTCTACCATAGAAAAACGTTCTTTTAAAAATGACCTTTATTTTTTGAGACAAATTGAAGGAAAGTAAGAGAATGGATGGTGTTAAGGAATTTCAGTATTTTATTCTAGCTTTTTTTGTAAATAACTAAATGGAATTATCCTACTATAGTATAATTAATTTTCCACTTATTATTTTGTATAAGTCCAATAGGAATTCATTTATTCTAAACCCAATATGCTAACTGTGATTTCATTTATTTGGAGGAGAATATAATATTCAGAATGTTATTTCAGGGATTCTTTGCTTTGTTTTTTTTTTCCCCACAGAGGTAATATGTTTCATTTAATTTTCATGTTGTGTGCTTATATAATTAGAAGAAAATTTTTTTTTTAAAGATTTTTTATTTATTTGACAGAGAGAAACACAGCGAGAGAGGGAACACAAGCAGAGGGAATGGTAGCAGGAGAAGCAGGCTTCCTGCCGAGCAGGAAGCCCGATGTGGGGCTCGATCCCAGGACCCTGGGATCATGACCTGGGCCGAAGGCAGACGCTTAATGACTGAGCCTCCCAGGTGCCCCTAGAAGAAATTTAATCAGGTACAAATACCACCATAATGAAGACTTCCAACTCGGCTACTGGCAATTGGAATTGCGTTACAACTGCAAATTGCTCACTTTGTGACATTTCATTCACAGACCTTTTCCTAATACAGCTCAAAACAACACCTGAAGTTCAATTTATTTTACTGATGCATAAAAAAGTGTTTTTTGGACCTAAAAATAGGAAATTGGTGGAAAAGGATAAAAATTATGGGTAGTGGGAGTCATGAAGCATATCTCAAAACAAAAAAGAAACACACATGAGTAATCTAAATTTATTAGGAAGAACTGGGGCTGGGAGAGGTGGGCGATCTATAATCAAGAGAGCCAAGATAAAAACCTATTTGTATAAGTCAGGTTCTGAGCAGAAAACAAATGGCACGCATAAAATGGTATGCTTTTTTTTTTTTTTTTTTAAAGAAGGGCTTATAGAGAAATTATTTACAAAGATATGGGCAGGATGCCCGGAAACCACAAAGGGTTAAAAGGCTGTTATCAGCAGATCAGTTACCACTTCTAAGCTAGGAAAGGAGGGTGTGGGGAGCTACCTGCTACAGGAACCTAGGAAGAGAATAATGTAGAAAGGGCTTCCTTAGAGAAGGTTGAGGGTCAGACCCCGGACAGGGTAACCCTGCAGAGATGCAACTGGGGGAGTAAACTCCAGGCCCTCATCCTTCTCGGTCCCTTTGATCACCTGTAGAATCTCCTATTGACCTAAATCAACAGGAAGCCAGCAGGACTTACGGGAGCTCATTGATGTACGCTAACAAAGTCAACCTCCTGGGATGAAGAACAGGATGGAGAATGATTTGGGAATGGATTTTAAGGAGGAAAACAATATAACCAGCAAACTTTTTAACAAAATAAAACTTTAAACCACCTGTGTGGCCAGTTAAGAATCAGAAATCATAATAGTATAGAATAAAGGATAGATGAAAATAAGGAAAGCTGGTGTTTTCTAGCATTTCTTACTATTTGAAACTTGACAGCCTACTTTAAAACCAAACATTATATATTAAAATAAAAAGATCGAGAAGATAGTCTAGGGAACAAACTGATTGAATATAATAAAGAAAATCGATTGTCTAACTTAATAGATATTCTTGAAATGTTTAATGTGTATCAATTTTTTTGTTAATCTCCAAAAAACACTTCATATATAAAAGATACGTGGTTTAGGGAAAAAAAAAACCTTCTTAAAACTGAAAGAAAGCTTTTTTTATTTTTTAAAAAGAAGAGATTTATAATATATTAATTCATATAATTAGAAATGTATATTTTTTATGGATTTGGTAATGTGGAGTGCACTTTTCATTCCATTCTTAATGCCTACTTGAAGTTAAAAAATTAGTCATGTTGTATAGATGGCATCAGTGTTCATCATCTTCGTTGTTAAAAAAAATGACAAGGGTTTTTTTTTTTTGCCATTTTATTTTAGTTAAATAAATTCTGCTGTTATCAGCCACACACTCTCTGAAAGGACATAGAACCTAAAACCAGTGCAGCTTTTTTTCGGAATATTTTGTGTTTTGGATTTCTTATCACGATTTGGAATGCAGCTGGCTTTACCTCAAAAAAACAATGTTTAGATTGTACCAATGTTAACATATCTAAGTGAGAGACAATAGCCCATAGGCAGACAGAGTACCACTAGGGATTAAAAACCTTTCTGCAAAAAATCATAAAGTGTAAAATGGGTTTCCAGATAACTGAGAGTTAATGGCCTTTCTGTTTACTCCATGTAGGCAGGGCCAGGACAAATCAAAGGAAAGCCTCTAGAGGCACTGTTGGGTTTCATAAAGCCATTGAAAGGTGCAGATTTACACAAGGGATTCTGCTGGGTGAGTGTTTAGAAAGTAGATTTCTCAGCATGTTCTGGCATGATAAGGGTTTTAAGGAGGATGGATATAATGTGAATATAATTGACTCTTTTCAGATAATGGCATAACAATGCTACGTTCTCTAAGGATAGGCACAACTGCAGCTCCCAGTCCATTTCATCCATTTATACCTATGTGTTCTATTCTATTCCAGGGTTTCATTAAGAATAATTTTCATGCATATCGTTTCCAAGACCTCACTTAATTGTTCTAGCATCGCCAGTGCCTTCAATAAAGATCCACAGTGTTGAGTAGAAAAGGATAAGAGAGTCAAGGGAACGGAAAAGCCTGGAACAAAATAAAGAAGAGGAATTTTGGGCAATATTTTTACTTACACATTTTTATTACAATTTTTTTCAGTAAATATTTAAAGGATTCGTGCCTTTGAAGGCTCATAGGAGAGTTGAAAAAAATAAACATTAAATATTGGTGGGACTGAAAAAAAAAACACGTTGATTTGGTTCAGAACAATTTTTACCCTATTGCCACTCATTATGTTCATTAATCTTCCTCTTACTTGCTCTTACCTGATTTTCCACCTTTTTCCTCTTTCTGGGGTCATAAAGGGAGGTTTTGACAACTTCCTTTTCCTGTTTTGAATTACATAAATATTGACTAGTTGTCCTTATTTTACAAAAAAGAAGATCCATAATATCTATAAAACTAATTTGTGTATATTTTCACCATCCTGAAAACATAGACAATAGAGCAAAGTATTTTGAATTGAATTAAAATTGAGAGACATTTGCTCCTATTTGACATAGGGTTCTTCTACTGGGTGAAAAGAAATATTGTTAGTTCTTTCACTGATTATGAACAGAAATCAAGAATAAAGAGAGAAGCCTCTTTGGCAATAGAGAAAGATTTCATTATTTACATTATAAAATAATAAACTGCATGTTATTATTGTTTGTAGTTCATACTTGGTATATATATGGCTAGGTAAAAACATAAGCACACTTGAGAAATGACTAGGTCAAATTCATCTTTGTATGCCTCCCTCTCTACACATTTCATTCCTAAATTCCTCTTTATTTATTTATTTATTTTTAATTTTATTTATTTATTTATTTTTTAATTAATTTTTATTAACATATAATGTATTATTTGCCCCAGGGTACATGTCTGTGAATCATCAGGCTTACACATTTCACAGCACTTAACAGCACATACCCTCCCCAATGTCCACAACCCAGCCACCCTATCCCTTCCACCCCCCGCACCTCCCAGCCACCCTCAGTTCGTTTCGTGAGTCTAGGAGTCTCTTATGGTTTGTCTCCCTCCCCATCCCTTCCTGTTTCATTTCTCTCCCTCACCCCCCCCAAACTCCCTCCTTGCCTCTCAAATT
>CM053603.1:150940910-150993281 GCA_028646535.1 Procyon lotor
GGATGGGCATGCATAATAGAAAAAGAAACCATCTGAAGACCAGGAAACCTTGAGTCTGTCTCACTCATTTGACCATAAGTAAACCACATATTGTAGCTGAAAGTCATTTTCTTCATTAGAAATTTAAGTATTTACTATATAATTACTACGATTTCCTTTTAGAGCTAACATTCAGTAATTCTCAATGTTAACAAAAACCTGCTAAATTCATCTACAGAGATGTATAATGGCAGAAAGAGCAATAGAATGCTCAGCGTTGCTTGTAGTGACAGATTTTTAGATGCAAAGAGCAATTAAACAGGCCTTCTAGTCCACACATTAGAAGAGTGAGAGCCAAGCACAGTCAGCCCTTGTGGGGCATGTGTGTATGCATGTGCGCGCGCGCACACACACACACACACACACACACACACACACACACAGTCTCTTTTGCTTCTTGCCCTTAAAATCTTCCAGCTTCCTTCCTTCCTCCCTCCCTCTCTCTCTCCCTCTTCCTTCCTTCCTACCTTCCTTCCTTCCTTCCTTCCTTCCTTCCTTCCTTCCTTCCTTCCTCTCCCTCTCTCTCTCTTTTTCTCTTTCTTAATTTCTGATTTTATTTATTTATTTCAGAGACAGAGATTCTAAAGAGGGAGCAGGGACAGAGGGGGAGAGAATTTGAAGCACACTCAATACTCAGTGCCCCACTCGGGGGCTAGATTCCCAAGACCATGAGTTCACGACCTGAACCGAAACCAAGAGCTGGACAGTTAACCATCAGAGCCACCCAGGTGCTCCCGATCTCTCAGCTTTCGAAGTAACGGGCATGGAACAACCACGTGGAAATAACCAATTTTAAATAAGTCAGCATCTAAGTAAGATTGGATCAAAGGACAACAGACAGGTGCCTACTTATCTTTTCTAAAAGTATTTACTTATTTGTTGTATGATAGAAAAAAAATTAATGCTTAAAAATATTGGAAAATCAGAAAGACATCAATTGATGAACCAGAAATTTTGAGACATGTTTAAAAAAAATGAAAGCAGAGTGATTGAATTTAAGTAGGAAAATATAATCTAAAATACATAATAAAGACTTCTTTTATGAAAAGGGAGCAATTTTGTGAGTGCTTACTGGTTAGAGTTGATGCCACAGGGGATTGTTTCAGAAACTAAATTCAAAATAGTCAGCCTGGGAAATCTTTTTAACTTACTTCCCTCTCTTAGATCCATTTGTGCCCAGTGCTAGGCATTGTTTTCAGGCTGAGGTTATGAGTGGGACTTCAGATGGAGAAGGAAAGGGCATGCCCTCCTGCTTTATGGTGGTACTGATGGGAGGAAAGATCTTTTCCAATATAGCCAGAGCATAATGTGCTGGCAAACTTCTCTCAGGTCCTCATTACTCTGCAGAATTATGGGAGGAATGTCTAGTAAACCCAAACATCATCTCAAACATTACTTTTTTTTTTTAATTCTTACCAGGAAATACATTTGCTCAATTTCTCATGTATTTCTACAAATTAAAAATCGAATCAACAAAGAGATTGAAATGAACAGTTTGTTTTCCAGTCAAGGTTTGGTGTACATACAATTTTTTTCCAGCTCTTTTTATTTGTCATTATAGCAAATCGTGTTCTTCTGTTATTATATTTTAATCAAAAGTCTTTTCTTATCATTTTATTTTATTTTATATTCATCCTGTTAAGTGTACTCTTTAATCCCCATTCCCTATTTCCTCAATCCTTCCATCCCCTTCCTTTTTGGTAACCATCAGTTTGTTTCTGTAGTTGAGAGTCTGTTTCTTGGTTAGTCTGTCTCTCTCTCCCTCTTTTATTCCCCCTTTGCTTATTTGTTTTGTTTCTTAAATTTCACATATGAGTGTGATCATATGGCATTTATCTTTCCCTGACTAGTTGCTTAGCATTGTATTCTTTAGGTCCATCCATGTTGTTGCAAATGGCAAGATTTCAATCTTTTTATGGCTAAATAATATTCCATTCTGTGTGTGTGTGTGTGTGTGTGTGTGTGTGTAATATCTTCTTTATCCATTCATCTGTTGATGGACACATTGGCTGCTTCCATATTTTTGCTATTGCAAATAGTGCTGCAATAAATATAGGGTTGCATATCTTCCTTTGAATCAGTGTTTTATATTTTTTGGGTAAATACCCAGTAGTGTGATTATTGGATCATAGAGTAGTTCAATTTTTAATTTTTTGAGGAACTTCCATACTGTTTTCTACAGTGGTTGCACCAGTTTGCATTCCCATCAACAGTGCATGAGTGTTCCTTTTTCTTCATATTCTCACCAATACCTGTTGTTTCTTGTTTTGTTGATTTTAGCCATTCTGTCAGGTGAAAGGTGATATTTCATTATAGCTTTATTTGCATTTCTCAGATTATGAGTAATGTTGAGCATCTTTTCATATATCTGTTGGCCAGTTGTATGTCTTCTTTGAGAAATGTCTGTTCATGTCTTCTGCATTTTTCAATAGGATTATTTGTTTTTCCAATATTGACTTGTAACGGTTCTTTATATATTTTGGATACTAAATCTTTATTGGATATGGCATTTGGAAATGTACTCTCCCATTCTGTAGGTTGCCTTTTAGTTTTGTTGATTGTTTCCTTTGTTGTGCAGAAGCTTATTTTGATGTAAACCAATTGTTTACTTTTACATTTATTTCCCTTGCCTCAGGAGACATAGCTAGAAAAATGTTGCTATGGTGGATAGCAGAGAGATTACTGCCTGTGTTCTCTTTAAGGATTTTTATGGTTCCAGGTATCACATTTAGGTCTTTAATCCATTTTGAATTTTTTTTTTGTATATATATAATGAAAGAAAGTGAGCCCGTTTCATTCTTTTGCATTTGGCTGTCCAGTTTCCCTAACATCATTTTTTGAATAGACTGTCTTTTTCCTACCATATATTCTTTCCTCCTTTGTCCAAGATTAATTGACCATATAATTGTGGGTTTATTTCTGGGTTTTCTGTTCTTCTCTATTGATCTATGTGTCTATTTTTATGTCAGTACTATAGTGTTTTAATTACTACTGCTTTGCAATATAACTTGAAATCTGGAATTGTGATGCCTCCAGTTTTCTTTTTCTTTTTTAAGATTGCTTTGGCTATTCAGAGTCTTTTGTGTTTCCATACAAATTTTAGGATGATTTGTCCTAGTTCTGTGAAAAATGCTGTTGGTATTTTGATAAGGATTGCATTAAATGTGTAGATTGCTTTAGATACTGTGGACATTTATTTCAATTTTTTTTTTTAAGATTTTATTTGTTTATTTGTCTGAGAAAGAGGGAGAGTGCAGGAGGAGAGAGAATCAGGCTCCCTGCTGAGCAAGGAGCTCCATGAGAGACTTGATCCCAGATCTCTGGGATCATGACCTGAGCTGAAGGCAGATGCTTAACCAACTGAGTCACCCAGGCATCCCTAGTGTGGACATTTTAACAATATATGTTCTTCTAACCTATAAGCATGGGGTGTCTTTCTATTTCTTTTTGTCATTTTGAATTTCTTTCATCAGTTTTATAATTTTCAGAATATGGGCCTTTAACCTCTTTGGTTAAGTTAATTCCTAGATATTTTATTGTTTTGGTACAATTGTAAATAGGATAGCTTTCTTTTTTTTTTTTTTTAAGATTTTATTTATTTGACAGAGAGAAACACAGTGAGAGTGGAAACAGGGAATGGTAGCCGGAGAAGCAGGCTTCCTGCAGAACAGAGAGCCCGATGCGGGGCTCGGTCCCAGAACTCTGGGATCATGACCTGAGCCGAAGGCAGACGCTTAACGACTGAGCCACTCAGGTGCCCCTAGGATAGCTTTCTTAATTTCACTTTTTGTTGTTTCATTATTAGTGCATAGGAATGCAACAGATGTCTGTATATTGATTTTGTATTCTGTGACTTTACTGAATTCAATTTTCAGTTCTAGTAGTTTTTTAATGGTGTCTTCAGAGTTTTCTATATATAGTATCTTGTCATCTGCAAATAGTGAGAGTTTTACTTTTTCCTTACCAGTTTGGATGCCTTTTATTTCTTTATATTATCTAATTGCTTTGACTAGGACTTCCAGTACTATGTTGAATAAAAGTGGTGAGTGGACATCCTTGTCTTGTTCCTGACTTTAAGGGGAAGCTCTCAGTTTTTCACCATTGAGTATAATGTTGGCTGTGGGTTTTTCATGTAGAATATTTATTATGTTTGGCATAGTCCCTCTAAACCTTTTTCTCAGAGGGCTTTTATCATGAATTAATATTTTACTGTGTCAACTGCCTTTTGCGTACCTATTAAATGATCGCACGATTTTTATCCTTTCTCTTATTGATGTGATCTTTCATATTGATTGATTTCATATATTGTACCAGCCTTGTATCACAGGAATAAATCCCAATTGATCATACTGTATAATTTTTTAAAGTATATTTTGGATTCAGCTTGCTAATATTTTGGCAAGGATTTTTGCATTGATAGTCATGAAAGATATTGGCCTGTAGTTCTCTCTCTCTCTCTCTCTCTCTTTCTTTTTTGTGTGTGGTGTTTTTATCTGGTTTTGCTATCAGGGTGATACTGGCCTCATCAAATGAATTTGGAAGTTTTCCTTCCTTCTGAATATTTTGGAATTGTTTGAGAAGAATATGTACTAACTCTTCATTATTTTTTATCATTTTAAGATTTATTTAATTATTTGAGAGAGAAAGTGTGTGGGGAGGGGGTAGAAAGAATAGGGTAGAGAAATTCTCAAGCAGACTTCCCGCTGAGTGTGGAACTCCCCGTGGGGCTCAGTCTCACAACCTGAGATCATGACATGAGCAGAAATTGAGTCAGACACTTAATTGACAGAGCCACCCAGGTGCCCTTGGGTATTAACTTTTTTTTTAAGGTTTGTTAGAATTTGCATGTGAAACCATCTGGTCCTGGACTTTTCTTTTTTTGGGAGGATTTTTATTAACTGATTCAATTTCATTGCTGGTGATAGGTCTGTTCAAATTTTCTCTTTCTTCCTGCTTTAGTTTTGGAAGATTATATGTTTCTAGGAATTTATCTGTTTTTTTCTAAGTTGTCCAATTTTTTTGGTGCCTGGTTTTCATAATATTCTGTTATAATTGTATTTCTGTGATGTTGATTGTTATATCTCCTCCTTAATTCATGATTTTGTTCATTTGGATATAATTTTCAAACATTTGGAGAAAATAAATACAATGAATGAAGGGTATAAAAAAATAAAAATTAGAATATTGAACATTGAAAGTTTCAACTACCATAACACAAAAAGGAGATTTTGAAAGAAATATAGTACTTATATATGAGATAAAAAGATAATGCATTCATGAAATAAACAGCTAGAAACAAATGCAACATAACAAAATTCTTAATTAATGTTAATTATAAATTTCTCTAATAATAGTCATTCTGATTATACAAAAAAAATTTGCTGTATACTGATAGTCGTCCCTAAATAAAATGATGAAATAGGGTTGAAAAAAGGAGTCAAAGTGATATATGGAGAGAAGGATATTCTAATAAAATTTACATAGTTATAGCAATGTTATTATCAGATATTAGAGAATTCAGCCCAGAAGGCATTAGTTAATATGAAACAAGGTAGATTTCATTTTGCTAAGAATAAAAATTCACAGAAATACCCATCTTTCATGAATCTATATGGGTCTATTATAGTAAATTTAAATATATACAGAAAAAAGCTGATAGAACTTCAAGGAGTAATGAGATATTTCATAATCACAGTTGAGAGCTAAGTACTTTTTAAAATGAAATCTATAATTAAAACAGATAAAACACAGCAGATTTAAATATCACAATTGATAAGTATGAGCTTTATAACCGACATCTAGGAAATGCACGTTATTTTAAAAACACATGAAACATTTGAAATCTTGTACAGCAACTTTAGCCAAAAGGAAAAGTCAATAAATTAGAAAATGCCCGTAATTTTCAGGCTATATTCTCTGATGACAATGTAATATATTTAGGAAAATTAACAACAGAAGAGGCATGGGATTTCTCAATGTTAGAACTTCATGGAGGAAGATAATGGAGTAATATTTTAAAAATTGTGAGGGTGGAAATCCTTCACATCTCAATATTTATATTCTTCATTAAAATGTGAAGGTAAAGTAAGTAAAATTCTCAATCTAACAAGGTCTCAGAACTTTTACCAAATAAATATCCTCTGTACATCACTATTTCAGGAAGTATATTAGTTATAAGGAAAACCAGAAAAATACTAAAACATAAAGAAAGGGTGATTAAAGAACTTTAAAAATTGTATCTACCCACGTGCATCTGCTCAGATATATTTTTTATATCTTTCCTTTTTCATAACGATTAAAATTCTAACAGAATGTCACAAAGAAGGTAAAGTGAGCAGGGCAGATAATGGAGACAAGACAGGCCATTGGGAAGTTAAGAAATTTATATGGAAGCAAACACGAATATGGGTTTTAATAAGTTCAATCATAAGTTTAACAGCTGTTATTTGTGTGTACCTAGTATATACTAGGTATTAGTTGAATAGCTGGATATGAAACTGTGAACAAAATAATCTCTGACCCATAAAGCTAAGAGACAGGTGAAAAATAAGTAAATGAATGAATAGATAATAATGGTTAAGTGGTTATAAATATTATAAAAAAATTAAGGATAGAGGAGGTCCTCAGGTAGGATGACGTTGGTACAGAGAACTGAAGAAAATAAATGAATGAGTTGGTCATGTGAGTAGTGAGAAAAGAGAATTTATGGGAGAAGGGGAATGAATCAGATGCAAACAGGAGAGAATGAGTTAAAGGGGAAATTGGATAATAATATAGAGACTAATAGGCCATTGTGACTATATTACCTTTTTCTCTAAATGATATGGAAAACCATTGGAAGGTTTTAAACAAGAGACTAACACAGCCAATATTAGGTTTTAAAAAGAATCTCCTGATTCATGGTTTCTGATCCAGACAACATGATGTAGACCAATTTTCCCCTGCTTCTGCCCCCAAACACAACTATAAACCTAGGAAATGGTATAAGAGACAACCAAATAAAAACTCTGAAACATTGTAAGAAGGTGAGCTGGTTTGGGACCCCAGGACTGCGGGAACAACACAGCAGTCTGTGTCTTGCTTCCCTCTACGGAACAGAAGGTGAGTCAGATCCTGTGTTTCCTGACTCCTGACCTAGCAGAAGAAAGCAGCCTAGGTAACCTCATCCCTTCGAGCACAGAAGAAGAGTCTCTTTGGGGCACCTGAGTGGCTCAGTGGGTTAAGCTTCTGCCTTAGCTCAGGTCATGATCTCAGAGTCATGGGATCGAGCCCCGCATTGGGTTCTCTGTTCAGCAGGGAGCCTGCTTGGAGCCTGCTTGGAGCCTGCTTCCCACCTCTCTGCTTGCCTCTCTGCGTCCTTGTGATCTCTCTCTCTCTGTCAAATAAATAAAATCTTAAAAAAAAAAAAAAGAAGAAGAGTCTCTCTAACGTCAGGTAGGCCCAACCTCATTGCAGGGAGAATCCGCTGGAAGAACATTCTCCTTCTGCACCAAGCCTGAAACTTCCCTTTTCCATGGAGAGAGTGTACCTTGACAGGCAGAACTGTAATGAGAACCAGCTGCAGTATGCAGCCTGATCTGGGGGCCTCTTTGTTCAGAAGGATCTGATGCTCTCCTCATCTGCCCAGAAACAGCAGGCAGGCAGGCAGAGCAAGAACTCACAGTGTGCTCGCTGATCCAGAAAGGCTGAGGCCTGAGACACTTCATTATTGCCTGGGGACAGGGAAGTGGGCAGGCAAAACAATTAAAAGTAACCCAGTCCCAGCAAGTGATCTAGTTTAAGAATCCTCTTTGCCCCTGAGACTCTTTTCCCTGAACAAGGCCTGTGGATAAAACCAGAGAAAGGAAATGGGTCACAGCATGCTGGCCAATCCAGAAACTTCATTGCTCCCATTAGTCTGGGGATCTCAAGAAATACTGGGACAGCCGGACAACACGGGTAGGGGGGGCCCACTACTCTTCTCCACCACCACTAGAAGACAGCTGGCATCCTGCCTTGGGGAAATGCTTCCGCCAGGCGAGCAGCACCAGCAGGGACCAATGGGAGTCCCAGATGGCACCAGATAAACTAGGTAGACTGAAATAGCACTGCAAAGTGCTATCCGTTAAGCACGTGGAACCACAGCTCACAAAAATAGGCCAGCATCAAGCTGCTCACCTTAAACAAGGTGCCTGGCTCCTAAAATAAAATATTTAAATTAGGACCCAGAGTCTCCTAACATAACAAAAACAACAGAATGTCCAGGATACAATAAAAAAAGTCACCCATCTAACCATGTGACCTGGCAATTGTAATCTTGTGAATTCATTCCACAGAAATAAAAACTCAGGGGGAGATGATTACTGAGGTGGTCCATGGTTCATCACACATCCTTATAAGACCCTTTATTTTGTTCCCTTCATTTCACTATTATTTGTCTGTTATTCTCCATCATCATTCTCATTTTGCTTCTACCTACACTTTACCCACCAATATTTTTTAAAAAAATGTATTTTAATATGTGTCTTTGGATTTGTAAATATCTATTAAAAGTATGTTACTGCTTTTATATGTAAGTACTTTAATTTATATATAAATAGTATATTACAGAACATATCGATTTCCTACTTCATTATGTATCAAGTTTTAAGATCTGTTGTTGTTATATGTTCACCTAGTTGACTGCTAGTTGAAAGGCTACAGAAGTACAGGCTTTGGTGGATGGGGTATCAGTGATTTGGTTAAAGTTAAGTTTGAATGAACTATTTTATAGCCCAATAGAAATGCTTATATCAGCAGTTAGATAGATGAGTGTAGAATTTGGGGTAGTGGTCCAGATTGGAGATACACATTTGGAAGTCCTGGCTTATAAATTATATTTTCCATTTTATTTTATTTTGATTGTTTTTTAAAGTCCTTATGTCCAGTGTCTATTTTTAATCTTATGTTGGCAACCTGAAACATATATTTCTAAAATTAATTACCATATGATATAGCATTTACATGGCTTGTGATGAAGACATTGATTAGGTAGATTAGGATCCAACTCTTAGTCTTTTTTTGAGTAAATAACTAATTTTTTTTAAATTGGAGTATGGTTGACATGTGATATTACATTGATTCAGATGTGGAACATAATGATTCCACAAGTTTATCGTGTAAGTCAGGCAAAGAAAGACAAGTACCATATGATTTCACTTATGTGGGCATTTAAAAAAACAAAACAAATGAACAAACAAGAAAGTATGAACAGGCACATAAATACAGGGAACAAACTGATGGCTGCCAGAAGAGAAGGAGATAGAGGGATGGGTAAAATGGGTAAAGGGGAAAGAGCGATGCAGCCTTCCAGTTATGGAATGAATAAGTAACGGGGATAAAAGTTACAGTACAGGGAACATGGTTAATAGTATTATATTTGCATTGTATGGTGACAGATCATAGCTACACTTATGGCGAGCACAGCCTAATGTATAAATGACATTTAAAACCATGACACTCAATACCATTATTAAAGTATTGACTGTAGTTAGAAAAGTATTCCAAGTATTGAACCCCAGGACACTTCAATGTTATACAGTTAGAGGGAAAATACAGGAACAAGGTAGACTGAGACAAAGAGACCAGTGAAGTAGGGGGAAAGAAAATCATATGTATGCTGTCTTCCAATTTTGAGATTATGCTTTATGTTTGTACTTAAATATTCATCTAGTGAATTACAGTAATTTATTTCATGTGAAAGCAACTTAGCATTTCTAAAATAAACACTACTTGGTCATGAAATGTTCTATTCTTTTAAACATTGTTGAATTTTTAGAATCATAAAAGCATTCATTGACCTTTTTATCCTTAAATTTTAGCATCCAATAAAAAATTCTATGTATTTCTTCTCAGTATGTATCCAACAGATTATATTGATTGCAAGAACACTGAAAAGCCAAAGTAATTAAAACTTGAGTATTGGTGAAGGGACAAAAAATAAACAATGGAAAAGAATCATGAACTCAGAAATAGATCCGTGTACGTATGGCAAGTTGGTATATGATAGAGGTGCACCACACATAAATGAATAAAAATGATTCATTCATTACATGATGATATGGGGAAAACCAGTTTACCAGATGAAAAAAAAATGAGCCTGGCTCTTCATATCTTACCTAAATAAAATGATTAAAAATGCAAATAGGAAAGGATTGATGTTGAATAATACAAAAGGAAGGCAGACAGAAGAATATTTTTGTCATTTCTTCAAGGGAGTGGGGGTATGATTGATAAACAAAAATCCAAATGTAGAACATATAACTTTAAAAAGTGATGAATTTGACAAAATTAAAATTAAGATTTTTTTTCTTTTAAGGTTCATTGAAAGATACCAAAAACAAAAACAAAAACAAAACCAACAATAAAAAAACCCGACAAATGACATAAAGGAAATATATTTACAATATTTAAGATTTATCAAGGAATATTAGGTAGGCTACATAAGAAATTGCTTCTTAGCAACAAGTAAATAATTATAAACCCAATTTTAAAAATTATAAAGATGTTATATAGTTCTACAGGAGAAATTCAAACAGCTAATGAAATACTCACATTCACTGGCAATCACAGAAAATCAGATAAAAACAATGAGCTGTGTCTTTTACCTACCAGATGAGCAAAAATTTAAAATGCCAAATAAAAAGTAGCATTCACAAGAAAGTGGGAAAATGAGAATCTTTGAGAATTGCTACTGCAGAGCAAACTATTATGGCTTTCTGGAGAGCAATTTGGCAGTGCTTAGCAAAATTAATTATGTGTATATACTGTGACACAGCAATTCTGTGCTTGCGGATATATCCCTGAGAAGCTCATATATAGGTCCACGAGGGGATATGCACAAGCCTATTCATCACTGTGCTTGTGAACACAGCAGCTGGAGGCAGCCAAGGTGGCTAATGGCTAAGATGCGAGATAGTTGCTTAACCTTACACACTACGCAGCAGTTTGAAGCAGTCAACTAGGTGAACATATAACAATGATAGATCTTAAAACTTGATACATAATGAAGTAGGAAATCAATGTGTTCTGTAATATACTATTTATATATAAATTAAAGTACTTATATATAAAAGCAGTAACATGTTTTTAATAGATATTTACAAATCCAAAGACACATATTAAAATACATTTTAAAAAAAATATTGGTGGGGAGACTGTAAGTAGAAGCAAAATGAGAATGATGACGGAGAGTAACAGACAAATAATAGTGAAATGAAGGGAACAGAATAAAGGGTCTTATAAGGATGTGTGGTGAACCATGGACCAAACTTGACTAACTCAATTCTTTGAAACTGTGATCTCTCCAAAATAAATTAATAATAAATATTATTACTGAGTGATATATAATTATTCATTTATCAAAATAACACAAGCTGAGAAAAAAGATGAATAATATCTAAGACTCAAGGGAGTGTGGGGAAATTATTACTTTTAAGCAATGATGGTTAGAATGGATATCAATACAGCCTTTTTCAAAGCCTTCATTATCTTAAAATATTGAAAATATATGTTCTGGAGAATTGTTTGTTACCACGTCCAAAGCTAAGTAATGAGCCATTCAACTCCTGTAACACTCATTCTTAACACAGGTGTTAGGTAAGTGTATTTACTTCAGCTTGTTTGCAAAAGAGAAAAAATGAAATATAACCAAGTATTCACAAATTCATGTGTTGCTAAATAAATTGAGGGACATATACACTGTATAGTAATATGTGACAATAAAAAAATAAAGTTAATCCATGAGTGGTGACATGATATATCAATCAACTTATCGTTACTTGCAAAAGAAGCAAGTTACTGTATAGTCATCCATCTAGTATGACATAAGTTATGTTAAAACAACTGATTTAAGAAAAAACTATTTTTGTATATATGTAATGTAAGATGGATAGCAGCAGTATGATAATCATCAACTTGATATCAGTAGTTAGGTATAAATGGTCAAAAGGACCTAACTATAAATTTCTAGTGTGTCTTATTGTGGTTTACATGCATGTATTGTAACTTACATTCATGTCTTACTGTAGCTTACATACATGTATTCATGTATAACTGAAAACAAATTTTCCTTTCTTTCTTTCTTCAGATAATACCAAATGTGTTGTCCTAAATCTTGTTCTTATTCCTAAAAAGAGGTTCTTGGGGGCACCTGGGTGGTGCAGTCAGTTGGGCAGCAGACTCTTGCTTATGGGTGGTGGTCTCAGTGTCTCGGGATCAAGGCTGGGATGGGATCCATGCTTTGCTCAGCAGGGAATCTGCTTGAGACTTTCTCTCTCTCTCTCTCTCTGCCCTTTCCCCCTACGCTATTTCTCTAAAATAAATAAATACATCTTTAGAAAAAATAAAAAGAGATTCTTCAATTAAATAAGGTTGAAAATTAATCCAAAGTAATTTTTTCTCTTAGAAATTCAAAATACACATTAGCACATTAGAGATGGGAGGTACTACACAGCCAAACAATATTTTGAACTTTGTCCACTCAGTGTTTCCCAAAAATTTACATCTTTTCTCCCCTAAAAGACACTTAGCTACCATCTTTTCTGTAGACAACAATGTATTCTAAAAAACAGTATGATAACACTGAAATAGGAATAGAAGGAAAAAAAGAGCTGGAAGGAAGCAAAACGCAATCTTTAAATTGTCATTGTGATTCTGTATAAAACTTCTGTCTGAGCTTCCTGGCAGCTGAGAGAAAACCAGCTATGTTACATTAAATACTTCTTTTTTCTTATAAAGATGAGAGAATGAGTTCCATGTAAACAAAATTTATCATAACACTAAATTCTTAAAGAAATGTCAAATTTGGCGGATTATGTAGATGTCCTTGGACCACATAGTTGAGAACATCTTCAGCATCATGACACTTGGTCAGTCTTGACTATAGTTAGATGACAGCTCAGGAAAAAGGTTGCATCTATACAAAAGAAGACAGGATCATTTTTAGCTTTCAGGACTCAAATAATAAATGAATGAAATTAAAATGTCTAGAGGAGTGAATAAATATTATGCTTTTTATATTTTGTACACCGTAATGCATGAGGAGGATATTTTTGATTCACCATCCATCTATCCGTTAATCCAAGACAAGTATTTTTTCACTAAGCTATCTGTATCAGGCACTATGTGAAGAACACTTGAATCTGATGTCTGATGTTAAGTTGCTCTTAGTCTAAGACTGAGTCTCTCTGAAGGTAAGTGCTAGTTGTGAGAAATAAGCCAGAAACACCTGGAAGTCCCAAAGAGCCTAACACAGCCTCACTCTCAAAAGTAGTAAATTTTGAAAGCATATTTTTTAAAGCTGCTATTAAGTACATTATATGATAAAAAATCAAATTCTTTTATCTTTGAAGACCAAAAAGAGAGGAAAGAAATCACATTTAAGGCCAAGGTGAGTATTTCTGTTGCTAAAATATTTCTTTCTGGCATCTTTACCCTTTACCAAGTAGAATTTGGCAAAACCATTTGGTTTATTTATAATAATAATATCAACACCCAGTGTGTGGTGTGTGTGTGTGTGTGTGTGTAATTTATTTTTATTTTTATTTCATTTTATTTTTTATTTTATTTTTTTAAAGATTTTGTTTATTTGACAGAGAGAGTACAGGCAAGGGGCACGGTATGCAGAGGGAGAAGAAGGAGACTCCTCGCTGAGCAGGGAGCCTGAGGCTCTATCCCAGGACCCCAGGATCATGACTCAAGCCAAGGCAGACACTTAACCAACCGAGCCAACCAGGTGCCCCAATTTTTTTGAGAGCTAGCAAGAGAGAAATCACATGTGTGGGCATGTGTGAGGAAGTGGGGCATGAGGGAGAGGGAGAGAGAGAATCCCAAGTAGTCTCCTTGCCCAGTTTGGAGCCAAAGGCAGGGCTTGGTCTCATGACCCTCAGATCATAACCTGTGCTAAAATCAAGAGTCAAGGTCTCACTGACTGAGCCACCCAGGGACCCCTTAACACTCATACTATTAAACATTAACATTGTTAGAGTCTTTCTATGGGCTAGACACTGGATTCATACCTTTATGTTCACCTTCACTTCACTCTGAGCAAGGTGCTATTTTTACCTTCCCTTTAGAGAGAAGAAAGAAAAGTAATATATAGAGAGATTAGGTAGTCATAGAAACAATGAATGAATGTTGGCAAACTGATCTGAGGGAACACACACTTACCTCAACATTTGCAATTATATCAGTCATTTCAAATAATAATAATACCACAATACCACAATGCTATGTTCTCATTACCAGAAATAGCATCCTCACATGTTTTGTTTGAGCAAAACAATGTGAACTCATTTCTGTTTGCAGCCAAAGAGGTTACATATGTGATGGGACACCGAATGTTGGGAGGAAGCATAGGAATGGAAGAGGTCTTTGCTATTGGTGCAGTCTTGACATTACCCCAATATTGGCTGGTCCTTTGGGGTCCTGTAGCTCAACTATCTCCTAGCATTGAGGAAATGAAGTCTTGTTCTTGCTCTCTCTACCTGGAGCCTGCTTTACTTTTTCTCCTCGTTGTTCCAAAGATAGTAGTATATCCTGTAAAGTCATGCCCAATTTAAGCTCTAATTTTAGACCTTGGAGATTGTAGTGTCTCAAATGTGGCATTCACTATGTTTTCTGTAACTGGTAATTTTCCCATAGACTCCTGGGGATTGACTCTATCCTGTCATCTGGCACTGCCCTAGGAAATGATAAACTATTTTTCCCTTTAACCACTAAGGCAACAGGAAAATATTTGTTGGCTCCTTTCTTTGAAAGTAACTAAAGAAATGCAAATGAGAATTAAAAACAACACTACCACCAACAAAACCACCTTAGGCTATAAGAATGCAAAGTTTTATTTATACTGTGTGTGTTTTTTTTTTCTTTTTCTGGTGAACAGTTGTTAACCGCAAAAACTACATATATCTTAAGTGTTTTATTTTCAAATATCCATCTGGTTCCGTTGTTTTATGTAGTTATTCCCCCCTTGTGGCATTCGCTGTATAACAATGCATGGATAATTGCATCCATGAAGACTCCTGCAGTGCTGTAATAACTATACAAGCTAAAAGATGGTTTTTCAATGGAATAAAGCAATCCTAAGGATCACGTAAGAGCTCTATAATCAATATTGTACAATTTTTGAATGGGGCACAGAAGTGAGAGAAAAACCCTTGTCAAAAACAAGACATATGAAAGGCCCTTTTGTTCTTCCTATGGTGAAAATACTTTCTACAATTAGATAGAGGTAAAAATATTGTCCAAATTCTGTGGGCTACGTTACGATCACTTGATATCTTATGTGCAGGATGATGGTTGGCAAATAGAAAGCCTAATCCATGTCACTACAACGAATTGCATCTTTACCAAGTAAAAATATAACTCTATGACTAGAAGCAAACAATACAATAAAATGTATGATTCATTTTTGCTTATTATTTATTATTCTCTCGAATATTTCTTAGGTTTCCTACCATAAGCATGTTATTTTTCTTTTGGAAGCAAAAGTAATTTTTAAAAACAAAATGAATAAAATAAAGCTCCTTCCCATCATTTTCGGCTTCTGAGCTCTTTCTCTTTTCTCAAGATTCAGTTCTAGTGTGGCTATCTCTATGAAGTATTTATTCCCTGCCTCCTAACACTCTTTTTGATTAAATTGGGTGTTTCTTTTATTCTAGTTTCATAGATTCTTACCAAATTAATACAATAAATAAACTTAACACACTTCATTCTAGCTGTTGGGTTATTTACCTACCCCTCTGTCCTGCAAATCCCATTAATTCACAGAATGTGTTATATTCATGATTGTTTTCTCTATCCTTCCTTGTATGGCACTTCGCATGTAGTAAGTGTTGAAACAAGGCTGTTGTCAGAATAAATCAAATCATCTGCTGAATAATGCTATAGCATTAATGACACTGTCAATATTCAAGTCTGTGTCTCCCAAATATTGAAATCATTTGGACTACTTTTTATTATGCTAAAAATCATCAGTGGCATGGCAAATAATTATGATTATACTTTATATGATCATGTAACTTCCACATATTTTCCTGTGTTGTAAGTCAATCCTTTATGTTGAGACACCAAACTTTGAAAGAAAGGTTAAGTTTCTTCTTCTTTTTTTTTTAAAGATTTTATTTATTTATTTGAGAGAGAGAGAGAACATGAGAGGGGAGAAAGTCAGAGGGAGAAGCAGACTCCCCGATGAACAGAGAGCCCGATGCGGGGCTCGATCCCAGGACCCTGAGATCATGACCTGAGCCGAAAGCAGAGGCTTTAACCCACTGAGCCACCCAGGTGCCCCGAAAGCTTAAGTTTCTTAAAATGACAGAAACTTTACTAAATATTTAGCAAAACTTAAATTTTAAATGTAATTTCTTTGAACATTTCCCATAATGAGCTTTTCTCTGATTCTACCCAATGCAAATCAACCTTTAATAATAGATCTCTCTGATAAAGCATTGCCGTGACTATGCTATTCCCTCACTTTATAGGCAATATGAAAGTATTTTATCTCTATTGGACCACTAAATGACTATTTTTTTTTCACTAAATGACTATTTATAGCAAGGTAATAGAAAACCAGTATCTGTTAGTTCAAAACAATGTGCAATTGGATGCAGCAACATTTTCTCAAGAGGCCAAATAGAACTTTCTTATTAAAACTTTTATTCAAGTTATTGCATGGGTAATATATCATTATGCATGGAAATACAGTCTCAAGAGAGTGTTGGATTACTAAACTTCTCAGTCAACTCTATGTAAATGTTGCAAAGTGGTTGGAAGTTAATGTGTGTGGTGACAATAAATATTGTTTGGCTACTCATGAGCAGAAACAGGAAAAAATAAAATGTTCTGCATCTTAGTAAAATTTTGCAATGACATTGACCCATGTCACAACCACTTTCCCTTTTACTTTAGACTTGAATGTGGTATGCAAAGTTCACAATGTGAAAATCTAAATTACTGAGAAAATCTTATTATCAAAGCACGTTTAAATGTGTATATTGTAAGGCTATGATAATGAAAACCTGATATTATTGGTATAGATAAAGATAAATATAAATAGACCAATGTAGCGGAATAGTTCAGAAATAGATCCTACTATAAATTTGAGGTTGGCATGTGGTGGTAAGATAAATTTGTGGACAAAGGATTTATTTTTAGGTAGCTTTGTGGAAAAAATGCACTTACATCTCTAACACGTTATGTACTAGAATAAGTAAGTTAAATGATGAAATGCCAAGGATGAAATTATAAGGCAAATAGATAAAATTGTAGAATATCTTTTTGAACTTGGAGTAGTGAAAATTCCTTAACTGCACTCCAAAACCTTAAGGAAAAAACGAGATATTTGATTTCTCTATACTAAAGGATGTTAGTAAATAGGTAACAGAATGGAAGATGTATTCATTCTGTAATCTATACAGGATTAATATTGGTATGTAGAGTACATTTCTATGGACCCATAAGAAATAGACAAGAAAGGTCAGTTCATTCACTTAATAAACCAATATGCTTTACTTTGTTCTGTAATTTTTGGAAATGCTTAAAAATATTAATTTTCTTTGTTCCAGAATCTTTGAAAGTGCTTAAAATATTAATTTATTTAATAATAACAAATTTATGAGGTAGAAGATATTATTTGGTCTCTTTTAAATGAAGAGAAATTAATACACAAAGAGTTTAAGTAACTTGCCCCAGATCCTACTGCTTGTTAACTGGTAGATCTGGGATTTGAACTAAGATAATCAGTTCTACAATTGGTACACTACTCATCAATAGGAAAACCAAGAAGAAAATGAGCAGAAGATAGAAGAACTTAGACAAGAGGGCCCCTTAATAACTGAGGAGAGACAGACCTATTTATCAAGTAGGATCACCATTGCTCTTCCATGTGACCTAACAATGAGCCAAAATGAGCCTTTTCCAAAGAAAGGACTGCACATTCTCCCAGTGATAAAGTCTCTGATATCCGAAGTCCACAGGTTACTTGGCTTCTGAGATCAGGATGTTTCTTTCAGTGACAAAAATATCCCTCCAACTGGAAGCAAGTTCTGCTAAATCCCACTCTCTCAAGCTCCTGTCCCAATTTCCTTTTTAAAAGAGGCATACCTTAAAACAAACCAGGCAAATATCACATGCATCTGGACCAACTTGTAGTTGGAAGATGCACTTGACCTCATAAAGGACACAAATTTTGAACCTGATTACCATAGATACATTTGTAAAATATGGAGCTGGTCTATTTAAATATCTCCCTGGACCAGATAGAACACATATTAGCAAGCATCTGATTGACAATATTTGCCAGGGACTGAAATTTCCCCATATAATATAATTTATCAATGGGATCCTATTTATGCCTGTTTCTGTCTTAGGTCTCTGAGCATGGCATTTAGTAGTTGTTGCCAGTATCAAGGGTGGGCAGCAAATACCACTGAGCAAAAGATGACCCTCTCAAAGACTACCTACAACAGCCTACTACCTACAACAGCCTCTCCTAAAATGACTTCTGCTGCCAATGAGTGGTAGAGTTAAACAATTGAACACTGCCATTCATTATGAGGATTTTCTACCGGTGTGAAGCTCCTAGGCTTTTAGCTGTTAGACATGAGAATGAAGAAGGAAAATCCATCTGATAAAAAAGTATATTTGTATTTCTGTACAACATTATGAGGAGTTTCATATATTTTTATATAGCTAACATAAGTAGAAAATACTTTCACATCTCACTCTATTAACTTCACATATTTTGGTTGATCATTCCATTTCAGTCTATGAAGAGATTCCATTTTGTTTTTTTCTCTTTTCTTTTCCTTTTAATGCTACAGAATACCACACTTGTGCCTGACTTGTAAGAACTTTAATGATTTTGTATCTCAACATTCTTTCTTCTCTTTATTCAAATACACCTTGACCCTTGGTGAATAGATGGGGATTTGCATTGCATGGATTGAGGATGATTGGGTGAACGTGCTATAACTGATTTTTGGGTCTTCTTGCTCCCAGGATAGTTCCATGTCATCCCCTGGGATATCTGTGATTCCATCCATCTCTCTGGAGGTGACAGATTCTGCGATAGTTTTCCTGGTTTCCCTACACATCCTCTTCCTACTGAGGTCCTCATTTTTTCTTCACAGTTCATCATTGCGGGCAGAATGGTGACTATCAGTTTTCTGTAGAGTTTACTGCTGCAGAGGAAGGACAAGCATTCTAGGCATTTCCCAAAAATGATTAATGCATGAGCACATCTGACTTTGGGATGTTGGGGAAGGGTGATCAGAGAGGGGATAAATGATCTTTCTCCTTTCCTGTTACAACCTGACCACCCTCAACAGTCACCTATGACTCTCTGTGTCTGTGGTGCATAGTGATGTTGAAAGCCAAAATGTGGGGGACCATGTCGGATCCCATTCCCTTTCCTCCACAATTCCTAGTGATTCCCAGACAATCACCCCTTCTTGGGGGCTGTCACAGCCTTTTTAACCTGTTCCCTTGGTCTTTCACATTGATGGTATGAACCACATAACCACACAACCACACAAATTAGATCAGCCTTTCCTCATTAGAAGAATGATATGCTTCTCCTAATATCTTGCCTCTTGAAAAACTGCAACTACTCCACCTAGCAGAGCTTACTGCAAAAGTCATGGTTGCAATTTTCTCTACCTCCTTAATGCAACTAAACCTAACCACCATCTTAAATAGCAGAAAAGCAATATGCCCACAGCAGGAGATAATCAATACTAGTTGAATACATGATTTCATCTCAAGACAAGCAAACTATCAGTACAACACTTTGTGTCCCCTAGGATTTGTTTTCTCTGAAGTAGGCAAAGAAGGCTAGGAAGGCTGTTGACAGTGCCTTTCACTTAGATATAATATTATTTGCTCTCTGGAAGGAGCCATAAGATCCATGATGATTCAAGAACAAGAGGAGAGGAGGAGCATATGACAATGCCCACAAAGTTTTCTTGCACTGTCAACAGCCTTCCTAGATGAAGAAAGGATATATGGGCTTTCATTTAAAGAAAATTAAAAAAAAAAAAGAAATAACACAAAGCCATTCTTAATTTGATTCTAGGAATTTTTCTTTGTTTTCTCAGATTGGGCTTCATAGCCAAGTGGTTTAGATAATCTCTGCAAGTCCTCTCTTTCAATGAGAATTTTATTTATTTTGTTGTCTCCATAATTATAGAATATTATCTCTATGATTTTCAAGAGAAGCCAGAGGCTTCACTGGAGGTTCAGTTAATTTCCCAATAAGAAAATTTTTGTTTAATCAGTTCTCCTCTTAGGGACCAGTAGGTGACTAAGAAGGCACAGAGCTTTTAGTTGGCTAGATGGCTAGATGGATGAATGGATGGATGACCTAGGCAGTATCCCATTCAGGTAGCCTAGTAATCAACTAGCTCAGTACAAGGGTCACCAAGGACTCCATCTCAAGCTGACACTGGGGATCAAATTTTTATAGATAACTTAGGAAGTCAAGCTATTCCTTTCATCAGCAAAGGTATGTCCACGAATGGGAAGGTCAGGGTCTTCTGATTCTCAGAATTATGTAATTAATCAAGCGCTTTCTGTCTCTTCCCAATTTCTCAGTAGACGTATGAAGAAGAAGGTTAATGGAATACATTTCTTGGAGTAAAACTACAATGTACCAGCTACGCTATGCCCAGCTGTGTTAGGCCAGTGGGATAGTGAGGACTCAGGAGACTGCACATAATCAACTTCTACAGAAGAATTTCTCCAATAAATCTGTTTCATACTTGTATGTACATTATACTTGTTATGAGACTAACCTAGTAATACATATAGAGAGAGATGCTAAAGTTTACCAATAATTAGGGGAAAAAAGTAATGAGAATATTAAAAGCAAACAGAAAATTGAAGCAACAATAAGAAAATTGAAAAATAGCAAGATCTGGAGAGGATATTGGACAAGATGAACACTTAGGTACTTGATAGGAAATATGAAATTGTTACTCTCAACTTTGCAGTATATTTTGAACATTAGTTGGCATTTAGGGGACAATACAGGCATTCCTATTCTTGGGATGTAATCCAAAGGAACCTTCATACTGGTCGAAAGAAACCATGAATGAGGGTGGTTTTCACAGCATTTTCATGAAAGAAAGAGGGGAAAAAAAGGAAATTAAAATTGGGCCCATTTCTAGGCATAAAACTGAAGGGATAAAATGAATGAATTATACCTATATATAGAACATTGATAGACTTAAAGTATATCAAAAATATGATGTATGGGGGCGCCTGGGTGGCTCAGTCGGTTAAGCGGCTGCCTTGGGCTCAGGTCATGATCCCAGGGATCTGGGATCAAGCCCCGCATGAGGCTCCCTGCTCAGCGGAGAGCCTGCTTCTCCCTCTCCCTCTTCCTGCTGCTCTGCCTACTTGTGTTCTCTCTCCATCTTTTGAATAAAAAAAAAATACGATGAATGAAAAAAGAAGAAACTAAATCAAAATTGTAGTACAATGTCATTTAATCAAAGATACGTATTTGAACAGGACTTTACAACAGAGGGTGTGACATTTTCACATGTGAAAATACACAATTTCATTAATAATCAGGAAAAAGCAAATTAGAACCATACAGGTGCAGTAACACATGCTGCAAAATGGCTAAAATGAGAAGACACAGGATATATCCATGGTTACCAACAGCAATTCTCCTGAACGCTCATGACAGTGCGAACTGGCATTAACACTTGTAGACAAACATTTGACGGTATCTAATATGCTGACGGTATGTGTACTCCACGACCAGTAATTCCTGTTCTAGATACACAACCAATATAAACCCGTACATGGGTACCCCAGAAGGCATGAACAAGGGTTCCCAGCAACATTCAGTCAGAAGAGCCAAACCTAGAAGCTACCCAATGTTCATCCAAAGGAGAATGATATGCGTGGTGCTGTCAGTGCCCTGACCATACACCCTGGGCCTCTTGGTCGCAGTGCTCACCAGATGGACTTCCAGCTGCTAACATCTGTAACTCATTGCCCAAGGCCTTTCTCTAGTGGCTGGATTTCATTGTACTACAGCCATATCAGGAAATAAGTGCCGGAGAATTAATGTCTCAGGGAGCAGCCTGGAACTAGAGACTGTTGAGAGTGTATGTATAAATACCTCAGCCTGTTGTTCTCCTACTGGGTAAACTCTGAAGGATGAGTTCTACGTTAGCTTCCAGAGGTTCCCAGTAGGATTAAGCTCTAGTTAACTGCGGGGATAACTTGCTTGACGATAACTCTTTCTCTGCTTTGTTTCCTTGCTTTCCGTTTAGCGTCTCCTGCTATCACCCCAGTCTTTATAATCCTGATTGCTCCCAAATAATACTAAATGCTACTTTTGCAGGAGTAGTGGTAATGATAGGGACCGTGGAGGCATTGGTTGTTCTCAAGTGCCTTTGATTCATGGGAGGAAGGACCTATTAGGACCATATGAGCCAGCTATCAGCTCAGACCTTGACTGTTACTATATAAAGAACCCTCATCTCCTGCAGCCAGAGAGGAGGCTGTGCTAAAAATGTGGCCCAGGATCAAATTTTGAGAATAACAGAGTTTCAGAGTCAGCTGAATTTATAATCTTAGCAAGTCTTCCGTGTTACATTCAGGAACATAATGCTAGAGAAAGGGGAAGGCACTGAGAGCCAGGTTGGGAACATTTAGTTTGATATGTTTGGGAAGCCAGAATCTCCAAATTTCTCTGAACGCTCCAAACAGCAAAAGTGACCCAGTCCCCTTTGCTAAAGGACAGCCCCTTCTCTCGTCTGTGCACTGCATCCAGAAAGCATCTGAGGTGATGCAAGGTGCCTCTTACGCTTCTTAAAATCTGCCTTCACCTTTTCTCGTTGCTTTGGGGCCAAAGAAGGAGATCAAATGTCAGCACAACCCAAGTAGTTGTCCCCAACTCCTCCATTACCACAAACTCTGCCCCAAAAATAGCATTATTGCTCAGCAGGGTTATTGCAGAAACTTCCAAACTGGCTTCTTGCTATCATCCTTCCCTCTATACCATTTCTGCCTAACACACCAGCCCAAGCTAGCAGCTCATGGCTCTGCTCTTCTGCCCAAATACTTCAGTGGTGTCCTACTTCAGTTGGGATAAAACTCAAAAATGCTTGCAAGGGGCCTAGAGAGTGTCATTCCTTTGATAAGACCACCCTCACTCAGAATTCTCTGACTTCAGTCATTTCCGTCCCCTTTCCTCAGTCCACTCCTTCCACAGTGGCTTTCTTGCTGTCCCTTCAACAAGACAAGAACCAACCCCAGGCCTCTTAGACCTGCTCTACCCTCTGCCCAAAATGCTGTTCTTTGGGACATTTACCTGGTTTCTTTTTCTTATCTCTTTCTTTGAAATGTCCCCTCTTTAATGTGGTCTGTTCTTACCGCCTTATTAAAATTAATACTCCCTCTCCTCTGGGACACCCTGTGCAACTTTGCCTGCTTTATATTTTTCTCCATATCATTTTCTAACGGATAAATTCCTTTACATATTTAATCTGTGTATTACCATGGTGGGGAGGGGCAAAAGGAGAAAGAAGGAGACACTCAAGCAGACTCCCCACTGAGTGCAGAGCCCCACACAGTGCTTAATCTCACAAACCATGAGATGGTGACCTTGAGCCAAAACCAAGAGACAATGGCTTAACCCACTGGCACACCCAGGTGCCCCTTAGTAATTCTGTATCTCAATATAGCCTTCATCTACTACACACTTTTTTAGTCATTTGATATTTTCATTGAGAAACATAGAAATCTATTGATAAGCAATATATAAATTGCATTTATATATTGTATAAATATATACAATAGTATACAGTATTGATTGCAATACTAGGCATTGGTTAAGAGCACAGATTGTAGTACTCGCTCCAACAAGTACTGGTTATGTTACTTTGGGCATTTTTGTTCATCTTTCTATGGCTCAGTTTTCACATCCTTGAAAATGGGTTACCAATAATACCTCCCTTATCAGTTTTTTATAAGAATGAAGTGAACAAACAAGGAACACTTAGAATAATAATTTTATAACCATGTGTTGTGCTCATTTATATTACATAGTTTTTTAAAGTTTTACAATGTTATCACGATGTTTCCATTTAATATTTATAATATAATATCCATGAGGTAGATAAGGAGAATATTTTACTCCTGTATTATTCTTTGATTTGACGGTTACTTATCATTTAATATTTGATATGTCCTGGTGTAGGCTTTAAGCTTACACAGATAAATAAGACATACTTCCTGTCTTTAAGAACACCCAGCTAAGAAAGAAAATAAATACAGTGGAATAAATGCATTGATAAAGGTGGCACAAGGATGATGATAAAAATTGAAACTTACAGAGGTTCAAAGAAAAACTCAGGATTGCCCAAATAATAAGTCTTCTCATTTTATATCCAGTGTCTTCCCTTCAAACAGCAGAAGAAATGGTGGATAAATTAGTCTTGTGAAGTGGCAGGTGTGGGTTCTAAGACTTTTTCTTGCTTCCAGGAAAATTCCTAACTTCTTGCATTGCAGTGAAGGACTGATCTTATTCTTTCTTCCCTCACCTGACTTCCAGGCTGGTGAATAAGATCCCATCATCCTGAAAGCATACATAATAATTCTCATCAAAGCCCCAAAGTGGTGTAAGGGGACCTTGTGGTTATGAACTCTTATCTGACTGGTTCACATATTAGGGTAAAGTCAATGTTCCACTGAACTGGGGATCAGGAAACCTGCATATGACCTTGGGCCAATGATTTCACCTTCTTGCACTTTGCTAAATGGTAGCAATTATTATCACCTTTATGGATTCTAGAACGACTTAGATGGAAGCCATATAATGAAAAAGAAAACCAGAACAAGGCACTGCATGACCTAGAGAGTGAGTTCATTTCCATGTTGATTCTCCACCATCTTTTCCATCATGTCAAATTTTGCTTGCTTTTTAAGCTAAAGGAAGTAACTAGCACACTGCTTTGTACAGAGCACAAATTCAAAAATATTGGTTCAACGAATGAACTGTCATCCAGACAAAAAAGCATATTAGTAACTCAGTGTTTAGAAAGACATGTCTATACATCTTTAGCTCTTTTTAATCAGACACAGTCTCATCTTTGAGACTCAATTTGTAACACCTGCAAGTCCTTTAGCCTGTTCTATTTCTTTGCAAGGCAGCTTTCCCCGCAGAAAGACTGTGTTCTGCCACAGCTGCACCAATTAGTCTCCCTGCCTGAGAAGAGTGACAATAGTGATATTTTTCTGGATGAATGATAGACCTACTGGAGAGTCCACAAATCAAAATGTCAATTTTCTTTTCTCGTTCAGTTTCTTTTGTGTTCTGTGTTTGTATATAATTTCTTCTACAAAAATGCCTTTGGATAGAGATAAAATATCTTTTATTTTCAAGTTTAACTAAATAATAAAGCAGATCCACGACAGATTTTGACACATTTTGGAATTACAGTTGTTGCCTACAAAGTGTGGCAATTGCATGAGTTCCTTGAAAAGAATGATTTAAAAGCACCAGTGGTTCCTAGGAAAAAGGCAACCTTGTAAAAGAGTACAGCTAATGCATGCTGTAATAATTATATAAAACAGAAAATATGGACTTTCAACTCAAGCACAAAGGCCTAGTAGATGCCCAGTTCAAAACAGGTTTTGTTCTAATTATATGATCATTTCTTTACAGTTTTGTCATAGCTTAAAGACTTTATAGTATCTGAAATTTCTTTGCAACTTTAAAAAATACATGCTAAACTCATATAGAATATGTTGAAATCATTATTAAGGTCAGGATAATTATATTCATGCCTCTATTTTCTATTAAAATAATCTCTGTTAACTTATTAAGTTTTCAGAAATAGGTTTTTTTTGTTTATATTTTCATTCATTTGCTTACATTTAATTCAGCCATTCAATGAGGAGAGTTTTAGATTAAGGTACAAATTTTAAGGTGGGATAATGTTGAAAACTACCTTTTCCCACAGAAATCTAAAGTACATGACAAAAAAAGAAAACATGACTGTGAAGGGAAATGAATTATAGCATGAATTAACAGCTATAAATCATGAAATCCAGACATGTTCCAGATCAAATGATTAAACTTTGCTTGAGGGTAGAGTGGCTTGATTTTAGAACATGGTAATACTTTGGCTTTTAGGGATCATCCAACATTATCTCCTTTCCATGTAGAAGCTTCAGAGTCAGAATTTCTAGGTCGAATTCTTACACAGGCCACTTAAGTTGTCTATGCATTTTCTCCTGAAAGTTTAGCTATTCTTTCTATATAAAATATGTGGAATTTCTACAATGTGTACTAGGCTAGATGCTTCTTGGGGAGGGGAAAAAAAAAAAGGAACAGAATGCTATCCTTCATAAGCCTACCATGTAAAGGAGAGAGAATACGTATGTCTAATTAATTCTAAACAAGAGAGAAGGAAACATGCTATAGGAGATAATATGCTCTAGGAATCCAAAAGAGGGGAAATATATCACAAGCAAGTGGAGGAAATCAGCAAGTTCTTTTAGAAGTGGAGATAGCTGACCTGGGTCATAAGTGACAGTAGATATTTGGTTATATGAAGGTAAGGGAAGTAGGTCCAGGTGATGGCATACGCAAAGGTAAGTTAGTAGCTCCATAGAGAGAGGGTTCTGTAGGCCAATTAAATGGAGTGAGAATGGAGGGAGGCCGGTTTGTGGATATAATGAGAACACAAACGTGGAGCCTGCAAGTCATAGCTATTCTATCTAGAAGCGTTGTGAATAGATTGTGGAAAAGCTATGTGACGTGTAGAATGTCATACAGATTTATGTTGCTAGTTTTGGGCCTTTTAGGTGTAGAGAAGAGAAGGAATGTGGAGGTATGGATAATTTTAATCTATCAGGTCGAACATTTAATAGTGAAAAACAGGTCATAATGTGAATGCATCTTGGAAAAGATCAATATAATAGTGTTCATGAAATACAAGAGGCTTCAGAATCTCTGAGTCCTAGACAGTACGCCTTTGTCTTTAAATTCTTCTATTGAAGAGGGGAAAATAATATGAAAGAACTGCAATCTAAATATTTCAGATAATTAATTTTTTTCCTATCAAAAAACAGCAATTATTTTAATGTGGTATTTGTGATAAACAGTATTCTTTATTCGTTCGCACAGCATGAGTAAGCTTTTAAGAAGTATGATAAGCAACAAAGAATAACCATATAATAAGCAATCACTTTTATTTTGCATATGGGATGAATAAAAGTAGCACTAATAAAGCACTACAGGGAATATCTATCAGAGGGTCTCAGCAATGTATTATTGATTTTATGTTTTAAACAATGAGCATTGAGGAATGCATTCCTCTGAGTGCAAGAAGGAAATATATTAACACGTTTACATAATCTACTATTGGTAATCCTGTTGCAAACTGTTGGAGATTGGCTATATGAAAATGGAACATTTTCTAAAAATTCACTGTATAATTTAGCAGCTTTCACTCAGTGAAATACAATTTCCAAGGATTGAAAATCTATGCATGTGACATCATGCTGAAGGAGAGTATTTCATTCAGGTATTCCATGCAGGACCATTTAATCAGCTTGGTGTTCTATATGGGGACCAGAATATCCTTTTTTTTTAAAGATTTTATTTATTTGCGGGGAAAAGAAGAAGTAGACTCCTAGCAGAGCAAGGGAGCCTGATATGGGCCTCGATCCCAGGACCCTGGGATCATGACCTGAGTCGGAGGTAAATGCCTAAAGACTGAGCCACCCAGGCACCTTGGGAGACCAGAATATCTTAACAGCAGTTAACTTTATGGACCAAACTCTAGATAAATAGCCTCTCTGAAAACTAAAAGCGTATTTTACTTGTAACTTATATATAAATATTTTAAACAAGTGAAAAGAATTTAACCATCCTATGGATTTAATTTGGTAGTGTTTACTGAGGAAAAAAAAATTGATATTTAGATTTAAGTAAATACAATATAACGTACCGGGGAAAAGCAGATTCAAAGACCAGATTGCCTTAGTGTGGAGCCCAGTGCTGCTACCTGAGAATCGTGTGATCTTAGATACAGCTCTTAGCCTTTCTATGCCTTAATTTCATCATCTGAAACCTTAAAACCAGAGTTATTGAAAGAACTGAAATTATTTAGGATACAGTATCTATGAGAAAGGGAGTGCTTAGTATTTGTTAGCAGTTGTATTTGTTGCACAATAGTTATTATTATTATTACATTTATGCCTTTTTCCCTGGAGCATTGGTGAAAATCTAGCATCAAGTGTAACTAAGGAATGTTTTTTCTCTCTGAATCGTCTTCCTTCTCTGCCGCATTCTGCACTATCCTTGGAGTTCTGGGACCTCTGGCATCGATCCATATGTTTTTCTCAGGGACCTCATATATATATATAAATACATATATTATGTATATGTAATCTTATATATGTGTATGTATATATACACATATGTAAATGTATATGTCTTTACATATATATGTGTGTATATGTGTATATATATGTCTGTCTATCTATCTATCTATCTATCTATCTATCTATCTATCTCTCCAAACCCTTCCGTTTGCTTTAGTATGAAAACAGTTTGTATGTCATATGATTTATAAGTGAGTGGAATTTAAGGACCTAAAACCATTATTGCCACGGTGATTTTTTATATTCTATGTTTAAAACACTAAAGGGTAATATGCAATTCTCCATACAATAGGAGAAACTGAAGAGTGTAAAGTATAAGAATTCTTATTTTACCAGCCAGGTTATTAGAAAGAATAAGCAAACCTTATCTTCGGTACATTAAAGGAAAGGTCACCGAACAGCTTTTCATTTTCTTCATTGCATTTTCCTTTTGGTACAAGTGTCAGTTCCAGGCAAGAGCCTATCATTTGTTCTTTCTTTTTTTCTCTCTTTTAAGATACTTAGGAATCTAAAAATATCATTTTTTTTTTACTTGGTTATTTCTCAAAAAAGCCACCCTTTACCCTTTTACCCTCTACCTTTCTTTATATCCTGTGGATATATTTTTGCTCTGTGACTTTTTAGTTGTAGTTGTTCATTTGGAAAAGGGTTAATATCAATTCTTGACCCTGTGAAATAGGGGTGAGATAAAAAGCTATGTGCTTTGATATGAGACACAGTAAAGTCAACTGAGGGAAGCTAAGGAAATCCAATTCGGGCTACTTGCAAACTTCTCAGCTTTCAAAGAACTAATCATATTATAAATTATGTATATGCTTAGATTTCCATGGTAATTTGTTTATAAGAATTGTTATAAGCTGAGCAGAATCTTATTCAATCTGCAGTGAAATTTCATAATGTACAGATGAGATATAATACAAAAATCCTTAGTTTTTAAAAAAATAAAAAGCAAAATACTTAAAAAAAAAAACAACTCCTGATGAGGAAGACAAAATTTTTAATGTCTACTCATTTTTTGATGTTTATTAACTACTCCATGAAACTGAAAAAGTGAGATGAAAATTATCAGAAACACATTTCTCCAGCATTTCTGAGTTTAAGTTAAAATGATCTTGCTAGGGATGCTTGGGTGGCTCAGTGGGTTAAAGCCTCTGCCTTCAGCTCAGGTCATGATCTCAGGGTCCTGGGATCGAGCCCCACATCGGGCTCTCTGCTCAGCGGAGAACCTGCTTCCCCCCCTCTCTCTGCCTGCCTCTCTGCCTACTTGGGATCTTTTTCTCTCTGTCAAATAAATAAGCAAAATCTTTAAAAAAGAATGATCTTGCTAAAATGGTATAGCCACAGGAAAACCATGAGAGACTCTGAACTATAGGAAACAAACTGAGGGTTGCCGGAGGGGGGGCAGGTGTGGGAATGGGATAATTGGGTGATGGGCATTAATTAGGGCATGTGATGGGATAAGCACTGGGTGTTATACACAAGTGGTATATTATTAAACACTGCATCTGAAACTAATGATATACTATATGTGGGCTAATTGAATTTAAGTAAAAAGTTTAAAAAATAGTATAGTCACAGTCCCAGAATTATAATTTAAGCATTTTTTTCTAGTATATTCTACTTAATCATTCTTTTAAAAAAGAAACATTTTTACTTGGGGCGCCTGGGTGGCTCAGTCGGTTAAGCATCTGCCTCTAGCTCAGGTCATGATCTCAAGGTCCTGGGATGGAGCCCTGGTGGCAGGCTCCGAGCTCAGTGGGAAGTCTGCTACTCCCTTCCCTTCTGCCTCTCCTCCCACTCGTGTGTTCTCTCTCTCTCTCTTTCTCTCTCTCAAATGAATAAATAAAATCTTTAAAATTTTTTTTTCTTATTTATTTATTCCTTATTGTGGTAAGAATACTTAATGTGAGATCTACCCTCTTAATAAATTTTAAGTATATAATATAGTATTGTTAACTATAGGCACAATGTTGGACAACAAATCTCTAGAATTTACTCATCTTGCATAACTGAAACTTCATACATGTCAAACAGGAACTCCTCAGTTCCCCCTTCCCCCAGGTCTGGGCAACCACCATTGCACTGTTTTGATGACCTTGATTATTTTAGATAACAGAATCATGCACTATATGTCCTTCTACAACTAGCTTATTTCACTTAGCATACGATCCTTTAGGTTCATCCATATTGTTCCATATCACAGAATTTTCTTCTGTGTTATGACTAAATAACTCTCCTTTGTACATATATATCACATTTTGAGGTCCTTTTATACATCAATGGACACTTAGGTTGTTTCTCTAGTTTGGTTATTGTGAATGATGCTACAGTAAACATTGGAGTGCAGATACCTCTTTGGGATCTTAATTTCAATTCTTTTACATATATATATCTAGAAGTGGAATTGCTGGATCATGTGGTAATTCTATTTTTAATTCTTAAAACAGTACAATACCAGCAAAAAACCAGATTGAGATATATGAAAAGGTGCTCAAAATTACTAATCATCAGGAAAATGCAAATTAAAACGACAAATGATACCACCACAGACCCATTAAGAATCCTGTTATTTAAAAAATAAAATAAATAAATAACAGATATGGTGATGGTGTGAAGGAAAGGGAACTTTAGTAGACTCTTAGTGGAAATGTAAAATGGTGTAGCTGCTATGGAAAACAGTATGGAAGTTCATAAAAAATACTAAAAATACATACGTGCTTGTTTATTCTTGATAGCACCAAATATTAATTTCTCAATTCCCAGTATTGCTCTGATAAATTACTTGTGCTTATAAATTTAATTCTGTTATTAATAACATTTATAGACATAAAAGCAAATACAAATAAGCGTCCATTTCTAAAATGCAGTAAGCTTGAAGCAAAAATTACTATAAATCTATAAATAATATAAAATCAGCATTTTGGAAGGGTATTTTAGGGGAAATTATCATGCATTTTTAGTTAGAGAAGTTTCTTGTTTTTAATAGAATTAAGAAGGTGTTTGGTAGAAGGAAATAAAGTGTCATTATTTTAGAAAATATAACAACATCGTTGCTAATGCTAGAACATAGTATCAAAACTTAAGCCTTTTCTGGTGAAACCAGAAGAAATGGATTTTAAAAAGTTAAGCTGGTAGGGGGCGTTATAAACTTGTGTATGAAAAAAGTATTCAGCTTTGACCTATTATTTTAGCTTTACTTGGGTGGGGGGTGGAGAAGAAAAGAATGGGTGGAAAATCAGCTTCCTACTTGGTTTGCCAACCCCTGCCAGCAGGGAAATCAGCACTGCCTCCTTCCACCGATGGGGGGACGGGTGGAAGATTAACTCCCTATTTGTTCCAACCCACACCACAGGCCTGGCCAATCAAAGGTCAGCAGTGTTGGTTGCCACAAACACTGAGCTTATCTTCTGTTTTGGTGGAGGGTGTGGGATGGAAGATCAGCAACCAGTTCAGCCTCACTGAAACCCTGAGGGAAAAGGTTCTGCTGTTTTCTGCTGTTATTTGGTAGGGTGGGTATTTCCAAAATCGGTTTTCTGTTCTGTGAAGTCCCTCAGGAAACAATCCTGCTTGGAGCTTGTTTGCTTGTTTGTTTTTGTCTTTGCCTATGGGAGGTTCTCCATTGGAATTCTCTCCAGCACTTTGGATACAATGAGAAAACCCAAGGGACCCACCACAGTGTTATTCCTCAAGTCTCCAGGTCCCTAGACAGTCTCTGTTCTTGTTTCTACCTTTCTTGTTTGTTGTGTTATGTCTAGGGATTTTTAATTGCAGCAAGTATAACTCTGGAAAAAGGGAGCTACTTCACAGGGGTTGTAAGTGGAAGTGCACATTGTTCTTTTTTGTTATATTCATCTCATTGTAGGTATTTTGTATTCTTCTCACAATCTCTTTTAGAAATGCAGATTTCTAAACTATTTTTCCTTTTCTGTAACAATGTCTTCTGAGCGTGCACCCAAGAATTATGGACGAGGCACTACCTATAGCTAAAGATCCTTACTCTCTTTGTCTGTAGAGAGCAATTTTAAAGATTCTACTATAATTCAGAGAGAATAAGGAACTTGACCAATTTTCATGTACCTTTAAAGTGACTGAGCCTCAGTTTTTAACCAGACCTGTGAAATTCTAGGAGTTTTTTTTTTTTTTCCTCCACCATATGGTCTTCCTTGAATGAAATAATTATTTTGCATTTCACTGCTGATATATCATGAGTTTTTTTTTTTTTTTTTTAAGATTTTATTCATCTATTTGAGAGAGAAAGAGAGTGAGAGAATGAGCTCACAAGAGGGGGTAGGGAGGGGCAAAGGGAGAAGGAGCCTCCCCATTGAGCAGGGAACCCTCTCAGGGATGGGTTTGGGTTGATCCCAAGACCCTGAAATCATGACTTGTGTCAAAGGCAGATGCTTAACTGACTGGGCACCCCTATCCTGAGTTCTTTACATAAGGATCTGTTTCAATCATGTTTTTATGCTTAGTGTTTAGCACATACTAAGCATTTAATAGAGTTGTTTTTTAAATAGATGCTAATTGAAGCCCCCTTTAAATTTTTTTTAAAAAAAGAAAGCAAAAGCTCTTAAAGAGATTGAAAAATAAAAGTAAAGAGGAGATAATTATTTATATGAAAGACCTTTCTTCATATGAAAAAGAGGGAAAACCTAGGGGCTCTTAAATAGAAAAGAAAAAGATTTGAAATGAATGTAAAATAAGGGCAACTTAACCTGAGACGAGAACATGAAGGGAATTATTAAATCATCTTCTTTCAGCTTTATCTGCAGAGTCATCAGTGAAATATGCCAGATGAAGAGTCTGTGATGGAGAACACTTGCTGGATCAAAACCAAGAATGAAAGGTAAGCTTACAATTTATGACAAATGTTTATCATGTGTTTTTCCAACTTAAAGGAAAAGGAAAAAAAAAAACTAAATATGTCCAGATTGCCAAAAGTTTTGTTTTTTTTACATAAACAAATATATCGGAGACAAAGAGATGTTTGATATCCATGAAAGATTTTTTTTTCTTTTGTTTAATGAGTAGAATATAAGTGTGCCTGAAACTCTCAAAACTTCTGTTAGCAGCAAAGGAGGAAACAGCATGAGCTTAATTTTCTTTGACTTTCCCACAAACAGTGTATAAAACAAAACACTAAAACATCCTTTAAGTGCAGTTTCATCTAAAAATTTTTTCTGGAAAGAGGGGGCAAAGGATGACATAAACATTAGTTCTTAAAAGAATAATGAATATTTTATGTATCTAGACAGTTATTTTCTTCTAGAAAATTCAGTCATGATCAGCAGAGCAAGAAAACTGCATAAATAACCAAAGCCTAATAGTTAATGTCTCTGGATCTTCAGAATATTTAATTTGGTGAAAATGAAATTGCCCTGGAGTTATTTTATAAATTTTACACATATTTATAACATAAAAATATTCACATTTATTTTAATTTATAATATGTGTATTCCATTTATTTACAAATGCATGTATCTGAATATTAAAAGTAAATACAATTATAGTAGGGATCCTAGCTAGGCAAGATATAATGTCTGTTTAGGCTTATGTGGAAATTAGTAACCACTTTTCCCAAGTAATTAGTAGAAACCATTTCTGTGGGGCCTGAGACACTCAGGAGGGGAATACCTTAAACCACTGTCACAATAAAGATCCTTTCAGAGAGAGGCTAAGGGCTGGGAGAAGGCAGAAATCAAGGGAGGACAGGTGCTGAAAGGGAACTGGTGATCACAGCCCGGTTAAAGTAAAGAGGTACAGTTTTCAGTATTAAGAGAGGAAGGAGAAATGATTGGACACGGAGCCCCCCCTTGGTCACATAGTCTGAAAGTCAGAATGAACTGGGCATCCATTATGACATCAGGTCCCTGAATGTAACAAACCTCAGCTCCTCTGGTACTACGTTTCTCACATAAAAGGAGTTACGTTTGCCTCAGTTACTTAGTTTTTACTATAACTTTGTGCCTTTTCTTCTGTCCTTTTAAGGAAAGAGGTTGGGGGGGGTAGGAGAGTAGTGGGAGGGATGGTCTGAAACAGAGTGCATAGTATGCTCACAATACGCTAATATATTAATTTCACCAGAACAGAGAACCCTAGTTATTTCATATTTGAGTATTATCCTTTTAAAGAGAGTCATCAGTACTAAATCATGGGAATTTTTTAGACTTGGAAATAAATATAGAAGTATATTGTCTTGCTTAGTTTGCTATTTCTCAAGTTTGACTCCTGTCAAGTAAGTAAACTACAGGAACAAAGTTTCCTGGAGATGTAGTTATAGTTGTCATAATAACAACACATCAAATATTCTATTAAATTTTAAAATTTAACATATTATAAAATAACATTTCCCATAACAGCATTTTTAACCATTACATTTATAATTAGACAAATAAATTTGTCAACTTTCCAGCTAAAATTTATTTTGCTTAAAAAGACTACTGCAGAGGCACTTTAGATTTGTACTAGTTGCTATTTTCTTGAAAGTATAACATCAATGTAATATATTTTAAGTTTGAAATGATTTTCAGATTTTGGACACATTGTAAAGTTAAATTTCCACTGGTTGTTCACCATAAAAAAAGTACATGTCTGATTCTGCCAAAATTGGTAGTTATGAATCTGAATTTTTTAAATATAGGGTATTAAGGAGGGCACGTGTGGTAATGAGCCCTGGGTGTTCTACGCAAGTAATAAATCATCAAACACTGCATCAAAAACTAATGGTGTACTGTATGCTGGCTAATTGAAATAATTTTAAAAAAGTATTCTGATAGGGAAATTAAAAATAAATAAATTAAATAAATAATAAATAAATACAGCTGTGCTTTTGGTACCTTGCAAGGAAGGTCGCTTGACTTAGAGCAGCTAGTTCAATCAGGCAAAATGTTTTGGTAAAGCAAAGACTGCATGATTCCATGAAAGTTGCTTCTGAAGTTGACGAAGAATACCCTATAAAGTATTTTTCATTAAAATTATGTAGAACCCAGCATTTAAGTTGTTAATTTGTGCATGCTAATTAATTGTGCTCAAAAAGTCTATTAATCGAATATCAGTATTCTTCCCAACATGCATGTTTATTAATTAAATGAAAGAGAGCAAAGAAATAAAAATGGTGATATTAGTGGAGTGAAAATCTACTGAATCGAAAAAAAAGTCAAAAGAGGAACAAGTGAGCAATCTGTTACTCTAGTCACTCAGGAGCAGAAGAATGTGCTAGAAACTGACTTGTTTGAATGAGGGACAGCTGATCATTGGCCTCTTATTTAAACCTAAATTGAGAGGTTTTTTCCTTTAAATTTCCAATTTAATTGGCATGTTTAGTACTAATGTGAATTTTGAGGTTACATTAAGTGGCAAAGGGTCTTACTTCCTAAAAAATCTTGTACTCTCACAGGAGCATAGGATGTTCTAGGAGCAGAGTCAAATCGAGGGTATTTGGCATTTATATCTATAGAATATATGGGCTTCTTGAGGCATTTCAGTAAACCTGTTGGAGTGATAGGGAACAATTGTTCACCTTAAAGAAATGATACCTAAGAAATGTCTTATACTTAACATTGTCTACACAAGAGATGTATTCAATTGATTGGTGGGCTAAGATAAGTGTAGGAAAAATGTTAAAAGGTGAACTGTTTTATTGTCTGTAATGTTCTTTGAAGCACAAACATTCCACAGTTCTATGATAATCCACCTAGGCTATGTAATAGAGGTTTCGGACATTGCAGTTATACTTGTCAGTAGGTATACTTCTCCTGCCACAGTTTTAAAGCTCGGATAATCCGATATATAACAGTGTTGGCAAAAAAAAGGTAGAGTGCATCTTTTCATTCCTTTATTCACTGAGGTCATTCCAGAATATACAATTGTTCAGCAATGCAAGTGATACAAACCAGACATGTTGAAAGATCTATTGGTATGGATAAATCTTGTTTTCCTCCCTAAACTTGGCAGCTACTTTTGAGATCTCTCAAGTTAATCCATCAAAGCTAGAGAACAAATCATGGCATATTCAAACATGAAATTTTAATTGATGAGGAATAAGATTGGTTTCCATGTCTTTTCGGAATAAGCCACAACATATAGAGAGAGGTTTCTGTGGTGGTGTTTTGTTTTATTTCATACAGCACTTTGGAAAAACTGTTTCTCTGTTCCAAATTAGAAATCAGATAACCCATTTTTTTCTTTCTTTTTAATCATGGAGAGATTTAGCATTTCCAAAGATAAGTAAATGAACAAGGAATTAAGTTTGATCCAACAAAATGAACTAATCTAATAATAGAATTAAGTGAGCCAGTAATATATAGCTAGACAGTAATAAAGGGATTTACTATGGGGGGAGTGGTTTAGTGATTATAGGAGCCCCTAAGGAAGTTCCTCTTCAAAAGCTGAAAATGTGAAGAAACAGGAAAAGATACAATATAGCAACTACCAGCAAATTTGACTTTCTATTGTTCTTGGTATAAAATGGGGGTTTGGTAATGCATGTGAAAAACAAGAAGAGATCCGCTGGAGGCAGGAGGACATGGCAGTTTGACCAAGTCAGATGTGGTTGGAAATTCTCTGGCAGTTTCTAACCATCAGGGCAGGTAGGCAATCTGATATGCAGATTTGTTAGATATGCAACCGAGATGTCACAGGTCCAGAAAAGGGAATAAAATCCAACTTAAAACTGCCTGCAATTTAAGAGTATCTATAACGTAGTAACAATCTTGGCATATGTGATATATAATATTTTCTTTTTAAAATTAAACTTACCAGTGTAACTTTGTGGTAAGTATGCCTGCTGTATTTTAGAAATTCCCAAGACCGCTTGGAAAGGCACATTCTTCAATGATACCTTATGCGGATGACTGAAACTTTCCATAAACAGGTAGGCCACAAAAATGGCTTTGAGATACAGAGGCTCACGGGAGAAAAAATCATTCTCCCTCTTTTCACGCAGCTTAGTTTTGTTTAGTGTGATATGGCCTGAGTGGCTTAAAGAGCAAACATTTCTTTCTCATAATGCAGAGGCTAGGAAGTCCGAGATCAAGGCTCCAGCGATTCCACGTCTGGGGAGATGGTTTCCTGCCTGGTAAATTCCTGTCTTCTTGCGGTGTCCTCACGTGGTGGAAGGAGCAGGGGAGCTCTCTGGCTTCTCTCTTCTAAAGCACTAATCTCATTCATGAGGACTCCACCCTCATGACCTAATCTGGTCCCAGAGGCCCCACCTCCTAATATCCCACTGGGGATTCGGATTTAACATATAAATTTGGGGGTACACAACTACCCCTGAAAATTGAGAAGTCTTAATTTAACCAACTTTTCAGCACTGCATGTCAACAAAACCATTCTTGAAACCACTAAATTATTTATATATATGTACATATAACATTTATTTTCCATAATTTTATTATGTCCCAGCTATCCAAATCTCTGGAAGTCAGAACAAGAGTTTTAAAGCCACTAATACAAATTTACCACATTCTAAAGTCCAAACCTTAACCATTGAATCGTGAGGCTTGGACAGGTCTTTCTTTGTTTTCCAGTGCATTCTATATTCACATAAGATTCTCCCCCAAAGGTTAACAAACCTGAGAGTGAACTCTGACAAGCTTTGGTTGAACTCATCCTGAGGATTCAGTGATTTCTTTATAATAATAAGTTGGAACTTGGAAATGTAAGTTATGTGGTTACCTCTGTTAAAATTCCATTTACTGATTGATTTAAAACCTGGAAGACTTTAGGAGAAGATTTTCTCTCTGTGTTTGGACAAATCTCCTCTAGGAAAGATATAATTTAAATCAAATCATTTCAAATCATGATTGAAACCACTAGTCAGGAAGACTCATAATCAGTGCTTATGTGAAAAAAATGAATATGTGTAGCTCCACACAACTGCAGTATATTTTTCTCATAGCTCAGATGTAGATGTTTTGTATTAGGAGGAGCACACATGGCACCGCAGTGTATTGTTTTGCATACATTAGAAACCACTGAATAGGTTTTATCATGCCTATGATGCACTCATTCATCTCTTGGTGCTTATGTGGTACCAACATACTGCCTTACCTGATGATTATATTTTTTACGATTTATTTCCTCTCACATATTCTGGGGTAATGAAAAGAAAGTACCTTGCATTATCATTCTTCTTCTTCTTTTTTTTTTAAGGTTTATTTATTTGAGAGAGAGAAAGAGAGAGAGAGAGAGCATGAGCAGGGGGAGGGGCAGAGGGAGAGAGAGAAGGGAAGAAGACTGCCAGTTAAGCAGAGAGCCCAATCAGAGGCTCAATTTCACCACCCCAAGATCATAACCTAAGCTGAAACCAAGAGTCAGGCTCAACCAATTGAGTCTCCCAGGCACCCCTCACTATTCTTTTTATGCAGCTATTAGGTAATAAATATTTGTGATTGAGACTAATCTTTTTATTTTCTCTGTAATAACAAGTACCTAACATTGAAACTAATTATCACATTGGTAACTCTTTAAATTTATTTATGCTTTAAAAAAAAACGATTTTATTTATTTACCTGAGAGAGTAAGCATGTGCAAGGAAAGGGGTGTAGGGAGAGGGAGAAACAGACTCCCTGCTGAATAAGGAGGCCAACTTGGGGCTTGATTCGTGGACTCTGGGATCATGACCTGAGCTGAAGGAGGATGCTTAATCAACTAAGCAATCCAGGCACCACTATTTGTGCTTAAAAAAAAAAAAAAAAAAAGATTTTATTTATTTATTTGTCAGAGGGAGAGAGAAAAAGAAAGCAAGCATTCACACACACAGGTGGGGTAGGGGCAGAGGGAGAAGCAGGCTTCCTCTTGCTGAGCAGGGAGCCCAACCCAGGGCTGGATCCCAGAACCCTGGGATTATAACCTGAACCAAAGGCAGACGCTTAACCCACTGAGCCTCCCAGGCATTCCCCTATTTATGCTTTTTGATGAGCAACTATTTCTCTCAAAAACAATGCATCTGAGATTAGAATGTAGCATTTTTGCTCAGTGCTGTGGTTCTTATCAGCCAGTTGTTAAAAAATATCTGTTGAATAAATGAATACTTTGAATGAATATATTCCTATATCTCCTTTTTCCATAATTCTTTGTCTAAAAAGAAATGGCATAAAAATGTTTGGATGTATTTATAGAGCAGCTTTTAGCATTAAGTGGTTCTGGTGTTAGTTAAACTATACACTCAGCTTCTGTGAAAAAGATCTGAAAACAGAAACTTTTTAAGACAAATGTTTGTTTCTCTTTTAGCTGTCAATCTGGATATGGGTGCTTTGGGGTCACAAGATTTGCTCTGCTCTATGGTATCATCTGGGGACTGGATCTTATTAATATTTCCAATTGATAACCTTTCAAAAATCTGAAATGAGACATTCCATTAATTTTTTTAAAATATGCTATTGGCTGGTATGTGTAAGTGCTTTATAGATGTTGGCATCTCTGAAAATTTTTACTTTTGTTTCATATTTCTTTATCAAGTGTTAAAAGCTGCATTAATTATATGGAGACAATCTTTCCTTCGTCTACAAAGGTGGATGAATTATGAATAGTATGATTACTAATATTAAGATATATATATATGTATACACACACACACACATATATGCACACACACACAAACATACCCATATATGACTTGGTATACAAAAGTCATTTTTAAGCAAAATGTTGGCAGTGATTATCTCTGGAGGCTGAATTTATAGGAGACATTGCCTCTGAACATAATAGATTTCTGTGAACTTGAATTTTAAGAACTTTGACTTTCGTAATCAGAAAGATTACAGATCTTTCTGATTTACAGATTAAAGATTTATCCTCTTTAAAGAGGATAAAATGTTTAGGCAATAGTTCTTTATGAGGGTGCATATTTTAACCACTTGTGACACAATAAAGGAATTGTGCCAAAGTACAAAAATCCCCAAAGTTTTTGACATTAAATGTTATCTTTGGAAAAATCACTTAAAACACATGAAACTAATAGTTAAGCACTTATCTTTCAGGAGGCTGAGATGCAATTAATATTTCCAAAGATAGTAAGGTATAACGTGTTAACTTTAAACATTTGAATCTCAAAGAGTAATTACCATAAATATGAAACCTATTTTAGAACTACTATTTGAAAAGCATGAACCATTTAATGAAACGATAGCCAAACATGTGGCAATTTTTTACAAACCTGAGACAAAAATGATTCCCAAATTTAATCTGAAAAGAACTATGCAAAATTTAATTTCATCTAGAAGAGAGTGAGTTTAATCAAGCTTGGCCCTTTGTTTATTCAGCATGGCCTTCACAGTAATGCTCCATGAAATTCCAAAATATTGCATACTTATTTGACCCAACTAATCATAGCAGTCAGCACAAAAGCTTGCCTTTCCTAAAAAGTTTCTTAAAAACTTTTCAAATAAGTGTCATATGGAGAGAGAGGGACAAAGAGACAGAGACAGACAGAAACAGAGAGACGTAGAGAATGAGAGAGAGATTAAAAAAAAGACCTGACAATAAAGATATTGAACAAAGTTCAGTAATGAAGCTAATAGAATCTAAAAAACTTAGTAGTATTTGAGAAATATTTGCCACTGCACCTGAAAGACGCATTATGCTTTGTGAATTTAGTTCAATCAATGAATATTTACACTTCAGTTGAAGTTTTACATTTTATGTTTCAAATATCAACTCATAAAACTTAAATCTTACTTCTGGAGTTTTACCTAGATTAAATATCGAGAGTGCTGGAATGACAATAAAAATATGTACATTAATTTCTGAATAATATTCAAATATTCTATGACTATTTACAAAATGTAAAACTAAAATTCTTTATGAATTTTAAACAATTTTTAAACAAATTTTAAATTTTTAAACAATTTAGTTTAATTGTCATGACAAATCAGTGAGGGAGACTATCTCCACTTTACAGATAAATTTATCCACAGTTCTGCTGCCAGACTATAGATGGGATTTGAACCCAGGCAGTAGTCTGACTCCACAGTCCAATAACTAACCTACCACATACTAAAGCTGCAGTTGACTTGAGTTACTAGTAATATACTAGAACCTCTTTTCTTAGACATGCCTCCAAATTTTAGTAGTGGTGTGTCTGTAATGTAAGTATTTGTTTAGTATAGATCCTAAAGAGTCATCTGTGTACACCTTCTAATCAAAACTACCTTTTCCTCTTCCAAATTACCCAATCTTTTGAAGTTCCTGTTAATCACTTCGTATGTTTCTTCATAGTTTACTATATCCCCGGACACTAGTCTTTAATCCATCCCTTTTGATGATTTACTTTTGAGTTTCCATTATTCTATAAATCCTCTTCAATTCCTTTCTTTTCCTTATAGTTAGTTTGTTGAAGAACCCAGGCTATTTGACTTGCAGAGTTTTCCAAAGTCCAGATTTTGGTGACTGCATGTTTTTCTCTCCTCTCTATTTCCTGCCAATGAGAAGATGGATTCAGAATTAAACTGGCAGTTTAGATGGTGTAGTGTTCTTTCTTCAGGAGGCACATCATATCTGGTTGTCTCACTCTTTATGATGTTCGCACCTGTTGCTGTTTAATACCTAGATCCATGTATCTAGAGTGAGCTGGAAAAATGACAATACTTTAAGTTTATCATTGATTTTCAATTACCTTGATGGGGATGGAATAGTTCTAGAAGGAGATATGTTTCTTCTTCCAGTATTTTGTTACCCAGTAGTACAGTTCATCTAGTAAAGACAATAAAAATATTTTCCCTGTACTTATGAATTCTCAAAATAATAAATTGTTCACCTCAAAAATGAACAATTATACTTTTTCCCTTATAGTATCTTTATAAAGTCATTGATTTAAACATAGCTTTGTGTTCCTATTTTTATGGTATGCTTTTATTTTCTGTAGGTATGCTATTTTGCTACTTATTCTCTTTTTCCTTATAATAGCATTTTATGGGTTTTGAACCATAACCCTTTCCCATTGCTCATTGTTATGTGAAATTGATTTTTCTGGATGTTTAAAAGGAAACCAGTTCAGGATAGTTTTTCGAACTTAATAGAGCTTTGTTTTCTGTTGTTTTTAAGTAGTTTTCAAACATATGGTGATTTGATTTTTGAGATTCCCTGGCTCTGGTGTACTCCTTCACTCTCCTCTTTAAAGTCTCTTTTCTTTCCTTCTATATTATCTGTTCTACTTATTTGTAAAATTTTATTCTCATTAAGTGTTTTCTCAATGTGGAGCCATGTCCTGGAAAGAAATTTTTGCTGGCCTGTTTTAAAAGTTTATGATAATAGACTGTTCCAGTCTCTTTAGACCTAACTAGAAACCTCACACATACCTGCTAATGAATTACTCAAAATTCCTTTCATTTTCAACTATTTCTCTAAAATTGACACACAATGTCTTCCTGTTGGTTCTTTGGTACTAATATTAATCCTTATTTCCTTCAAAATATTTATTATATGTAAAATTTCAGTTGTAGGTAGTCTGCTTCCACATAAGATGTAGAAAAAGCAAAAAGAGCATTGCTACCAATCCAACAAGAGAAAAAGGAGAAACTACAAAGCCATAACTTTTCATAAACCCATCATAGATAGGATGCAGAGTAAATAAGCAGTCTGAAATCTAAAGAAAGAAAAACTTCCTCAAGAGGGGTTGGGGAATGAGCTTTGACTCACTTTGGTAGTGTTTAGGAAGAGATTCTGGGTGTCATACAGGTAGGTAAGAAATCAGGTATAATTTTTAGTGAAGTATTCAAGGATGAGTGGAAGTGGTTGTGAGAGTATAGAAACCTTGGGAAAAATAGACATGGGGAATTTTATATAACTTTAAAAATAATCAAATGTCTAAAGAAAAAATGGTAATAATATGGGATTATAGAATATATAAAAGTAAACTGCATGACTGTAATAGCATAAAATAAAAAAGAGGTATTTGAACTATACCATCATAAGCACGTTTCTTCATATTATAGTTGATATGATATAACATCATTTGAGGTTAGACTAATTAATTAAAGATAAATACGGCAAACACAAGAGCAATTGAAAATAAAATTTAATAATTATAAAAATTGGTCATTATTGGAGATAGCATGATATTGTAAAATAAACTAAATTAATCCCAAAGCATGTATATAAGTGGACAAAAGGAATAAGGAAGAAAATAAACTGAATAGAAAACAAGTATTAGGATTGTAGATTTGAACCCAGTCACATCAAAAGTTGCATTAAATATAAATGACATAAACATGACAATTAAAAGAGATTGCCAGATTGGATTAAAGAGGCAGGTATTCAGCTGTAAACTTCCCCCTCCAATACACAAAAGCAACTTTAAATACAAAGTTGTAGATACATATAAAGTAAAATGTTGGAAAGAGGTACACCTTCTAAGCACTAAGTAACAGAAAATTGTAGTAGCTATATTTATATTAGTCACACTAGACTTTAGAAGAAGAAATATTAGCAGGAATAAAGAAAGAGATACTATATAGAATAAGAAGGTTACTTTTTCAAGAAGACAGAAAATGTATATGTCCCTAACAATAGAGTTTCAAAATTCCTTAAGCAAAAACTGGTAGAACTGGAAGAAGAAATAGACAAATCCACAATTTTAGTTGGAGGTTGGAAATTACAAAAAACTTCCTTTTTTGTAACAATAGAACAAGAAGACAGAAAATGTAAAAGAAGGTCTATAGAAACAATGCAAACTATCAAATTGACCTAAAGCAACTTATAAAACAATACAACTGGGGCGCCTGGGTGGCTCAGCGGGTTGAAGCCTCTGCCTTTGGCTCAGGTCATGCTCTCAGGGTCCTGGGATCGAGCCCCACATTGGGCTCTCTGCTCGGCAGGGAGCCTACTTTCCCATCTCTCTGCCTACTTGTAATCTTTCTCTGTCAAATAAATAAATAAAATATTTTAAAATAAAAAAAAACTAAAACAGTACAACCATCAACAGCATACACTTTCCTTTTAAGTACACATGGGACATTTATTCACCAAGAGATCAAAACAACATAATTGAAAGAATTGAAATCAGAGTGTTATGACCACATATAAATTTAACTCGACATCAATAACAAAGATAGCCAGAAAATACACAATATTTTAAAATTATGTATGGCACTTATAAATAACCCAAGGGTCAAAGCAAAAGTCATTAGGAATTAGAAAACATTTAAAAAAAAAGAAAACATTTTGAATTATAAGAGGATACACATATTAAAATTTACAGCATAAAGCAACACTTAGTAGACTTTTGCAGCATTAAATGCTTAAATGAGAAAAGAAGCCATATCAACTTAATCTATAATTTTAAGAAATAAAAATAGAAAAGGAAAGGAAGACCAAATAAAGCATAAACAAGGTAATAATAATAATGGTAGAACTAAGAGCAGAGATCAATGAAAATGAGTACTGAAGAAGAAAAGAGCAAAAAAAAAAAAAAGAAATCAAAGTTGATTCTTTAAAAATATCAAACAATATTTCATTCAGTAATTCATCAGTTGTATATACACCCAGTGCTCATTACATCACATGCCCTCATTAATGCCCATCACCCAGTTACCCCACCCCCACCATCCATACTGTTTTCCAGAGGGGCTATACCAGCTTGCATTTCCACAACAGAGTAAAAGGATTCTTTTTTCTCCACACCCTTGCCAACATCTGTTGTTTCCTGAGTTGTTCATTTTAGTCAGAAAGCCAGGTAGTATCTCATTGTGGTTTTGATTTGTATTTCTCTGATGATGAGTGATGTTGAGTATTTTCTCATGTGTCTGTTGGCCTTTGTATGTCTTTTTTGGAGAAATGTCAGTTTATGTCTTCAGCCCATTTCTTGACTGGATTTTTTATTTTTGGGATATTGAGTTTGATAAATTCTTTATAGATTTTAGATACTTACCTTTTATCTTGTATGTCATTTGTAAATATGTCATTCTGTCATTTTCTTTTGGTTTTGTTGAATATTTCCTTGGGTGTGCAAAACCTTTTATTTTGATGAAGTCCCAATAGCTCATTTTTGCCTTTGTTTCCCTTGCCTTTGGAGATGCGTCTAGACAGAAGTTGCTGCAGCTGAGGTCAAAGAGGTTCTAGGATTTTGATGGATTCCTGTCTCACATTTAGGTCTTTCATCCATTTTGAGTCTATTTTTATGTATGGTGTAAGAAAATGGTCCAGTTACATTCTTCTGCATGTGGCTGTCAAATTTTCCCAACACCATTTGTTGAACATATTATCTTTTTTCCATTGGATATTCTTTCCTGCTTTATCGAAGATTTGTTGACCATAAAGTTGAGGGTCCATTTCTGGGTTCTGGATTCTGTTTGATTGATCTATGTGTCTGTTTTTGTGCCAGTATCATACTGTCTTTTTGATTGCAGCTTTGTAATATAGTTTTAAGTCTGGGATTGTGATGCCACTGATTTTAGTTTTCTTTTTCAACTTTCCTTTGGCTTTTCAGGATCTTTTCTGGTTCCACAAAAGTTTTAGGATTATTTGTCCCAGCTCTGTGAAAAACATTGATGGTATTTTGATAGGGATTGCATTGAACGTTTAGATTGTTCTAGGAAGCACAGATATTTTAACAATATTTATTCTTCCAATCCACGAGCATGGAACATTTTTCCATTTCTTTGTGTCTTCCTCAGTTTCTTTCATGAGTGTGCTATAGTTTTCAGAGTACAGATCCTTTACCTCTTTATTTAAATTTGTTCCTAGTTATCTTACGGTTTTGGGTGCAGTTGTAAATGGGATTGACTTCTTAATCTCTCTTTCTTCTGTCTCATTTTTAGTGTATAGAAATGCAACTTATTTCTGTGCATTGATTTTATATCCTACCACTTTGCTGAATTCCTGTATGAGTTCTAGCAATTTTGGGGTGGACTTTTTCGGGTTTTCCACATAGAGTATCATGTCATCTGTGAAGACTGAATGTTTGACTTCTTTGCCTATTTGGTTGCCTTTTATTTCTTTTTGTTGTCTGATTGATGAGACTAGGAGTTCTAGTACTATGCTGAACAAAGTTGGTGAGAGTGGACATCCCTGCAGTGTTCCTGATGTTAAGGGAAAGGTCTCAGTTTTTCCCCTTTGAGAATGATATTTGCTGTTGACTTTTTGTATATGGCTTTTATGATATTGAAGTATGTTTCCTTTATTCTTGCCCTGTAGAGAGTTTTAATTATGAAAGGATGCTGTTGTCAAATGTCTTTTCTGCATGTATTGAGAGAATCATATGGTTTTTGCCCTTTCTTTTATTAATGTAGTGTATCACATTGATTTATGGATGCTGAACTACACTGGCAGACTGGAAATAAATCCCACATGGTCATGGTGAATAATCCTTTTAATGTATTGTTGGATCCTATTGGCTAGGATCTTGGTGAGGATTTTTGCATTTGTGTTCATCAGGGATATTGGTCTTTAATTCTCCTTTTTGGTAGGGTCTTTGGTTTGGGGATTAAGGCAATGCTGGCCTTATAGAAAGAGTTTGGAGTTTTCTTCCACTTCTATTTCTTTGAAACAACTTCAGAAAGTAGCTATTAATTCTTCTTTAAATGTTGGTAGAATTCCCCTGGGAAGCCATCTGGTCCTGGGCTCTTGTTTGTTGGGACATTTTTGATTACTGCTTCAATTTCCTTGCTGCTTATGGATCTGTTCAGGTTTTCTATTTCTTCCTGTTTCAGTTTTGGTAGTTTATATATTTCAAGGAATGCACCCATTTCTTCCAGGTTGCCTAATTTGTTGGCATATATTTGCTTATAATATGTTCTTATAAATATTTGTATTTCTTCAGTGTTAGTTGTGATAGCTCCTTTTTTTCATTCATGATTTTATTAATGTGTGTCCTTTCTCTTTTCTTCTTGATAAGTTTGACTAGGAGTTTATTGATCTTACTAATTCTTTCAAAGGACTAGCTACTAGTTTCATTGATCTGTTCTACTGTTCTTTTGGTTTCTATTTCATTGATTTCTGCTTTAATCTCTATTAATTCTTTCCTCCTGCTTGGTTTAAGTTTTATTTGCTATTCTTCTTCCAGTTCCTTTAGGTGTAAGGTTAGGTTGTGTATTGAGACTTTTCTTGTTTCTTGAGAAAGGCTTGTATTGCTATTATTTCCCTTTTAATACTACCTTTGGTATCAACCCAAAGGTTTTTAACAGTTGTGTTTTCATTTTCATTTGCTTCCATGAATTTTTTAAATTCTTCTTTAATTCCTGGTTGACCCATTCATTATTTAATAGAATGCTCCTTAATGCTCCATGCATTTGTTTTCCTTCCAAATTTCCTCTTCTGATTGAGTTCAAGTTTTAAAGCACTGTAGTCTGAAAATATGCAGGAAATAATTCCAATCTTTTGGTATCAGTTGAGCCCTGATTTGTGGCCCAGTATATGATCTATTCTGGAGAATGTTCCATATGCACTTGAGAAGAATGTGTATTCTGTTGCTTTAGGAAGGAACTCTCTGAATATATCTGTGAAGTCCATCTGGCCAGTTGTGTCATTCAAAGCCCTTGTTTCCTTGTTGGATCTTCTGCTTAGGTGATCTGTCCATTGCAATGAGTGGGGTTTTAAAGTTCCCTACTATTATTATATTATTTTCAATGTATTTCTTTAATTTTGTTATTAATTAGTTTATATATTTGGATGCTCCTGTATTAAAGGCATAAATATTTACAAGTGTTAGATCTTGTTGGTTAGGCCCTTTAATTATGATACAGTGACCTTATTCATCTCTCATTACAGTTTTTGGTTTAAAATCTATTTTGTCTGATATAAGGATTGCTACCCCAGCTTTCTTTTGATGTCCATTAGCATGATAGATTGTTGTCTACCCCCTTGCTTTCAATCTGTAGGTGTTTTGGGGTCTAAAATGAGTCTCTTGTAGACAGTATATTGATAGTCTTGATTTTTTATGCAATCTGATACCCTGTGTCTTTTGATTGGAGCATGTAGCCCATTTACATTCAGAGTACCTATTGAGAAATATGAATTTGTATTACCTGTAAAGTCACTGTTTCCTTATATTGTCTCTGTTCTTCCTGGCCTATGTTACTTTTGGACTCTCTCTTCACTTAAAGGATCCCCTTTAATATTTCTTGCAGGGCTGGTTTAGTGCTCACAAATTCTTTCAGTTTCTGTTTGTCCTGGAAGACCTTTATCTTTTCTATTCTGAATGACAGCTGTGCTGGATAAAGTATTCTTCATTGCATATTTTTCTCATTTGGCACTTCAATATATCATACCAGTCCTTTCTGGCTTGCCAGGTCTCTGTGGATAGATCTGCTGCCAATCTTATGTTTCTACACTTGTAGGTCAAAGACCTCTTGTCCTGAGCTCCTTTCAGAATTTTCTCTTTGCCTCTGAAATTTGAACCTTCACAATTATATGTTGAGGTGCTGATTAAATTTTATTGACTTTGAGAGGGGTTCTCTGTGCCTCTTGGATTTGAATGTCTGTTTTCTTCTCCAGATCAGGAAAGTTCTCAGGTATAACTTGCTCAAATATATCTTCTGGCCCTCTCTCTCTTTCCACTTCCTTTGGGGTCCAAATTATTCTAATATTGTTTCACTTTATAGTATCATTGATCTCTCAAATCCTCCCCTTGTGGTCCAGTAGTTGTTATGTCTCTTTTTTCCCCCCTCATTTTCTTTATTCTCTATGATTTTATCCTCAATATCACTGATTCTTCTGTCTCATTATCCCAGGAGTTAGAAGCTCCATTTTTTATTGCATCTGAGTAATATCCTTTTTGATTTTGACCTAATTAGATTTTAGTTATTTTATTTCTCCAGAAAGTGTTTCTCTAGTGTCTTCCATGCTTTTTTCAAGCCCAGCTGGTATCTCTTCAATCTTTGCCCTGAATTCTAGCTCCCATATCTTACTTATATCCATATTGATTAAGTCTCTGGCAGTGAGCATGGCCACTTTTCTTTTTTCTGGGGTATTTTTCCATGAAATGACAACATGGAAAAATACCCCAGAAAAAAGAAAAGTGGCCGTGCTCACTGCCAGAGACTGTTCTGTTCTCTTCTGTTCTGAGAAGAAGAGATGAATGAGAGAACAAAATATAAAAATATCAACCATGACCTCAGCAACGCATACACTAAAAAAATCAGAAGAGGTCAGAAACGAAAAAGAAAAAAAAGGATAAAAGAAGAGAATATAATCAAACAGGTCGACAGAACAGAATAATACACTAAGTCCTGCATGTATTTTGGTCCATTTGTTATAAAAAACTAGATCCCAAAATTGTAAAGAAAGAAAAACATATATGTACAAAAATAAAATTGAGTACAATGAAAGGAAGCTAAAAATGAAGAATATATATGTATGTGTGCACATATATATATATAGTAAATGTTAAAATGAAAATTGAAAAAGGCTTAAAAAAAGAAGTTTTAAACTGAAAGACTGAAGAATCATGAGAAAAAAACTTCCAATTCTATATAATATTTTTCCCTAGTGCTGGAGTTTTGCAGTTCTGTGAGATCAGTAAGTTTGGTATTAGCTGGATGTTCCTGCTGGGCTTCTGGAAAAGGGGCCTCTTGTGCTGATTTTTAGGTGTCTTTGCCCTGGGTAGAACTGCAAAGCCTCTTTTCAGGGGGCTGTGCTCACTGTAAGCAGCTCTGGATTGCTCTATGTGGCTTTTGTCCCCTGAAGGATATCCATACCACTTTAGAGGATGAAAACGGCTGTGCCCTGATCTCCAGCCCTGGAGCTGAAAATTCGCATCCCACCTCCCCCCCATTCTTCAGTGAACCCTCACAGAAAAGCAATCACCTTTGTCTCCCTGGTTTCTGTCCACACTCTGTGTTCACCCAGCATGTGACCAATCATTTCTATCTCAGGCATGTGACCACATTTAGAGTCTTCAAACTCTGCAGACTCCTGTGGCATGCACTCGCACCACTCCTCTTATCACTTTCTGGAAGCTGGCTGATGGAGGCTCCCTCCTACTGTGGTTTATCTTCTGATGTATCGCCTCAGATTCACTTCTCTGTATCTCCTACCTTGCAAAAAGTGGTCACTTTTCTATCTGTAGAATCGCAGCAATTCTTTTCTTCGATCTCCAGTTGACTTCACAGGTGTTCAGAATGACTTGATAGCTACCTAGCTGAATTTCAGGGACCAGACAAACCTAGGGTCCTCTACTCTTCTGCCATCTTCCTAAAAAAACAAATAAACCTAAAACAAAATTTAAGAACCTAAGCCAGACTTAAAAAGAAACAGAGATATATATTTCTAACATAGAGAGTAAAAGAATATACATCACTATCAACCCTTAAAATCCTAAAAGATCAATTTGGCAATATTTTAAACAATTCCATGCCAAAAAATTTGATATCTTAGACATAATTGACAAATTCATTGAAAAAAGTTATCAAAGTTCATCTAAGATAGATAATCTGTACCTATTAAATAATTGAATTTGTTGTTAAAAGGCTTACTCAAGAAAGATCACAAAAAACCAAAAACCAAAAACCTAAAATCAAAACTCAACAAAATCAGGCCAGATAGCTTCAATGATGTTCTTGCAAATATTTAAGGAACAAATTATACTGGTTCTTTAAGAAACAAATTATACTGGTTCTATATAAAGTTTTCCAGAAAATATCATAAGTTGAAGCACTTCCTAACTTATTTTATCTGGTCATTATTGCTCTGGTACCAAAATCATACAAAGACACAACAAGAAAATAAATCTACAGAGTAATATCCCTTGTGAACACATATACAAATTATCTCAAAAGATATTAGTAACTTTAAAGCAGCAATAAATGAAAACAATAATATATCAGCTTAAGTGGTGATCTTAGGAATGCAAATTTCATTTAGCATTCAGAAGCCAAGCAGGTAGAAACATAATTAGGTAATGTAATTCACCATTTCAACAAACTGAATGAAAAAAAAATAGAGGATCTACTTAATAGATATAAACAAAAATTGGCAAAATTCAATATCCATTCAATATCCAGCAAACTAAGAAGAGAGGACAGTTTCTCTAACCTGATAAAAGGCATCTTCAAAAACAAAACAGGATTATTTGTTCCATTTCTTTGAAATAAATTGATGGTATTTTGATAGGGATTGCATTAAATGTGTAGATTGCTTTAGGTAGAATAGACATTTTCACAATCTTTATTCTTCCAATCCATGACCATGGAACGTTTTTCCATTTCTTGGTGTCTTCCTCAATTTCTTTCATGAACACTTTGTAGTTTTTCTGAGTACAGATTCTTTGCCTCTTTGGCTCCTTTTATTCCTAGGTATCTTATGATTTGGGTGCAATGGTAAATGGGATCAACTCCTTAATTTCTCCTTCTTCTGTCTTGCTGTTGGTATATAGAAATGCAACTGATTTCTGTGCATTAATTTTATATCCTGACACTTGACTGAATTCCTGGATGAGTTCTAGCAGTCTTGGAGTGGAGTCTTTTGGATTTTCCACATAAAGTATCATATCATCTGCAAAGAGTGAGAGTTTGACTTCTTCTTTGCCAATTTGGATGCCTTCTATTTCTTTTTGTTGTCTGATTGCTGAGGCTAAGACTTCTAGTATTATGTTGAATAGCAGTGGAGATAGTGGGCATCCCTGCCGTGTTCCTGATCTCAGGGGAAGTGCTGAGAGCTTTTCCCCACTGAGAATGATATTCGCTGTGGGTTTTTCATAGACGGCCTTGATGATGTTGAGGAATGTACCCTCTATGCCTACGCTGTGCAGAGTTTTGATCAGGAAGGGATGCTATACTTTGTCAAATGTTTTTTCAGCAGAAATGGAACAAATAATCCAAAATTTATATGGAACCAGAAAAGACGATGAATAGCCAGAGGAATGTTGAAAAAGAAAACCAAAGTTGGCAGCATCACAATTCCTGACTTCAAACTCTATTACAAAGCTATAATAATTAAGACAGTGTGGTACTTGCACAAAAA